>OU696479.1:20262500-20665000 GCA_916048165.1 Spilarctia lutea
TAACCTTTTCGCACATCGAAGCGACGTGAGTTGTGTTAGGTACGAAGTAATTATGATCTATTTGCACATCGGGCAGAGGTTTACCATCTTGTACAGACAAAAATGCATTTATGTTAGGCTGATCATAATTCGTGGCATGAGGCCCGGTCTGGTCTATCAAATACTGAGCAGCAGCTTTTTGCCAGAATTCTTCACCTCTTCTTTCAGCCCCTGTATCCAACGTAATTGGTATTGGAATACGGACATGATCTTGTAGGTTTTTGCCTACGGGTAGATTACTTATCACTTTAATATCTAAATCTCTTAGTCGTTTTTTAGGTCCAATACCCGAGTACATAAGTAATTTCGGTGTATTTAATGAACCACCGCTTACAATAATTTCCTTACGAGCAAAAAAGTACTGTGACTCGCCATAGAAAAGCGTTACCTTAACCCCGGTCGCCCTCTTTTCTTTATCAAATTCTATTTGATGCACAAATGTGTGTTTAAGTATGTACAAATTTTTACGTTCCTTTATTGGGTTCAAGAAAGCAGTAGCTGTACTGACTCGCCTTCCTTTATGAATACCACCTCTGATCTTGCCCACGCCCAATTGAGAAGGTCCATTCAAGTCGTCTAAATATTTTAGGCCCATCTCTTTGTAGGCGTTGGTGAGTCTATCAGAAAAGTCTCCGTGAGTGGAGTTGAATTGGTCTACAATAAACTCTCCTTCTGTACCGTGTTCTTTTCTTAATTCTGGATTGTTTAAAATAAAAGGATCTACCATTTTTTCACTCTTCTTAAAATACTCCTTCAGCGTTGGCCAATCCCAACCGTCACCTTCTTCTAAATGCCATTTCTCGTAATCTCCAGCACTACCTCTCATATAGAGCATGCCGTTTATACTGGACGTACCACCAAGAGCTTTTCCTCTAGGCCAAGATGCAATATTTGAGATACAACCCCGACAGAAATTTTCATCAGGTTCTGTGTAATAGGAGTAGGAGTTCCGGCTCTGAAATGTTGCGGAAGCATAATTGGGAACCTGATGAAAAGAAAAAGTATTAATAGCTTAGATCCTCACAGAAATTTTGAATAACAACATAATTATTAATAAATAATGCAATGTTTTCTTACATCCCGTTTATATTGCAAAAGCATTTTTTTAGAATGGATATGTAGAAGTTTGTTACTCAATCACAATAGAGTGGTTAGATAAATCTAGATGGATGATCATTTACTGCCGTTTTCAATGACCTATCTCCAGTTAAAACTGGTCCAGAATAACACATATTCTACTTTAATTAAGTAAAAAAATAAGTAAAGAATTCAACATCACACGAATGAAGCGACAAGTAAAAACTAATAGTAATATTGCAGCATTTATGATTATTATTAATATATAGGGATCATTAAAGAATTACTTACAATACTTTCCATTGGAGGATCACTGCCAGCTTCAATGAGGAGTACTTTCCAACCTTCGATCTCTGACAGCCTATTGGCTAGAACAGATCCAGCTCCTGAGCCTATGATGATGAAGTCGAAATTCTGCCCATCTGGCGAAATCAAAAATTATTAAATTATTATAATTTCACCTGATTGCCTAAGTCGATACCGTGTTGTTTTACCAACTACTGTTACAACTTAACAAAAATGACTATCCACATGCTGCATAAATACTACAAAGAGAAGAAATTCTTGAAACAAACGCTATACATACCTAGGTGGCTAGTGTGGTTTAGTAGACCCAAGCGTTTCTAAGAAGAGGCCTACGACAGCAATGGAAGATTAGAGTTAAGTTAACGGTGTCCCCAAACCTGACAGTCCATAAGAGAGATCCTGAGGCCATGGTTCGGTGATAAGACACTGCGCTGCCAGGAGTTGAGTTATCAAATTCGTGAAGGTGGTGCCGGCAGAACCGCTGGCGTATGCCTTACACCCATGCGGCAGACACTTCATACTGAAATAAATAAACAGAAACTCTGCCAATCAAACATAAAATTGTGTTACCTTTTGGGCGGCAACAAAGCATTTTATTTAGGGCTCTAAAACATAGTTACCAAGAAAAGTAGCAGATATTATTAACAAGATAATATGCTTTTCGGAAACAATAAAAACAAAAATTTGTGTCAAAATCCAGATACAAAATCATATCCTAGATATGAATTATATCCTGCTAGCCGACCCGTGTTCACTTCGTTGGGCGTTAACCGCCCGCTTTTCTTCGACTTCATTTACAAATACTATTATTTTTTATTTGCAATCCACAACTGTGCAATTTTCCCAAAATTTCTGCCACGCACAGCAAAACTGTGGAATGAGCTATCGCCTGCGGTGTTTCCGGACCAATACGACCTTCAAACCTTCAAGAAAAGAGCGTACTCCTTCCTTAAAGGCCGGCAACGCACTTGTGACGCCTCTGGTGTTGCGAGTGTCCATGGGCGGTAATCGCTTACCATCAGGCGATACGTCTGCTCGTTTGCCCCCAATATAATAAAAAAAAACCGAATTGTTTGTTCAACCATAATAAAATATGGCCTATGTCCCTTCTGAATAGTGACGCTTTTTGTTAGTGAAATAGTTTTCAGGATTGAATCAGTACCTCCGAACATTACCGCCTACAAATTAACTTATATACTTTCAGTTAAGCACTCTTTCAGACCGAGCTCTGTGGTATGCCCTGTGAGAAGCCTATTTCGAAAAGGGACTTAACGGACTGATGATGGTAGTGATGTTTGTTTAGGGCCATATTATTCGTTGAATAGTGCTGTTATAATATAATAAATATTTCTAAGCATTAGTGTAGGTGTTTAGGATTAACATATGTAAAATAATTATTAATAAATTATGATTTGAACACTGTATTTATCAAGATAGAAATCTTATAGTTATATCTTTCTGTTTAGCTGAACATTTACAATTATTATTTGATGAATAATATTATTATGGTAAAGAAAACTAAAAACAGAGCTGGTGTAAACTATGGCGGCCTGATCAGCACCTTTCAGTAAGTAGGGCTCGAGGGCTCGACGATAAATAATATAATATATATAAATAATATGATGTTCATCAATAAAAAAGTATCATTAAATCTTCAATACACTCATTACCTAAACCAGTTGACTGATTTTAATATTCTTTTTTTGTTTCTGAATACTTTAGGTCAATATTTGGACCTTTTCTGTGGTCCTTCAACAGTGTTTGACGCGGTCTTTTGAAGTCAATAAATTAACTAAATTTGAAATAATCTGGTATTTTTTTATGTTTGGCCTTGCGGAAATGACCCTGCTCTGCCTGATGGAAAGCATAAGCAGAATCCAAGAGTGGTCACCGTACTCTTTGCGAATGCAGACAATGCAACATTGCAGCATGGTGACCCACACCATGCTTCTGAATCATTGGGCCTCCGGTGGGCCTAGCGGCAATAATGTTCATAAATGGTATTTAACGAAAGTAATAAAAATATCGATCTTATATTACATGTCTATCTTTGAAACCGAGTATAGCAAGTAATTTATCGTATAAATATTTAAGTCCCTAATCCGATTAAGACGAATATATAAAAAGAAAAACAAATTTACCATAATTTAAATAGAAAAAAAAACAGGCAAACGTGACAATGAAAATGGCGCTGACGATCTTTGAAACAAATGAAAATTAATTTGTATACTTACATTTTGATTTAAAACACATAAAATAATATTAAATGTAATATGAAAGCCGCGTCTATCACCAACAAACCGATTAATCTTACTACATAATTAACTTTACAGTGGTAATTACGCGAATACTGATAATGGTTGAAATGATGATAATGTTTTTTACACGGGTTTATGTCTGTTACATAATATTTATGCTAATGGATACTTGAGTTATAATGAGTTTGTTTTGTGGATAATTTTACTTAGAGTTTACAAATTACAAAAACGATAATGTTAAGAAAAACATTAAATAAAGAAATGTAACATTATATAACGACCACGACTTCCAGGCCTCGATTTTATCACGTGTACATTGCAATAAAACATTTAAAGAATTGTAATTCAAATGTTTATTGTCTATTTGTAATTGTTATAGACTATGGGCCCGTATCGGAAATTGATGGGTCATGTGAACCACCAGGAGACTTTTTTAGAAAGATACAGGGGCATAAAACAATAACATTTAGCACTATGCTGTCACTTGGAAGCTGTCCAACTGAGTATAGGTAAAGGGGAGGGAGTAGGAACCGTCGATTTTTCTCCCTTGTCACATAATTTTTGTACGGCGTTGCGAGATAATGGATTAGAAGAGATATTGAAATTGAATGGGACCGATGCCGTACAAAAATAGTCAGCCACAAAGTTGGATTTCTTTTTGATTTCCCGGCGATTGTCTCGCTCAATTTAGTAATTTAATTTTAGACGGCATCGGTCCCATTCAATTTCAATATCTCTTCTAATCCATTATCTCGCAACGCCGTACAAAAATTATGTGACAAAGGAGAAAAATCGACGGTTCCTACTCCCTCCCCTTTACCTATACTCAGTTGGACAGCTTCCAAGTGACAGCATAGTGCTAAATGTTATTGTTTTATGCCCCTGTATCTTTCTAAAAAAGTCTCCTGGTGGTTCACATGACCCATCAATTTTCGACACGGGCCCGTAGTCTATTAGTGTACATATATTCATCGCTAATCAAAGCTAGCGCGATTCAGATTATCGTTTCAACGCCATCTATTAAACCACATGACAATTATATATCAGAGATTAGGTACTACTCAATAATTGGAACAATTAGCATCTATTTAAGAATTAATACATAATTTAAAACACAAACACAAAAATCATAACAAAATTATATTTACATTGTAAGTAAATATATAAAATGAAATCGTTTCGGCTGTCTGTTCGCTTTTAAACTTCTCAATGGATTTTAATGCAGTTTTCAGCAATAGATAGATACAGTGATTGAATAATAATCTTTAATATTTGCATATTATTGTAGAGTAAAGACGAGGATTTAAAAAAAAATCTGTGAAACGAGGTCGCTAATTTTTATAAGTTATAATTTTTCTTATTGTCATTTCTAAAAAATAATATTTGTAGATATGTACATGATTCTTATATCTCGATTTTCTTGCGGCTTAACCGATAACATACTTTTTTATCAAAGAGTTATGACAAGCGCTTGCCGAATGATTTACTATAGTGCATTTTCCAAATGATAAATCATATCTCTTTTTATACAAAATATTTTATGTAATTTGCTCATATCAATAAACTAAAATAAACAACTGTGTTTATCTGTTTATCTAAAAGACACGTCAATATTCAACCTATAAAGTTTATGTTTAATAAATACGGTATTATCACAGAGTTTCTTCGTTTTATGTAAACATATAAACGATTATGGCTAAATTAATGTAATGATTATAAGTACCATACCTAGTAGTCTCATCCACATTTTATTATTATACCTACTGCTGTATATGCGATCTGTGATCCCCATCCACACTCTCCACGAGGCTACACGAGGCAACGCGAATGCAGGAGTGAGAACGGGTTGCGGTGAGGAGGCGCCTCGCCTCGCGAGAGTCTGGATGGGGTATCACACATCACATATACAGCAGTATAATGCCAAACTAAGTAGACTCTGCACTAAGGAAACTGTGTCTAAATATATACGTATTACTGTTGAATTACACCCAAACATGGAA
Source organism: Spilarctia lutea (assembly GCA_916048165.1). Taxonomy (NCBI): domain Eukaryota; kingdom Metazoa; phylum Arthropoda; class Insecta; order Lepidoptera; family Erebidae; genus Spilarctia; species Spilarctia lutea. Next base: position 20,268,181 of record OU696479.1, read on the forward strand.
CAAAATATGTCCGTTGTCATCACACATTATGTGATTGGCCGGATGGGAAACGAACGACGACCTAGCAGCAGTCAGGGTCTATTACCGCAACCACTATGCTAAAGGACCCGAATTATTTAAAATAATTTATAATGAGACAAATAAAACTAATATATTGCAAATATTTTAAAATACTATTTAGATAGTTTTATATACATCTTTGAACAAAAAGTGTCAATTCTTTTGGTGCGATAATTTTGAGTTTTGTAAAGTTCAGTACTTACTAGAATTAAACTTGAATTGTCTACATTACATTACGTAACTTATATCTATAGGTTTATAGGCATGTATATATATATTGATAAATCAACTTAGGTAAATCATAGTGTTCACGTTCTAAAATTGTAAGTGGTTGTTTCTACCATTTTAATGAGCACAAAGCATGTGTTTGCTGTCAAATTTATGATTTACAATTTGTTATTAATTAATAATAACTACTAACAAAAAAAAAAAAAATTAAAGTGCCGAGTGAAGATTTTTTATCCCGGTCTCAATACAAAATAAAATGTATTCCAGCGCCATCTTTGAAAGATAAACCGAACTACTTATGAAGTTAGCTTACAGAGTGGCATATTGAAGTAAAATGTGTTCAGCAATATGGTGCATTTACCTACCTTAGGAAATTCCTGGAAACCTCGTTGGTAAAAACCTTCAGGTGATTTAACATATTTTAGGAAATATGTTTGCAACTTAACTTAGAGACCGGTGTTACTACTAGAAATCTATAATTTAGCCTGGGCATAATTTGGCCCTTCCAAGCTATCAAGAATTCACGATTTATGTGAAATATGGAGGAAAACCCCTAGCTTAATGTAAATGTTTACCGTGGTAGAGCCACGCTTCGGCATGCATGGGCCGACTTAACCGGAGTGACACCACGGCCTCATAGAAAACCGATGTGAAACAGTGCCTGCGCTGTGTTTCACCGAGTGAGTGAGAATACCGGAGGCCATTAACCCAACCCCTCCCTCCATCCCCAAATGCTGGCAACTTGTGACACCTCTGGTGTTGCCCTGCCTAGTGGTAGCGTATGCAACTGCTAAGCTTGAGGTCTCGGGTTCGATGCCCGGGTCGGACCAAATGTTTGTATGATCTGCAAATATTTGTTTCGGAGTTTGGGTGTTTTCTATGTATCATCATCATCATCAGCCTATCGCAGTCCACTGCTGGACATAGGCCTCTCCAATAGCACGCCACTTAGTTCGATCCTTAGTTTTCTATGTATAATATGTATGTATTTACAAAAAAAAAGTATATATGTATTCATATCAGTTGTCTAGTACCCATAACACAAGCTCTGCTTAGCTTGGGACTAGATGGCGTTGTGTGTTAGATGTCCGGAATATTTATTTATTTATGGATATCCATGGGCGGCGGTAATCGCTTACCATCAGGCGATATGTCTGCTCGTTTGCCAACTATTCCATATAAAAAAGCCTTTTTCATATCCAGTACACTCATAGTTTGGGTTCTGGTAAAATGTCAACATTTTTAAAGATAATTTCGTTCAAAAATTTAAACCTGATAATGAACAAAACTTTCTACGACGAACATTATAAAATGTTGAATGATTTTATAATGTTCTGAATTGTGCTCTGAATTGGAGCTTGCTCCAATTAAGAGCGCTAATCTAGACTTGTTCTTGAACTTAAATGATTTTATAATGTTCTGAATTGAGCTCTGAATTGGAGCTTGCTCCAATTCAGAGCGCTAATCTAGGCTTTTTCTACCCAATACCCGTCTTGGTTATGGCATATGTAATTGCTATCTAATTAGATCAATTACCAAACGTGTAATCATAAACATGAATTGCGTGATGTTATCAAAATATTATTTCCAGTTCCTAGTTTACGTGACTCAAGTTGAGATTAGAACAATGATGTGTATGCCAAAAATCATACAATTGTTCGAAAGATGCCTATTGGTGCAGGGCTGTCTGTCCGTGCGTAGCCGTTTCCTTCATCTTCCTAATCTATCCAGACAATTGTAGTTACTCTCTCTCTCTCTCTCTCTCTCTCTCTTGTTTTAAATGAATTGAGAAAAATCTTGATAACTTTGTTATAGGTTTTTATTAAAAATTATAATAAATGCCTACTAAAACCAATAATATATGCCTTGTTAATTTTCTGTAACATGCATGTTTTGATTTTATTTTCAGGAGTAAAAAGTGAAACATTTGATGAATTCACATCACTACCTTTTTTTAGATGAGATGACAACCAGCCGGATCAGCTATTTCTGTTAATGTTAAGTTTTTATAGTTTTCAACTCTAAGTCTTCTTCGTGATGAAAATAATGATAAAAACGTATAAAACGTGGATGTCATGAAATAGGGACCGTAATTCGAAAAACCAAAAAACTGTCCCCATCACTACCTTGTTTTGTTAAATGATTTTGTGTCAACGACAAATCAAATGCCAAAATTGCCAAATTCAATTGATGGGGTATTGGCGGCATTTTAGTGATTTTAGCGATTATTTGATATGTAACGAATAGTAAATACATATTCTTTTCATTTTATAACAGAACTTATTCGTTTAACGTAACTCATACTTTTTGTGACAATGTTACTAAAAAAACTTTACACTCTTGTCTTTATACAAAAAGACAATCGGGTATTGTTGGGTTTAAAAAAGCGCGGATTCGGCATGAATAAATGGAACGGGTTTGGCGGCAAAGTTGAAGCCCACGAAACGATTATTGAAGCTGCTGCGCGAGAATTAAAAGAAGAGTGTTGTGTCGATGTTAAAACAAGTGATTTGAAGAATATTGCGCATCTGGAATTTACTTTTGAAGGGGAACCATTACTCATGGATGTACGAGTATTTACAACAAACGTCTTCGAAGGTACGCCGAAAGAAACAGAAGAGATGTTACCAAAATGGTACAGGGTTGAAGACATACCTTTTAATGATATGTGGCCTGATGATAAATTGTGGTTTCCATACATGTTAAAAAATAAAAATTTCTTTGGCCATTTCCATTATGAAGGATTTGATAAAATATTGAACTACAAAATTGAAGAATTCGAGTCTATGGAAGCTTTCTATGCCAATCGTAAAAATTAAACAGTAAAAAAATCTCAGTATGTAATTAGTAATTTAAGTGAAATAGCATGTAGCTGTAATTTTTAAACTGTGATCATTATGAACACTTATTTCTATACTATATTACCACAATCTAAGTATGAGTGTAGTATAACATGTGTTATTGATTTTTATGTATGTCCCATATTTTAATTACCAAACCATAATGTGATATTGTTCTTTTTTGTCGTACATGTCTAGCTTTAAGAAAAAAACAATTCCAATAAAGTTAATTTGATACCAATTTCCTAATGTAAAAGATTTGTTCATTTGTATACAAATATGTTTGTGTGTATCTAAAATATATAAATGTTAATAATAAATATTGCCTCAATAACTAGTACAAAAAACAATTGATTGTGATAATTAAAACCTTAAAAAGGAGTATTTTTATTTAGAATAAATAACATTATTATTTTAAATAGACAACTTCCGCATTAGGAATGAACATCCTGTGTCGCAGGGGTTTACAATCATACATGAAACGGACACAAAGAACATGCAGACTCAGAACAACAATTTCTAGATCACACAAAGTGTTGTCCAATGTGGGATTTGAACCCACAACACCTTTGCACAGTAGAAAATGGCAAGGCAACCACTTTAACCACTATGCCAACCATGCAGTCAAAACTTGATTACTGACAGTGCCATTATTCCATACACTTATATGTTAAATATATTACCAGCAAATATTATTTGCTCCTACATAATACTTGTTAAACATATGACTAGACTTCATATACACATAATATAAAAAAAACAACTGACAATAACGGTCCATTGCTGTACATAGAGTTCTCAAGCAAGGAGGATTTGGCTTTAAAAAAAATTGAATAGTGACATCACACACTGCCGTAAGTGCATAGAGTCTGAACTAAAGTAACCCAACTGCTGATCAACACTACATTTCTGAACACATATGCCTAAATATTATAGTTAAATTACTCTCTGATAATAGAACTAGCTGATCCATGGGGCTACCCACGGTACAACAACATTCGCGGAGAATGCAGCGGGGCATAAGTAGCCTAAGTTACTCCTTATATCATCAGCTATATGCCACGCAGTCTCGTCAAAATCAGTCCAGTTATTTCAGAGATTAGCCGGAACAAACACAAAATTTTTGAAAATTGTATTTTGGCATATGTACCGCATAATCATACATAATAAAGACTAGCATATAATGTATCAAGGCAAGGATCAAAGTATCTCCATGGCAAATTTCATTTAAATTGGTAATGTGGTTTAGCTGTGGAAACATAACAGGCAGAGTAACTTTAGAATTTATAATATTAGTATGGATTCAGTACTGCAGGCTTGAGGGAGGCCTATGTCCAGCAGTCCTACCTTACATACATGGAATATGGTATGAGATTCAAATATGATGTACAGCTACGGTTACATGTTACTGTGTTACTACACTGACATAAATCTACATATGATAAGGTGCAGGCGTAGGCACACTCATGAGAGGAGAGTCCATATACTCCATCTCACTAGAACTAGGCATCGGCTCTGCTTGCTTCGTCACTTTCTTCTGTAAAGCCTCATGAAGCTTGTGCACTGATTCATTGTGCTGTGTACCAGGTTGAAGAGCTTTCATTAAAGTTTGTACCCTTGTCTCCGGTAACTTAGTGTGAATATTCCACAGCAGTTTCAGCAAGTGTCTTGTGACGTTATCCTTCGAAAGCCCCGCAAAGAAAAATTCATCAAACAATACAGTACTGAAGTCTTCCCCATGAAATTCATCAGGCCATTGTACTAGTAATGAAACCAGTGCATGTAAGAATGGGTCTTCATAAGCTCTGCCATCTTTGCAACTGCCCAAAATACTAAGAATACGTAATAGTGCACCTCTATCTCGCACCTTGGCTGCGTGTAGTGTGTAATACATTGCAAGGATGCCACAAACTGGGCTTTCTCTCATGTAGGCTTCACATGCATCAGGAGGTGGACCAGAATGTTCAATAGTAGTGATAGCAGATTCTCTTTCATCTGGTGGTAGTTTATTGTGTAAGGCTCTCACTTGGTCGTCTACCATCAGTGACATTAAAGCCGGTAAATATTTCGTTACCACTTGACTGTCCATTCTTGGCTCCTTAAATTCTTGTGAATCAATCATTTCCCATGCACTTAGGCCTAACGCTAACATCCTTATTAGCAAAATTAAAATAATGTTATCCCTCGGAAGTCCTTCTGCATTTATTAAATGTTGTAATATTTTGATAGCAGATGTAGCTAAGAAGTTTATTGCATAAGGGTCACAAAGTGTCATTGATAAGTCACCTAAAACTTGCTCTTGACCCTTTTTAATATTGTCTAGGAACCCTTGTAGCTCTCTAGATCTCTTAATATCTACATTTCTCTCCCTAAGGCAGGCATCTAAGCACCAAGTGAATTTGTGACAGGGGTCTACAGCTATAATCTTTTGTATGTCTATGTCATGCAGAGCCATCAACAACTCAGCTCTGAGAGTGCAGTAATGAACATTCCTGGTTCTCAAGAACAATGTTCGAAGGAACTGCAACACCATGTCATAGAGCTTCACACTGCAGCCAATCATATGTGCTAGCTTTGTAACAACAGAACCTTGTCTTCTCCCTTTTGGTGATGATGAGAAGAATAGATTTGTGTGATTCTCATGATCAAACAATACATTCTCTTTTTCCCTGATGTACTGACTCAATAATGGTGATACCTCATCACCAAACAAAGACTGGTTGTCCTGCCATATTTGTCTTTTAACCTCTGTGGCTGTATCATTATACAGTTCTCTGTCTCTTACTAAAACTTTCAGGTATTTATCATCAATATTGGGTGTATTTTTTAAGATACTCATTATCACAGGCCTCAAAGCCTTTACTCCAACCACGGGAAAGCTTTTAGAAAGTAATTCTTTAAGCTTTTTGTCACTTTCTTTGCTATCTTTAGCTACGGGCTCGTTTATGTGAGCGATCAGCTTGTCTCTCAATTCTTCCAGTACTGATGTGTGAAAATCAAGCCTACGCACTCCATGAAGGTCGAGTAAAGGTAGCATAGGTCGTAAAGAAGGCAATAATATACCATTCTCTAACTGGAACTCTTCAATGGCCTTCAGCGGGTCGGTGCAGCTAGTGAGTGCATCACGGAGAAAAGACTGGCCGGGCACTCCCGCTTCTTCTAATCCCGTACCGGTCCCTTTACTAGAGGAAGCCATGACTTACTCACAAAGCTAATCATTAAATAATACCGATATTTTCATTAATGAAGTTAATTAATCAATAAAGTTACAGCGTAGTATTATCGTGAACACGCTTGTCGCTTGTACACAGAGTACAATAATAAAGACGCTTGTATTGTACGGCTTGTAGTACCTGTCAAGTGGCGAATCTGTCAAGTCAAAGTTTGTTTACCTCAGTTATTTTTTTTTAGTGTTTGTCTTCTGTTCTTTTGTCCGCGTCATTTCGAGCATACTGTCAACAGATTTATACAGTATAAAACTAAATAAAATGGAAGTCTGTTTGTATTTTCAAATCAACAGTTTTCACTAAATGTATATTAGAGTATATACGGTATTTACTTTGGTTCGTGCCGATAATCTGCTTCTGCCTCTGTGGCGCAGTGGTAGTGTATGCGACTGCTGTGCTTGAGGTCTCGGGTTCAAATCCTGGGTCGGACCAAATGTTTGTATGATCTACAAATATTTGTTTCGGTGTTTGGGTGTTTTCTATGTATAATATGTATGTATTTACAAAAAAAAAAAACAGTATATATGTATTTATACCAGTTGTCTAGTACCCATAACACAAGCTCTGGTTAGCTTGGGACTAGATGGCGTTGTGTTAGATGTCCGGCATATTTATTTAAAAAAAAAATATTAAAAAATATCTCTGGAACGGATCGACTGATTTTGACAGGTATTTCACTCTCAGATAGCTGATGATATAAAGAATAACTTACCCTACTTCATTTTATTCACTTCGCGGCGTTTCCCTCTTGTTGTTGGTACAACTACAACCGTGGGGAACACCGCGAGGCGCAGCTAGTTGTAAATAAATAGTGTTTGTTGTGTTCAAAAAATTTATTTTAATATTAAAGTCGACGTACAAATAACAATACAGTGTAGTTCCATAGATAGATATTACTTAGTCTATTTAAATGGCCCCTTAACATCTAACATGAAAGAAAACAATGATTTAGTATGTTATATTTTTGATTCTATTTCGAATGTACGTTTTATTAACTTTATCAAGACATACATATAATACAATACTCTTACAAACTACAAGAAAACTTAAAACATTTTTTTTTTAGTTTAGTTGGATCATATCCCACACTTTTGAACTGTTTTTGAGCACTGAACTCCATGGCTTGAACCTCTCGAACAATCATTGTTCTCCGGGATCATCGCCTTCCGCAAGTGCGGTGCGGGCAAGGTTACGCGCGAGCGCCAGTCGGAGCAAATCCGCTTTTTCAGCCTCCAGGTTCGAAGACTTCAACTCTAAGCACAGCATGATTTCATATGTGTCTTTTGATGTGAATACTGGCTCATCACGTTCAAGGAGCGCCAAGGTGTCCAGCAGTAGTGTCTTCCAGAAACTATAATTAGAAGATTCCCCGTATTATTCATTTATTTAAAAGTTGTTATACAAAGGTGGACTTAATGCCATGAGGCATTCTCGCCCAGTCTATCTAGGTGATGTAGAAATAAGATGCAGTATGTACAGTTTTCCTTGTTGTATAAAGATTTAATAAATATGATATATCCTACATTAAATACACTCAATAAACATAAATTTACTGTGACATTAATTTAATCTTATATATAAAATTTACCGCACGATTGGCCTAGTGGTTTAAACGTTCACTACTGCGCCAAGTGTCGTGGGTTCAAATCCCACGTGGGACATCACTTTGTGTGATCCACAAAATGTTGTCCTGAGTCTGGGTGTTATTTGTGTCCGTTACATGTATGTTTGTTAAGTCCCCTGCGACACAGGATGTATATTCCTAATGCGGGAGTTGTCTTTTTTAAAAAAGAAAAGAAAATTCTCGTGTCACAATGTTACTTACCATACTACTCCAAAACGGCTGGAACGATTTTCATGAAATTTTGTGAGCATTTTAGGTAGGTCTGAGAATCGGCCAACATATATTTTTCATCCCCTAAATATTTTTTTTTAATATTTAGATTTGTTTTTATTGATTATGATACAGCATTAAAAAATACATACAACCCTGAATTTTCAATCCTTTACGATCAACCCATATTTTTCCTTTGCGATTTTTATTGACCCACCTCTAAAATATATATTCCTTTTTATGGCAAAGCAACATTTGTCGGGTCAGCTAGTAAATAAATACGAGTCGAGTCGAGAGAGTCGAGTACTAGGGTTGTGAATGTACTGCCGACTCATTGTTTTACACTTTAATATGAAGTGTTTTGTGGATGCCTGAACTCGGTTTTAATAGTTGTTTGTTGAGGTTCATACATGGATACACTCACGACTTATCCACCAAGGTAGATAGAAACGAATTAAACAAAAAGTATGTCAGATCTACTTACTAATCTGGTGCAATTTTTGATGTGATCAAGGATACTAATAGATCACCAGCCTTCTTGAATTCTCTCGAGTTGTACAGCCGGTGGAAATCGCAATATTTACCTGCAGAAAAGTAGATATTGGTTCTTTTCATAAAACATGTCTAATATAATGTGTGATAAACTTGTGAGGTTAGTTGAGCTTAGCATCCTTTAGGATTTAAAATATTGATTACTTTGTTTTCAATATGTAAGGTATTTGCTATTCATAACAAGGCAATTTGAATAGCAAATAGCGAAGTACTGACTGAAACTGATAAACTTCAAGGCTGCTATTGTGGATCATGTAATACACAGTTGAATTAATGATCGAGTGTAAGTGTGTGGTTTTCGATGTGAGTGTATCACCAATAAGTGTGTACATCACATATGTATAGGTAGTGTTTTGCAGGTGTGTGTTTGATTGGAGTCGAGGGTGCGATTTTTGTGATGTGTAGTGTAGTACTTTTATTCATTGTAGTGCAATGTGTTGGATGTAATGTAAACGCATATAGAGTGTAGTGTTAGCCTAAATATAAATAATCACAAGGGTTAGTTACACCCCCAAGATCGCAGAACGATCTCTGTCCTCCACGAGCGCAAGCCTGAGGGTGACAGATGGCCTCATAGTAGAAGCAGGCCCGGGTGACGGCGTGTGGTTTTAGTCGGTTCGAGGCCGACATGCCACCAGCGGGTGGTGCACGAGGGGATTCCCGCACAAAAAATAAATGGTTAGTTACCCAAAAACAGCAGGGCGTCAGAGAGTAGTACAGCTGGTCCGGCCGTGAGGAGCAGGTCGTGGGCGGCGAGCGTGGCGGTCTGCGTGTAGTGGCGCAGGGCGGCGTGCGCGGCGCGCTGCGCGGAGCCCGAGCAGCGCGCGCGCACCGCCCAGCTCAGCGCCGCGCCCAGCCGCGCGCCTCCCCCCACCGCCCCCACCGCCCCACCACCCACCGCCACGTGCCGCGCGCACAGGCAGCGGGACACGGTCGAAGCTGACGACAATAGACTTGACACTTACTACTTTTATTCATTTCAGGGGAGACGAGGTCTCAGTTGATGGCGATGACCTTGTGAGAATAATAAACATTTCGGACATCTAACACGCAACGTCATCTGGTACCGAGCTAAGCAGAGCCTGTTATGGATACTAGACGACTGATATTAATACTATACACTTTTTTCTTGTAAATACATACATATACATAAAAAACACCTACACTCATAATTAATTGAGTCTCACTGTAATCATTTTTATGGTAACCAAACCAAAGTTCACGTCTTATATAACGCTACGGGCAACGGGAGACGCAGACGAGGTTGCGGGGTAACAAATATACACATATTCAACCCGTCGAAATTATCTGCGAACCTGGCTTAATGACGTCATGCAAACTAGAAAGTTAACATCAACAATAAATGCGCAGATATTTCCGACGAGTAACACATCAAAAGTATTCAAAAATATTAGCAACTCACCAATACCAGCAATGCCATATTTTTTAGCCTCAGCGACAATCCTCATGGCTTTAGCCTCAGTATCGACCGGTATCCTCTCCAAGATTAACTCCGCCCTCCTTAGCCCTTCTGGAGGGACGGTCGCCAAATATGAGAGACCCACGGACCAGAGTGATTTGTGTTCCATTAATAGAGATCCATACTCCAAGATCAGACTCTCACGAAGCTTTGTAGTGACACTAGAACATATATAGTAATACGTTAAATTCTAATAATAGAAAACACCCAAACTCCGAAATATATTTTTTTGCCAGGGAATCGAACCCGAGACCGTAACCAAAGCAGTCGAATACGCTATCACTGCACCACCGAGGCAGAACAGTAGATAGGCCAGTAGTGTGATAACTTGGTGCTGACATAAATTATACTTTTTTTTACAAACTAAATCAGTTACTTTTCAATCTAAAGAAATTCTTTTAAAGAATTTCAGATTGTTTTTTTGAATTTTTGTGCAATAAATGTTATTATGAATATTAGCGTAAATATGTGTGAGTTTTGTTACCCTTTCTCATCAATTCAACCAAGGCAGGGTAGAACTGGTAGCACACATATTAATGGAGACGAGACTTTAGATACAATTGTGGCGACTTCCACATACAACATAACATACTACAGCGCCATCTACCGAAGTTACACTGAACTACGAAGTAACGCACTACACAGAGTAACTACCAATCCTGAATCGCGCAATAGAAGTTCTCGCGCCGATTGTCATATATACAACATCCCAACATCAACTGTTGGGCAGTGTCCCGCCAGGCATGATCACCTCGCCTGGTCGGAGGATCCTCCCTTTGTGTTGGTGGAATATGACACTCGTTCCCCTACACAATATTAGATTCTAAATCTCACTTGTTATGATGTGCATCCACTATCTTCAGTTTGCCACAGTGAAACAGCATGTCCGTCAGATGAGTTGCAAACCAACCGTTGTCTGATATTTGTTGTATTTCATGAATTAACTGAAACACAAATAAGAATCATTTCAAAAATTGTGTTTCTAAACTTGCAGCTCAACGGTATCTTTACCGTGGGAGAGCCACGCTTCGGTATGCATGCGCCCCATGCTATTCCAGATACTATGGCCGCACAGAAAACCGGTATGAACAGCGCCTGCGCTGTGTTTCACCGAGTGAGTGAGAATATCGGAGGCCAATACTCCAACCCCTCCCCACATCCCCCAAAGACCAGCAACGCACTTGTGTGGACACCCGTCCATGGGCGGCGGTAATCGCTTACCATGAGGCGAAGCGTCTGCTCGTTTGCCCACTATAAACTGCCATAAGGAACAGACCGGGCTCTGTGGTGTGCCTTGGAAGAAGCATGTGTCCAACGGCGGACTGCAATGGGCTAATGATTATAAAAATGTCATGTCGTCGACCTTAAGATCAACACAACGACGAATTTTTGGGATTTCATGTCTATAATATATGTCCAGTATCAATCCTGTCAATGTCCACTTTGATTTCATTTCATTTCAAATAATTTCATTTCATTTCAAAAAAGCGTCTTAATGTTGACTATAACTGTTTACTTTTGATAACCATTTCCTCTGTAATGGTACAGACCTGATGCAGATCACCTTCCAACAGCGCTCGCACCATATCATCCAGCTTAGTTCTTCCAGGAGCCATGCCAGCACAGGCACTAGCTGCCGCGCCCAACTCGTGCCGGCGAGACCACGGCGCGGTAAACATCACCCAGCCACCGAGCAAGTCGAACCATGAGGAGTACTGTCCTCGGATAGACTCAAAAGCTTTGTACTCGCCAGTAATCAGCTGAAAAAGACAAACTGTATTAAAAAATGTATCTACTGGAGCTATAAAAAGAACATGATTTAGTTTTATAAACTTTAAGATTTTCTTTAGAATTTATATGACAGTTTTTTGATTCCCGTAAATAATAATGTCCATAATAAAAAGAACAACAAACATTTAATTTCAATTAGAATTTTTGGCTCAGTCCACTTGAATCCTCCGCTTAGATCCCCTGGGGGATCCATGTGGAATTTTCATCCACACTGATACGCTAGAGGAGCTTTTTGGATCTCAATTTCATTTTGATCTCCCAGGGAACATTTGGAAGATTTTCGTCTTCTGGGATCTCTCACTTAAAACTTATTTAATTTTTTTTTGTCCGCTCAAGATGGCTATATATGGTATAATATTGTGTATAGGTTTAATGCCATACCTATTTACTACCAAAGATTGCCTACGCAACTCAAAATTCATTAAAATCCTAGTAATAAATGGATTTGTTAAAAAAATATTTTTAGTCTAACAATATAAATATATAGGGCATTTTTAGTTAGAAAAACTTCAAAATTTAAGATCAAAATTTATAGAAAATTCGAAGAGACTCCATCAAAGATTGATGTGGACAAATTGCCAGTTTCAAAGATGTATTTGTTATTATTAGTTAATTAATTTCAATTATTTTTAACCTTATTGGTTTGATAACTTGTAAATACCACAATAGTTTCTAAAATAGTAGCCTTTTATAGATTACAATACTTTATTTAACCTTTTTATAAATCAATCTGCACAATTGAGTAGCTAGTGCTAGTGGTTTCTGCTACTGCTCCAAGTGTTGTGAGCTGAAATCCTACATATGACAACACTTTGTGATTCACAAATCGTTGTTCTGAGGCTGGGTGTTCTTGGTGTGTGCACCAAAGTCATATGCACATACAAAAGACAGAAGCTGGGAATTGTCTAACAATAAATTATTATTAAAATACATTAAATTAAACATAGGTTTTTTTACTTTAAATACTTACTCTGATAATAAGCTCCAATTTAGGTTGTGAAGATAGTATTCCACTGCTGAGCTTAGACCGGCACTCAGCCTGCCAGTGCTTCCATAATATCTGGAATTCTCCACTAGAAATACCACCATACACCTGGAAAGTGTGATTCAGGATTTTAAAATTAGAATTTTAAAAGTAAAGTTTTCAATACTTAATTAATCTTAATAAGTATATATACTGTGTTATTAGACATTAAACCTAGATTAAAAAAGAGCTAATATTTAATTAGTAAATCCAATAAGGACAACTAATGACAATGTAAGTATTTGTTAATTGTTTCAACGACTGACCTGTGTACATCACTACATAGTATAAAACAAAGTCGCCTTTTCTGTCCCTATATCCCTATGTGCGCTTAAATCTTTAAAACTACGCAACGGATTTTGATGCGTTTTTTTCCAATAGATAGAGTGATTCAAGAGGAAGGTTTATATGTATAATACATGCATCATATACTAAGGCAACATTGCTAATTTTAGAGGTTTCTATTTTATGTCCGTGCAAAGTCGGAGCGGGCCGCTATGTTTTTATATACAACGTTCATAGTTTTTCTGTAGTGTATTTAATTTAGTACCAGCATTGCACCCGTGCGAAGCCGGGGCGGGTCGCTAGTTAATGATAAAATAATTAGTTGTGTTAAATTACACCAACCTGGTTATTTAATAATAATCTAAATATATAAAATGAATTGCTGTCCTTTAGTCTTGCTAAAACTCAAGTATGGCTGGACCGATTTGGCTAATTTCAGTTTTAAAATATTTGTTGTAGTTATAGTTGAAGTTGATTTTTGAGTGGAGCATCAATGAAGAATGATAAGACATAAATGAGGTTGCATGGGTCAGCTAGTATCACATATAAGTTAAACATTCATATGTAGTCACAATTAATTATCCTAATTCATAATTAATCAACATCACAGCAACCTCTGATGCAATAGTCAGCACTGCCAACTGCTACACTAGTAGGGTTATCCTTTATTATTCATACAAGAGTCTGAGAAACTTACATTATAAACGGGCATACTCCTCAATGAATTATCAACGAGTTTAAAGTTGTTAGTCTCTCCTTGAGAATGTAGTTTCAGTAGCGCTCTAGCTACATCCACTCTTCCTTGGACGATCATACCAACCACCGTGTCCCAATAATTCTCATCGTCCTCTGCTCCCCGTTCACATGCTTCCAGTAACTTTCCAGCTGTCTCTTCGTGACACGGGAAATGAAATCTTACCCATTCTAACAGGTGTGGCAAGACCACGTCTCCGGGAATACTATCTATAAATAAGATCTCACACAAGTGCCATATACATTCTATTGAATAAAAAATTGTAATGTATGCTAGTGAAGTGTTCTTTTCTTCAATATTTATTTCCTGTTCGGAGGCTCTTTGCAGACTTTCAATGCACACTCGGACAATGGACCGAAATTGACGGGACAGTTTTAAGAATTCAACTTGGTTATCTGAAGTTTTTGCGGTTTCAGCCGCTTTCTGTAACGCCAGATACGTCCCATTGGATTCATTAACAAGTCTTCTAAGAATAGGTCTAAAAAGTAAGACATCTTGACGGACACTCAACAGTTTGTTGTCAGCGTTCCCAGCGGCATTCGGTACTTTACTCTCTGTGTGGCTATATGGATATATTGTAAACTTGTTACCGCGACCCCATGCACATCCAACATGCTTTTTGAAGCATTTATCCGGCAATACCTACGAAAAAGTTTACTCATTAATGCTGTTGAACAAATTTCATATATTTTAATAACAGAAACAATTTAGCGTGATGTACCACTGAAATTTTCATTTGTTTTTCTTTTAATTTTATGAACTATAATAATATAACCTAATTATTACATATACAATTAAATCAAAACTTACAAAGGTTTTTGCAGTATTAGCAACTGATGCCCTATCCTGGACAGAATCAAAAGCAAAGTTGGAAGTATTCATGTTGTTATTAAAACTTATCATACATTAATTTTGTGTTTTAATACTTTGAATTTGATTCCAATACACCGACTTCAATGACCGTTTACTGTTTGGAATCTGATTCTGACAGGACACTCATGACAGGACAGGACAGACAGATGATATGATATGAACCACAGAACACTTTTACTTGGGATACGAAGTTACGAACTGATACACGAACAAATACAGAGTAAATATAGCTGCCGCATCGCATCAAACGTACGTCACCATCACAGAACACTTTTATTAGATACAGTCACGATCGTCGGACTACATAAGAGTGTCGCCACTTCGCCAGCATTTCTTTTTCTGTCTGTCTGTCTTTAATTAAATTAATAATAATAATAATTTCTTTATACAAATTCCATTCAAGCTTTATGTTCTAATATTAGCGATTGCTCAGTCTTAAGCTTAAATAAGACAGGTTCACATAATGATCCTTAACTGGAAAGATTCAAATACTATTCCCATCCCTAAAAAGTAGAACTCTGGATCATTGTCCGATTACCGCCCCATTTCAATCCTCCCCTTCCTATCCAAGGTCCTCAAGCAAGTAATTCACACTCAATTTTCGTATTTCCTTTCTACAAACATGCTCTTAAATACTTTCCAGTCTGGTTTTCAACCCGGCCATAGCACCACCACTACTCTAGTTCATATTACGGAGAACATCATTAAACGGTGAGCTCAGTCCTTACACTTCTTGACTTCAGTAATGCCTTTAACACTGTCGACTTTTACATACTGCTGTGTATATTACGCTCTCTTAACATATCTCCAACTGCGATTGACTGGTTTCGTAACTACCTGTTTGGTCGCCGACAGCGCATTAGCATTACAACACTATCTCTTCTTGGTGTAGCACTTACACTGGTGTACCTCAGGGCGGCGTGCTATCTCCTTTACTTTTCCCCATTTTTATCAACATTATCACTAGTAATTTGACTTAGTCCTACCACCTTTACGCGGATGATCTCCAGATCTTTACTACGGCATCACTGACTGATCTGGCTACTGCAATTCATGCTACAAATACTGGAAAAAATCAGTAAGTGGAGCATTTCCCACGGCCTGAAGATGAACCCAACCAAGACCCAGGTCATTGTCGTTGGAAGTACAAGAATGATATCCAAAATTGATTAGACTTCCCTGCCTCAGGTCTCTTGTGAACCTATCCCGTATAGTGACAAGGTAAAGAACTTGGGAATCTATATCGACAGTACCTTTTCCTGGGGTCCTCAGCTGCAGGAGCTGAGTCGCAAAATGTTTGTTGCTGCAGGGTCCTTGCGCAGACTACGCAACATCCTACCTATCTCTACCAAGATTGCCCTTACAAAATCCCTTCTTTTCCCCATCCTTGATTATGCTGATGCCAGTTATTTAGATCTTACTGAAGACCAATTCAATAAGCTTGAGAGACTCCAAAACCTCTGTATAAGATTCATATTCGGATTACGGAAATATGATCACGTCTCCTATTATCGTCAAAAGCTTAAGTGGTTACCCATCCGCCTTCGCCGGAATGCACACGTCCTTTCTCTTCTGTATAACATTCTCTTTAATCCTCTTACCCAACGCTACCTCAAATCACGGTTCACTTTCTTACACGTCTCACATTCCAAATTACTGAGGTCGTGGGAGAACCTTAAACTGAAAATGCCTGGCCATTCTACAAAATTTCTCGACCACTCCTTTTGTGTCCAAGCAGTTCAGTTGTGGAATGCCCTACCAGTCACAATTAGACGAGCATAAATATTAACTGCTTTCAAGAGACTTGTAAAGGAGCATTACCTTGGAGACATCAAAGTCCCTTAACCTGCAATTTTTTTATTTATCTAATCAATTGGGTCACACTACTGCATCTAAGTATATAACTAACTGCATATTTATCTTATTCCTTGTTTGTATTTATTTCATTACCCACACTATCTATTACTATAACGGTATTCTATAATCTTTATTACTTTATTTATTTATTTTTCGTCTTACCTACTCTTACACCGGACACTACCCAACACTTTCTCTTACTCAAGTTTTCTTTCCATCCAATGGTTGCCTGTAAGAGATTGCCTCCGGGCGATAAGGCCGCCAATTGTACTTTCCTAATTTTAAGCTTACCTTGTATTGCATCTGATGTACAATAAAGTGATATATTATTATTATTAGTGTTCTCCATTTTTTGAAAAAAAATGTTTCGCCGTATTAAAATGTTTTTGTTTTCTAAAATACTTACTTCTCGTAATCATCTCATGAAAAATAATCTTGTATTATAAGCTACTGATACATCAAAACGTGCACACCAGTGCATATTTAAAATTTATGTTTGCGTAAAATAAACAAATAAGGGAGTAAAATAGAACGTAAATTTCAAATGGAGAGACAGAATCGTGACTACAGTATCAAATTCGAAGAAGATTATTTGACTTCATCAGTTAAGGGGTATGCCAATAATGGGTAAGGGGTATGATAATTACATTAACTGATGACCACTGTTTAAAATGTTATTAAAACGTGAATAATTAGGTAAATAAAAAATATAATGTAAAGTATGTACATACATACAAGTATGTTCATTACAATATTGTTTGAATGAATGAAATATGAATGAATATAGACTCAATGGGTAGTAGTAACAAGTAGCACTATAGCTACTAGCGCCATTGCTGATTGCCATGAGTATGAAATATTGCCAGCTGCTACAAGTCTTCTCACTCTGAGAACTTTCTGTTATTGCTTTGTCTGAATTTTTTGTGACACCTTGAATCACCTAATCACAATTTTACATATATTACGCTATTGAAATGATTGAAATCGCAAGTATTTTCAATTAATAAGAGTTATTATGACCGGATGACCTGTTGGAGGACATGTTGATTTTGTTACGAATAATTGTCAATTCGTCAAAAACTGTTTTGTTTAGACGAAAATTTTACAAAATTCTACAGTAAATCGTGTGATAACATATTGTGTAACGTGATAACAGTATAATGTGTGATATTTATTTAAGAAAATAAGTTGACAGAAGGATAAACAATCAAAAGCGAATCCTGATTATTTGGTAAGTTTTCGGTACTTATTGCATCAATGTTTGCCCGTCACTAACGTTCTATGTATGTAGCTATTGCTGAAATGCTGACTGTGTGACTGTGCAAGTTAAACCTTCACCTCTCGGCACCAGCGGCCAGCCGCGGCCGTAGTTAGTAAACGTAGCGAGTCTGGGCTGACGTTGGTCGCCGCGTAGTTGCCGTATTTAGGCCGCGATTATCAGCTTTATCGGATGCCTGTGTTGTGTATTCGCGAATCTGGTGGTTGTTTTGTGACGTCACGTGTATGCAAGTTGAATATTCTTTGTGCTAACGTTGCCATTGATATGATAAACATTATCTTCAAATGATACCAGTATCAAGAGAATTACACATCAGTATATTCCGTTATTCGTTTGCACATCGTACTGTCTGTACGAATAAGTGTTGTAATATAAGTGGATAGTGTAATTGTTAAGTTTCTCATCTAAATTTGTGTATATTTGTGAGTTTTTTTTAATTATACTTTTTATAACCTTAGTTTTTATTGTAACTTGTGTGGAACCTTGCAAATAACCTTGGGCTAGCTACCTTCTTATAATTAACACCTTACTTTTTATTTCTAGTGCTTGCTTGGCTAATATTTAACATAATTGGAGTGTATAGACATTGCTGTAAAATATTTGATGACATTACTGTAAAATAACTACCATTAACTTCTGAGCCACCTTGAATTAATGACAAAGATAAGATATTGAAATAATAATTATTATATTTGTCATTAACACCTACAATGGCTATCATTAGCATTATTTGTACAAGAATATTGAAATAGTGAAATACTGTCAACTGTTATTTAAGTAAAGGGAAACTTATTCACATCATAACAACCAAGAATTATTGTATTATCTGTACCTTGAGTAGACTTTCACTTTTTAAAGATCAAACATTTCTATAGGTATTTCACGTAATGGGAATATCAATTAGGCTTCATAGTAGTACAGTGAGTTCATTTAACCTTATATACTTTGTATATCTTTTTAGTTGACTGCCTCGGTGGCGCAGTGGTAGTGAATGTGACTGCTGTGCTTGAGATCTTGAGTTCAAATCCTGGGTCGGACCAAATGTTTGTGTAATCTACAAATATTTGTTTCGGAATTTGGGTGTTTTCTATGTATAATATGTATGTATTTATAAAAAAAGTATATATGTATTCATATCAGTTGTCTAGTACCCATAACACAAGCTCTGTTTAGCTTGGGACTAGACGGCGTTGTGTGTTAGATGTTTTAAAATGGTTGTCGCTAACCAGAGACCGTAAAGTTTCATTTTTTTTATAAAACTGACATAAAATAGTCATATTGTTTGCACCTGTACAGTTATTGTTTATAGCCGTTTGTACACAGCAATAAATCGGCTAAATTATTGCTTTTTAATGACTCAATTGCATAAATTTTTGTATAAAAAACTATCCTACTCAGTGATGAAAGTATCTTTCTATCGATAGTAAAAAAATTCTAAATCAATTCATTAATTTTAATTCTATTCTATTATTCTATTTTTATCCTATTCTAATTTCTGAGAAAACATTCTAATACTAAATCAACAGAAAACCTTCTGTTTATTCTACTGAATTTAAAATATATTGTCGAAGGATTAATCATATGGAACCAACTAATAGAGCTTAGTCTAAGTAAGGAAACTTAGTACAGTCTAAGACACTTACAAGATTAAGGAGTTGTGACCATTCAATATATTTATTCCAAAATCATAATAATTGAGAAATTAAGGTCCATATTTTAAAAGGCATCTCAGTCATGAATCTAGTTTTAAGAAGAGATTTTACTTTTGAACGTCGCTTGAAACATGATTCACTGATCGTTAATCAAGTGAGTAAATATTAATGAATCTCTGTGTTTAGCTTATTTTAGGACAATGTTTATGTCAAAATCTATTCTCATTAATAGATTTTGACAGGTGTGATCTATGTTCACTTGAGACAAGCTCAATCTAGTCTCAAGCGGTAATTTCTATTGACTAAGGGAAATGAATGTATTTTATGATGTTTCTGAATAACAACGAAAGATTTACTTTACCTTACTTTATTTATAAAAGAATTACTTATCATACACATTTCAATTCACTTTAATTAACGCTAGTTGCTATTCAATTTACTTAAAATAATCATTCAACCATTTGTTTCAATTAAGGTTTCCCACAATCTTTTGCTTTCTGACAAAATAACAGAATTTAAAATGAGTTCTATAATAAGAGCGACGCTTGAGACTTGATGTGAACTTAAGACTAGTATCAGCTGATCAGAGTTTAAATAATATTTGAGACTCCTTTTATAATACAGACCTAAGACTTAAGCCAACAAAAACCTTTACAAAACCTATACCAAAACCAAAACAAACGGTAATAGTTTTGGCAGTGTCTGTTCCACTTACATCAAATACAATATACTAGCAATAGGCTCTGGCTTTGCACAGGTTCTATTGGTAAAGATCGCATAAAAATCCATGCAGAAGCTTTGAGTTTATCGCCATTAGCTAGACGCGGCAGAGGACTTTGTTTTATAATACGTAGTTATGTATGTATTTGAAACATAGTTTCTTTACCATAGTACAGGTTTAGTATTTCTAGTTAACCAACGTCAATGTTTCTTCTATTGCCAACTTATAGTTTTTTTACAAATATAACAAAAAACTTTGACCTTCCCTCAATGCTACCCAGATAACATAACATTGGTGTTTTATCACCAAGAGATCTTGATAATTGTTGTACAGTGATCCATTGTTTGTTTTAATATCATTGTGTTAAGCCATAACAACCCATAACACATGTGTTTGTTTGTAAGAAGATGTGTTTTATGATGTTTTATTTTATTACTTGTAATGGGACGGTTATGAGTAACAGGAAACTAGAAAAGCGCACATTTTTTATTTTAATAGAGTTGGTATTTTTAGTATATTTAGTTCATTTGTATTGATCTGCTAGTATTACATGTTTATGTGTATAATAATATGTTACTATAAAGGCCCGTATATTGATTAGTCATACACTTTACTAGTAAATCTAAGGATTTACCAACATGAGTTGGTAAATGTAAGACTTTTTAAAAAAAAATACGATTTTTTCGAGTTTTCCATTAGAATTTTGGTACATGCTAGGTTTTACCAGTGACAGCTGGTAAATGTTGGTTTCGAAAATAAAACAGTGAGGACTTCTTAATCATTTATTTCAATTAACTGTTTAGATTAGGAACTTTTGTTTCGAAAGAAATAAAAAAAAACTAACCCTAACCTAACCGCTAGTTAAAATGAACAGGCTAGTCAATTAATTAAATGTTATCGATTCAAATTACAGAACTTTTCGGACTTTTACCATTAAGAGTTGGTAAGTCTTAAGTTTTACTAGTAAATCTTGGGATTTACTTTTTATTGTCCTTATGTTGCTTTTCATTAAGTGACCCTCCTACATCTGATTAGGGGAGGGGAGGACCACCTTACCATCCTTCCGTAAGCTTACGATCCGTCAGGTTTCAGAACCACAGAGCTCAGATAGTAACTAGTCTACCATTACTGACTTGTCATTATTTATTGGGATCATAGAATAGTTTGTTACGAACCCACAAAGGTCAGTGAATACACCAACTTTTTCCTGGTGACATCAGCGAGGCTGTATTCAATGCCGATCTTTGTATTATTTCCAATGTCGTTTCCTTAGCGCCGTCGTCTGATAAAATGCACTGTCAGCGTAATTTACTTCTGTTCTTTCAATAAAGAAAGAAAGAACGTTTATTCTGATTGTGACATACACATGACAATCATGGTTTTGAACGGAGTTAAGGTTATAGGACATAAGCAATAATAATTCCAGAAAAGGCGCCTATCAGCATATTTAGTACAGAACTCAGTACCTCATTGATATCAGCTCTGATGGTAAAATGTAGGACTGCACAGAAGGTATAAGCGAACTCCTCCTCATTTCTTACTGCGCTGTTGTTCCGAGTCTGGGTGTTTCACCTTACTTAAAACCACTCCAGAAACTTTGTAAGACTTCTGCGAAGGTTTCTTTCTTTCGACGATTGTGGATTTCGATAAAGCAATTGATAGATTGAAACTTCGGTATATAAGTCCTTGCTTAAAATATGTGTATATTCAAAAGGGTAAAATTAATATACTGACATATATTTAGAAGGAATATTTTACTAGCATGTGTATAAAAAATATTACATTTTAAAGAGAGTGCTACAAATATTGAGTCTAAGTAACGTAGATATGGAGCACATGCTTCAATACATATTTTCTGTGTTTAGTAAACAAACTGTTATTTAACCGACTTCAAAAAAGGAGGAGGTTATTACTTCGACGGTTTTTTTTATGTTACTTACCTTCGACTGGGTAAACCGATTTTGATGATTCTTTTTTATTTGCAAGCTGGTGCTTCCTGTGTGGTCACATTCACGTTTGGTCTAGTTCTTGAAGTCGTTTGTTTCCGTTATTTTTTTCATATCACACATTACTTTTTTACTTTATTTGTTTTATCGTGAAATATACCATGTGGCATCGCAATCACAGTAAAGTTCGATCTAGTTTTGTTTTCCAACATATTTTCAGATTACATCCAAAAAAAATATTTACAAATTTTAGGGTAACTCACTTTTAACCTGAGAGCAATAAGATTAAAGTTTGATAACCGATTATAAAACTCTTTGTTATAAGATTTGAATGTTCAACTATCATAAATACAGGTATGATAAGAACACCAAACTTAGACAGACTTTCACAATACATTGACCTTACGATATCTTAGGACGTTGAACGTAAATATTATATTATATACGTATGTTAAAACAATTCGGAACTATATTGAAGTGGTGATGATGTTCTCCAAGCCGATTACGGCCACGGCGGCCAGTCTCAACGGAGACAAACCAATTACGTAGAAGATATTATAGTGCACAAGTGTGTGCGCAAACACGGGTGCACTCTCTGTTCCATTTCTCTCATAATCCGATGGGACGGTTAACCGACACAGCTTTACGTGCTCTCAGAGACACGGGGGTTCAGACACCAACTTCCAAACTCCGAGTTGTTATTAAGTAGGTATTTCTATAATCAGAAAAACTCAATAACACTTTTGACCCGACCCGGGATTCAAACCCGAGACCTCTTGATTCGCAGTCGCAGTCCAATGAGGCAGTTAGTGTCTTGAAGTACAAAAGATGAGAAGACATACCTATCTTAAATAATAAGTTTTTCAAATATGGCAACATCAGAACATCGTAAGATTTCATCTAATAAAGAGGTTTTATATGAAAAAATTACCACAGAATACGTTTGACATATCCTTCTTTGGTATTTCGATGATTCTGTCACATGCTGGATATCATTTCAACAAACTATAATAACTTTCTATAAACATACATAACCAATACTATTAATATAGGTAAAATATTACTCTCTTCCTAGCGCAATCGTATAAAGGTGTATTCACCTCTTTCTATGATTATCAGAACTCAATTCGTAGAGATACAATGACACCGTTGGCGTGACAATACTGACGCATGTCGCATTATACTCTTGTTTACCAATTCTTTAAAAAACACCTAAAAAACTACGTAGTACATAGACGTTCAAAATATATTATTTACCTCTTTCATTATCAGCCGATATGTTATCTTAGTTAATCTATGCGATAAAAACATTAGTCAGACGAGACGGAGTTTATATGTAAAAAAAATATCTAGTAACCATTACACAGGTATTTTATATAACTATTCGCTACCCGCGCTGATTCGTCTCAAAAGGAATTTGCCCCGTTTTTGCTGCATTTTTCATTTGCTGCTCGGATTAATGCGAATCGAGTAGCAGATTAGCAAAGTCGGGACGTGATGTTCTATTGTTTCTCGAAAATATTGCTATCCAAGATTAGGAGAATTTTTCGTTTCCTTCCAATAGTTACTAAGATAAGCGTGTTTAACCAACCATACAGAACTTTTCTCATCCTCATTACAGACGATGTCGACAAACTATTTTGTCTGCTTGCTAGTAAACTCTATAAATAAGGTCACATTCATCTTTAGTCTCTACAAGGCTTAAGAGGCTTCTCACTATATTAAGTGTTTGGTTGCATACCACAAAAACATCTTCTGAAGACTCTTAAACCTTCACCAATGAGAATTTGCATCAAAAAATGCTGACCACACAATTATTTGTCAAGTGTCAAAACAATATGTTTTTGTTGATATCAATACATTAATTTATTTGTTTTACTTGTGAATATACCCTAGGTCTATGGTATCGCAATTGCAGGCAAACTTAGATTGATTTGTTTCAAACGGATTTTTAGATTCCATCCTTAAATTTTAAGGTTTACTTAGGCAATAAAATTAAAGTTTAATAACCGATTATGAACCCATGTGCTCTGGCTTAGCAATCAGAATCACTAATTAACAGCATAAATTGTTTGTCCCACTTTTCTCAATTATTCCAAATTGTCTCTAAAGAGTTCGATTGACAGCAACAGGCCACCCCCTATTACGCAAAATAACTATACTTACAGTTGCGCCGTTTAATATGCCTCGGCCTGTCTATAATAAACAAAGTAGGTACTTTCGTCACCAATTTAACAATCTCAGAGAACACGTTAAGTCATCACCAGTTCCAGTTGCAATAAGAACTTCTTCGGCAATCGTAATGGCTTTTCCAGACTACTCGCGAAGTACTCGGGATTCTTTTGACTCGGGCACATAAACCGACAACAAATGGAAGTTGCCCGAAGCGAGCTGAAGTTGTACGAAGTAAGTCGTAGTGCCTCTCCACACTGTCGTATTCGCATAACCAACCTTGTTCAACTTCGCGAGTAGTGTGGAGGCCTACTTTACGACTATTCGATGTCATCAAAAGTCCTACAGCAGTACTTGTAACTTGGGATGTAGGCTATGTGGCACTCCACGTAAAAATCGAAGTTGAGCTGTAATAAATTTAAACCTAACTCCAACATAGTCTGAGGTAAGGAGTCTGAGGCAGTAATTAACGAATCTTACAGTGGTAATGAATCTATATAAGTCAATGCTGACGAACAGAGTGGCGGCGAAGAGACAAATTCATTAACAATTCAAATTCAACCTAAAGCTCTTCGTAATACTATTGTACCTATTTAATGCAACGAAATAAAACTCGCCGCCACTCCGTCCGCTGGAGTTGACCCTAAGACATGTATTAGATACATAACTTAGGTTCATATCTATATTCTTTGCCATTAACACATGGGACGCGAGGTCGACCAGTTAGCGATATATTTACATTATGGTCTTACGATCTTAGATGTGTAAGAGGTCTGCTTTGAATGCAAGGTCTGAAATGTATGTATATATAAGACTAGCTGTCCGCGTCTCCGCCGGCGTGTATATCCTTCCTCAATAATCAAAGTACCTCCATGCAGACAGATTTACTTTTGATTTTTTATTATTTGTATGGATTACAAAGTCTTTTAATCAAGAAGCAACAAGGCCGCTCTTTGTACACTATCTACATATCGAACATTTGTTGTGTTCTCTTTTAACACTGTAATATAAATAATAATAATTATATTTTTTCGGACATCTTACACACAACGCCATCTAGTCCCAAGCTAAGCTGAGCTTGTGTTATGGGTACTAGACAACTGATATAAATACATATATACTTTTTTTGTGCCTCGTGTACATATTATACATAGAAAACACCCAAACTCCGAAACAAATATTTGCAGATCATACAAACATTTGACCCGACCCGGGAATCGAACCCGAGATCTCAAGCACAGCAGTCGCATACGCTACCACTGCGCCACAGAGGCAATATGGTGTGCAAATAAAGAGTTTTCCATCTATCTACATAAACCTGTCATATCGTCGAAATTGAAATCTACAGTACAGAATTATGAGTTTCTTTTTACATGTGTTTGTTAGGGTGTTATATAGTCAAAAGTCCTAAGTAGGCAGCCTTAAAGCCAAATAAGGATGTTATCTGACCTTTGGTCTAAACAGGAACTGGTACGTTATGTTACCGTGAGGATATAAAAGGTACAACGGTCAAGGTCGCCTGCTTAATTCGATAAGAAGACCTTGTGTATGTTCGTGTGTATCGATCTTATATACGGCATTAAATGTTTTACCCCCTCATGTCTCCCATGCCCTTATAGTATATAAGTTTTTAATAGACTTTAGAAAGTACATAATATGGTGTCTGCAGGGATTCTATGTATGTCTCCGGTAACTTAAATCAATTATTGCATACTACGGCAACTCGATTGTCTACGAATGAGCCCAGCCTATTATTTTAACTGAGCCGGCCCATTTGTGAAGAAGATCAAAGAAGTGCAATCTATACGAATGAATAAAATTAAAATGTCAGTTTGTAATTTCAAATTCTAAATGCATATGAACGTATGTAAATACGGTACACACATAAAAAAAAACGATTTACTCTCTGAACTCTGGAAAAGCTAAACCGATTTTGATGAGACTTTCACTGGCAGATAACTGATGATATAAGGAAAAACTTTGATTACTTTTTTAGATTAGATTCGCCCCGCGGCTTTACCCTCAGTTGTGGTTGTAAATATACAACAGCCTATCACCACGGGGCTCTGCTAGTCAAAAATAAAGAGTATAAAATTAATTTTAAATGTTTGTTTATCTACAAAGTGATTACGTATAAATTTTTTAACTAATTAATCAAGTGTACCTAACAGAATTGATTGAGGGAATTCCAGTGGCATTATGTTATCAGTAAATAGTTTTAAACCTACTAGAATTGAAACAAGTGCCAACAAAATCGGTTATATATCGAAATAAGTATATACGTATTGTCTCTGTTTACCACTAATTTATTAGACTGAAAGGTACATACATCATAACTTAATAGTTATTTTTATAAAAATTGACCACTGGATTACATAAAATAAGTAATACATTTTAGCTGCATCTATGATTTCACAAGTATAAGTCTGTGTTTATTTAGAAATACATATATGCTGACGGTAATTACTATTTACGTACATTATAGCAGGGTTTTTGTGAAGTTATAATCATACCTAACAACTTTACATATGTGTATCACACACAGCTGATAAACATACTTATTTTATATATCTTTATACATCATCTTCCTAACCTTTATTATTCCCAAGATTATTTGGGGTCAGCAGTTCAAACGGTTATACCTGAATATCGGTTTTTCCACGGAGCGACTGGCATCGGACCTCCGCAACCCTGAGGGTGAACTAAATTCGAAGGTTGAACTAGTTGCCAGTATATTTGAGCGCCCTGACTTCCCAATAACGATTGCCATTAATGTTCCTGACAACCGGGGCCGACAGCTTAACGTGATCTCGAGGCACGGGCGGGAAACACCGCCATTTTTCATACTCCAGGCTGCTAATCGAATCCGAGACCTTTAGATCGGCAGTTGTTTACGCTAACCGCTAGATAAAAGGACAGTTTGTATATATTTATACGTAAGGAAAAAGCTTAATACTCTCCTTTTACGAAAATTACGGGAACGGAAAAGTATGAAATTTGATACAGTTAAAGTTCTTATGGGGGGAAAAAAGGTGAATTATAGCTTAATTTCCACCATTGGGCGACCACTACTATTTCTTAATCCATATGTAATACATACCATGGATCTATTACACTCAGACACAAAACAATTCGTTGTGCTCAAATGTCAGAGCACAATTATAAATTATTTGCTAGCAGGCCCTCCTTAAAACCTCAGTCTTAGTTCAGAAGAAAGAAACAACCTTTAGCAACTAGTTTAATTTCTGTTCCACTGCAGATTTTGAGGTCGTAAATCAGTTTGTGGTCTAGTAGTTTTGTAGCACAAACTGACCTTCAAACAAATAAGTTAGTCGTAACGTACAGTCGTAACCGCCACATGGCAAACGTGACCCAGTAGTTAGCAGCATGCTCTCGTTATGTAAACAGTGTACGTACGAGGTATGGCCGTAAGGTTTATTGCCTCTATCGATCTGACTTTGCCAAGGAGAATTTTCATATTTTGATATTCGTATAGAATGTTAAATACTAATCATGTCCTTGGAACTATTCTGAAGGAAAACTTTAAACCTTCGAGAAAACTGCGTATTTTTCCCTCAAAGGTCTGCGACTTATAGTGACCAGTCCCGTCGTCTCATACCTTTTTTTACGTGTAGAAACTTTCTTTGATCTTCGTCGTTTCGGCGTTTGCGAAAATGTAGTGTGTCGGACCTACTAATACAATACGGTCACTCTCCATCCGAGATAGGAGGGATCCGGGAACAGTTGTTGTTTAGACCTCCAGACGTTCGTTTTAGCAACTATAAAATTGCTGAACATCGCTTTTCTGTGAAAACGTAGCTCCTCTATTCGTCCCGGGGGTGTCGTAGGCGGCGACTCAGGGTGCAAAGGAAAACTTGGAACAATCGCTATACAAACCTGTCTAGTAATATACCACATATTAGCCCAAAACGTTTTTTCTAAAGAGAGATTTTACAACAGTGGCTTATTAAAGGCTATTAATGTAATATGGGTAAAAATCACGGTGTTTTACACATAACACTTTCCTAAGAACCCTAACATCCGCTATTTTACATATTAGTCGATTCATACATTTTTCAACGAATAATGACTCACAGTTCAGTGATGAGCAAAGCAGTCATGCAATATCAATGAATATTTTGTTTCCTTAAATGGGACTGGTGACCTGTAAATTAATAAATTAGTCTGATAGACTAATTTTTGATACACTGGGCGAGGAAAACCTACCAACATTTTAGTTCATTTTTATAAAATCAACTACCGGGCTCCGTCTACTTGGATCCCTTGGGGGATTCATGTAGAATTTTCGTCCACACTGATCCGCTAAGGAATCTTTTTGGAGTTCAATTCCATTTTGATCCCCCAGGGGATTCATTTGAAAGATTTTAGTCCACTTGGATCCCCTGCTTACCTTACGTATTAAATAAAACCACGTTGTCCGAAATGTATTCCTTCATATCTTGTGACCTTTCCTGTCAAAAAATTTTTTTTCATGGTGAAATATGGGCCGGTCTGCAAAAACTTCCCATAATTTAATCGGTCACAGCTTCTGTTAAAATCGAGTGGTAGCAACTTTCTCAGCCAATATCACGACTAGTTGGCAAGTTGTCTCTCCAAAATATGTTTTCGAACATTTAAAAAAATGTGAAAGTGAAATTAATTTT
The DNA here is from genome assembly GCA_916048165.1 of Spilarctia lutea. Taxonomy (NCBI): domain Eukaryota; kingdom Metazoa; phylum Arthropoda; class Insecta; order Lepidoptera; family Erebidae; genus Spilarctia; species Spilarctia lutea. The sequence continues at coordinate 20,297,420 of OU696479.1, forward strand.
ATACACTGTTGCTTTTATGTTTGTCTTATGTAATAATGTATGTATGTCGTCATATTTTGGACAGTGAGTTCTGCTAATGTTATAAAATATAATTAGAATTGTTGAAGTGCCATTTAGTTGTTTAAATCCTCAACTATATTTAATAGGCCTGCTGTTCTTTCTAGTGGTTAGGGCTGGACCCTAAATGCCAAGTCATAAGTCTACCCCAGGATAAATAATTGTGAGATCAGCACGGTACTTTGTTCAGTTTCCGAGTGTGCTTTTTACTAAATGCATATACATGTATACACGGTACATATACCAAAATAATATTTTTAAAATATTTGTCTTTCTGTCTGTCTGTTTGTTCTGGTTAATCTCTGGAACGGCTAGACCGATTTTGACGAGAATTTCACTGATAGGTAGGTGATTATATAAGTAGTAATTTATGCTACCGCGGGGTTCAGCTAGTTTATATTAATAATAAATATTTGGGACATCTTATACACACAACGTCATCTAGTCCCAAACTAAGTAGAGCTTGTATTATGGGTACTAGAGAACTGATATAAATACATATATACTTTTTTATATATAACTAGTTGACCCGCAGTTTCTTCCGCGTCTCTCTCTCTAAAGAAATTAATTTTCCCTGTTCTTAAAAGTTTTTTCACTGAAGATCGGGTCGAGTTGTTTATTATATTTTGTAAATAAAGTTCTGACTCCCGGACTTTCAAACCTTTAAGAAAAGAGCGTAAGTACTCTTTCAGAAAAGGTCGGCCACGTTTGTGACCATCAGGCGATACGTCTGCTCGTTTGCCCCCTATTCCATAACTAAAGATAATTGATATAATATTTTTACATAGATATTAATACTTTCCTTACAGACGTTCTTAGTTCAAAGACACATAAATATGTAAACGATGTAAAAAACCAATTATGAGTTTATCCTCTTCATCGATATGGGCTAATTGGCGAAATGTATCTATAATTTTTAGTATGGTGTGCAAAAATATTTGGTGGCAACTTTAATCACATGATGTGTATTTGTTTATCAACGTTATCAATACTGAGTAATGGACATTGATTTGTGTAGCCAATTTTTGTGTAGGCTTTATCGTTCAAGTAGATAACCAACTATCAGAACAGAAATAATGTCTTGAAACATATGGGCTGGTTAGACCTCAACGGAAACTGGTGGTAACCTGTAGTCATTATCAGGGGACCTTTTCGTTCATTTGTTCCTTATAATAACAAATAAAAAACAAAGAAAACAACACACTTTTTAACGGACTTCGAAAAAGGAGGAGGTTCTCAATTCGACTGTATTTTTTTATGTTTGTTACTTTTAGAACCGATTTTCATGATTCTTTTCTTTATTTGAAAGCTGGTGCTTCCCGTGTGGTCCCATTTCATTTTTTTTTATAAAGTTAAGTATATAAAAGTCAATTACAAACGAACTGACAAACTAACAGATGGAAGCTAATAAAACCATATTAAAAAAGAAGAACTTGGAAAGAACATATGAAAATTAATTGTACTATTTTACAATTAATATTTAAGTTTTATACCAAGGTCTTGCAAGTCAACCCACGTTTCCTGAAAGATGACTAAGAAAGGAAAACCTCAGCAATATTACCTATGACTAATACGTTCACAAACAGCTGATCTGCGCAAGTTCAAACAATAACACTGTTCGCTCTAAAAATAACCATAAAAAACATCTTTTCGCATGCATCACCCAAGCGGTTTGGTTTATTTTTGTACATATCTACGCACTTATCTAGTATAAATTCTGTTCGTGTTGGAATTTGGTGGAATTTTAGGATGTTCGTAGGAAGTATAACATGTTTTATTTTTATTACTTACCCGACTACGGTGAAGCCAAAATATATATTTTTAAAATTTTTGTCTGTCTGTTTGTTCCGGCTAATCTCTGGAACGGCTGGACCGATTTGGTCGGGACTTTCACTAGTAGGCAGCTGATGGTACAAGGAGTAACTTAGGCTTACATTTTTTAGACTAGCTTCGCCCCGCGGCCTGACCCACGATACGACAATAACCGCGGGTAACACCACGGGGTTCAGCTAGTCTATAATATAATCGTAAGTTGTTGAATTATAATGTTTTAAATCTATTTGTCTTTGGTCAACGAGATTTTCTTACAATGGCTTTTAAGCATTGTTCATCGTCTTGTTAAACTTATTTTTGATTGGTCATCATTTCCATGAATTCCTAAATTGGTTATGGAGATCTTGGTGTTTTCTACTTCTAATTCAGCCTATTGTTTGTATTTTGAAGCCCCACCCTTCCAAAGAACGCTAAGCATCCCGGTCTTGAAATCTTCAATAGGAATAAGTTCTCTATTGCGTCTGTTTTCGATACAGGTTTCTTAGCTGTTTTGTTTTCTAATAATTTTGCTCGTTTCCATGAATCAAAAATAGATGTTTACAAACTTAGTATTTAATATTAATTTTCCTACTTCGTGTAAAATTATTGAATGAAATTCCCGTTGCCATAAATCTCCATTTTCCTCTATTAGAGGAGAAAGGAAGTACTCAAAGAAAGTACTTTTTTCTTACTTACTCTTCTTCGAGACGCTTCCTTCAGAAGAGTTAGTATGAGAACCCTGAACCACCAGTAATTCACATATTCAAAGTCGGAAATAATATGTATATCCTACTGTAGGAAGTGCGCGGTCAATCACCTCCTCATGCGCAGGAGTTGGCCACCTGACTTGCCGTCATAGTGACGTAAGCAAATGGCGGACACGACAAACGCAAATATGTCACTCGAGATATATTTAATAACATTAGATGTCTAAACAAACTCGTTAGATTTGAGTACGATAATAACAGGTTTTTTTTTTCACTGTTAGTCCATTAACACATTAGTTTTTTAAATGTTCATTAGTATATTCTAGACACGAATCTATATCCTTTATGACTTTAAGTGAAATCTGCTGTATGTCGGATGTCAAGACGTTACTATTGTTTTCTCCTCTTTTATATCTGCACTCCTGGTATAGGTAGATTGATTTATGTATTGGTTATGATGCTTGTTTGCTAAAATAATGATGTGAACAGCAATAAACAGACAGATAAATACGGGTAGGTAGTTCCTATTCTACTTATAAAGGAGTATGAGCGATACTTATGATTACCGTAACATACTAAAAAAAGGTTTTTTCTGAAAGGTTTTTTTGTAACTCGAATCGAATGAATCGACTAACTGTCTAAGACCTTTCAAAAGGCCTATGATCAGTAGCGTTTAGTCCTAGGGATTAAATGATTATTAACATCAGATTCACCAGTGTTGGCTTGTTTGCTGCCAACCAAAAAATTGTCAAACAATAGGTACATTTTTAGATAACACGCTGATTCGGACCATGGACCATAGCTAACAAGTTCAACGTACTACCATCCCATTTTGGACATTAAAAGCGTAATTTAAACCTTATGTTGTTGGTATGAAGGCCTATTCGGATTGGTTACTAAAAATACAGTTAGGATCGTGTTCAGTACATTTTTATTCATATTTCTGTGTAGATTTTGGATGTTATTTTACGCTTGGTGTAACGATTGTGTTGCTCTTTCTTTTATGGTGTACTGACTGAGGTTCACAATTGTACCGTGGTGATTCCACGGGAATATTAAATTTTAAGGGGATGAAGATTAGCCCATGACATTTTAGATATTTATCCCACTTTTATCGATATCCGGTCAGTCGTGTTTTTGCGTGAGAGATACAAACAGTACAGTTGAGTGTTGTAGGTTCAACTTCAAACCTAACTTGGGACAACACTTGGTGTGATCCACAAACTGTTGTTCTGAATCTGGGTGTTCTTTGTGTCCATTTCATATGCCTAATGCGGGAGTTGTCTTAAATATTTTTAATTTTATAATACTAGGAAGATGCAGCTTTCACTCACTGTATACTTTAGCTGTGAATTTTATTTGTCCTTATCAACAACACTTATACAATATTGCATTGCATTGCAAAATATAAGTATATCGTTATCACTTGACTGATAACTCGAAGTGACGTCATCAGTGGTTTCAACCAACACCTGTTGTTTTAAATTAGAACAAATATTTGACGTGTTTCTTTCAATATTTATTGAAAATCCTCATTAAATTTATTAATTTGTTATGCCAACAAAGTTTTGAAGAACTTTGCGTATCTGCTATTGTGATGTTGCTAGTAGCGACGTAATATTTGCTATCTGATTCCATACTAGGCCTGTACAATAATTCATTAAGGTAATTAGACTGCTGATGTTATACTTAATATTGTATCAGCTATACTTAATGTAGTAATGTAGTACTAGCGAAGCCGTGGGCAACACCCACGGCTTCGCCCGCGTGTATATCCGTTATCCCGACAAAAAGTAGTCATGTCCGTCTCCAAGGTCTAATACATCTCTGTCAGAAATGTATGGATATACATAGAAAGGTTTGGCATTACAGTCGACTCTCGTTATAGTCAACTAATCATAACAAACACAAAGGCTCGTGTACGTTGATACAAGTTTGAACTTACAATCTTTCCGCCTCTTTCTCTCTGCAACTTTGAATTGTCGAGTGTTAGACGCCTATGAGTTCGAATTAACGCGTCGTTTTGTTATATAGCAATGATTTTTTCGTTCGAATTACCAAGTCCATAAAAATGTACCTATTGATTTAGTTCGAAATATAAAGAGATTTTGTAAGGAACTCGTGATAACTTTGAATTATAGAGAGGTTCGAATTATCGCAGGTTTGAAGTCGACTGTACTATACCACACTGACCAGACAAAATTGGTGTAGGTACTTTTGAAGCATGCCCTTCAAATATTTAATCGATCAGTTGATTCATCAATTACCGGAAAATAAATATAAAAATACTCTACGTAATTAGTAGATATCGTATCGATATATTATTGTACGGGGCAGTTGTGAAGATATTCATTGTGATAATGGTAATACGAGTCACAACATTAATTTGTTATCTTGACTTCGCGGCAACAGCTAATTCGACTAAGGAACGCGATCCCGGATTCTTGAAATTATTGCTAGCATTCCCAAATTTGATTAGGGGAAGGAATACCCTAGCCCCTCTACACTAGCCCCTCTTTAATTCTTCCTTTTTGTAACCGACTTCAAAAAAGGAGGAGGTTCTCAATTCGACTGTTTTTTTAATGTTTGTTACCTCATACCCTCGACTGGGTGAACCGATTTTGATGATTCTTTTTTTATTTGAAAGCTGGTGCTTCCCGTGGTTGTCCCATTTCAATTTGGTCCAGTTCTTGAAGACGGTTTTTGGTTGTTGTTAAAATTTGTGATTATATTAATATCTATATATAATAATTGTATTGACGTGAAATACGTTTTGACGTAATGACGTGAAATACGCAATTCTGTTGCCCCGGGTTGTTTGTTGATTTAGTCAATTCTCGGCTTCGGTATGTAGCGACGTTTTTTTTCGTATTAGCTGCCAGAATGACTATTCTGCTTGATGAACAGCATGACTAAAATCCAAGAGTGGTGGTCACCATACTCATTGTGAATGCAAACAATACAACCCGGTAACCTACACTATGGCGGTCTAAAGATTGTAATGCCGTTATGAGTTGCATAATTTCTACCTTTTAATTGACCTTCTGTCATGAAGTAACAACACAAACGCCTCAGCACGCTAATCTCTGTAGCCTGTCCACAATTTCACAGTCTTCTCAACACAAATATTTCATATAACTAGAGTTTTAGCCGCTGTCTCGCCTTTGCTAGTGCTTCCACCCACCGCGTTACACCGCCTACCCTCGTAGAGCTCGTGCACACGACACAACAATAACGTTTTGTTTTGTTCTTGTCATTCATTGTTTTTTTAAACAATGAGATTATAATTAACAATATACTTCTTACGCTTTTACCAGTTTCCACGGCTGAAACGAAGACAGTACAGATTTAAAATAATAAATAAAAAATAATGATAAATATTTTTTTTTTATAATCGTGCGTTAAAAAAACCCCCGAGACACCAGTGGAAATTCTCAAAGTGCCTATAAAAAACTCGTTTAGCGATTTGTCAAACTCGATTCAATATCAAATGTCAAACTTGATGTTGACAAATATTTTAAATTTTTTATTTTAATCTGTTTCTATATATGATAACGATTTGTATGATTAGGTTATTTTGTAGCGATGACTCGGCACCGTTTGCGCTTACTAATGGAATTTTAATATGCTTTTGTCGCACCTTTAGGTAAATTGCATGCTTGCTTTTGATATACTAACATTGTAGAACGCCTAGTTAATAAATGTTATATTTAAGTTGTGAAAATAGCTTGTTGTGGGGACTTTAATAAAAAAATTTAAACAGTATTTTTAGATACTGGAGTATCAAAGAACCACATGTAACACGTAAGATTTGTGAATATATAATCAATGAAAGTGCTGTATTATTATTTGTATAGATTCCTTACAACAAGCTTAAAAATTACTAATTTAATATTGTGTAGCGTTACATAAGAATACTTAAATATAGTTCACGAAATTGCCAACATCATTGTCATCAACAGCTCTTAATAGTCTAGGGCAAAGGAGGTTTAGGCTTACTATGCTATAAAAATTAAAATCGAAATCAAACACTTTCGGCCATAAACATTATGTTTAAATTGTAGAGATGTTGTGTCGTCTACCAAGGCTCTATACAGACCACATTACTAGACAATACGGGGCTGTAGTGAGTGACGCATGCCGCCTCTGGTGTGTTGCGCCATTAACGTGTACTATGTTTCTTTAAACATACGTTAATTAATGAGTTCGTGAGTGACACTAAACTATCTGATTTTTAGTTGTGTATATGGCCAAGTGCGAGTTTAAGTGATGTACTTTGTGAGTTGTGTTAACAGTTTTGGTGTTGTTTGTATGCAGAGTGGTAAGAGCTACGTGATCGTATGTACTTGTATAAAAAATTCAATTCCTAAGTGCAATTTAACGCACTTCACTAAGTGACTGCAGTTTAAAGGAGTATCAAAGTTTTGGTGAAGCACTTTACGCTATAAGTATAGTTTTTTTTTTTTTTTTTTTTTTATACCTGAGCTACCAAAATGACTCTGCCCTGCCTGATGGAAAGCACCAGCAGAATCCAAGAGTGGTGGTCACCATCCTCAATGCAAACAAGGACAGTGCAGCATGGTGACCAGAACTATGGCGGCCTAGTGAGATGCTTTTTCACGCCCCTCTTAAAGGACCCGGGATCATAGTGGGACGGAAACACGTGCGCTGGTAGTGAGTTCCAGGTCTTAACCGCTCGGCACAGGAAGGAAGAGCCAAATCGATGAGTGCGAGAGTGTATGTCTTCCACTCTGAAGCGGTGACTTCGGAGGCCAGCACGTGTCGTCCTGTAGAGGAAGGGAGAAGGGGGACCAGTTGGAAGAGCTCTTCAGAACACTCCCCATGATATAGGCGATAGAGGAGGACTGCCATAGAGGCGATTTCTCTACGCATTTGCAGGGGTTCAAGGGACTCGGAGGCTTCGGGACTGCCGACAATGCGAATTGCTCGCCGTTGCAACCGGTCGAGAGCGTCAAACAAATACTGCGCGGCTCCATCGCAAAGGTGTGAACAGTACTCCACGCACGAGCGAACCTGAGTCTTATAAAGGAGACACAGATGCCCGGGCGAGAAGAACCGTCTCACCTTGTTGAGAACACCTAACTTCCGCGAGGCCGCCTTAGTGACGCTCTCAACATACTCGCGCGGGTTGAGGTCGCAGCAGATGGCCATGCCCAGGACATCGAGCCTGCCTTGTAATGGTAGTTGAGTGTTCTGAAAAGTCGGAAGGGGAAGGAATGGAGACCTTTTGGCAGAGAACGCGCACACCAGTGTTTTCTTGGCGCTAAACTCGACCAGATTCTCGCAGCCCCATTGTGAAATGCGGCCTAGAACATGGTCGAGCTCAGCGACAAGCTCCTGTCGTTTTTCCTCTACATCTACCGGCTTTGCCGCAGGGCGCCCAAAATATCGTCCACGAACTGTGCTGTCGTCTGCATAGCAATGAATGTTGCCAAGGTCTAACATGTCATTGATATGCAGAAGAAACAGCGTGGGCGACAGGACGGAACCCTGCGGTACTCCTGCGTTAATCGACTGAACGTCGAAGGCCGCGCCGTCACAAAGTACTCTGATGCGACGTTGGTGCAGGAATCCGGCAACCCAGTTGCAGAGTTTGGGGGGCAAGCCAAATGCCGGTAGCTTGGAGAGAAGCGAACGGTGCCAAACCCTATCAAAGGCCTTGGCCATGTCGAGGCTAATAGCCAAAGATTCCCCGTGCCTGTCAATAGCCTCACCCCAAAGGTGTGTGACATACGCTAGAAGATCACCCGTGGATCGGTTCGGCCTAAAACCATATTGACGATCGTTAAGTAGGGTGTGATCCTCCAGGTAGTGGACCAATTGCTTGTTTATGATCCGTTCGAACACTTTGCAGATAATGGAGGTGACAGCTATTGGGCGGTAGTTGGCCGGGTTGGAGCGGTCGCCTTTTTTGGGAATGGGCTGAACATTCGCCTCCCTCCAGGCCTCCGGAACAGTTCCCGAGGAATATGACAGGCGATACAGGCGCGTCAAAACCGGAGACAACTCTGGTGCACAGTTCTTAAGAACCACCGCTGGGATACCGTCGGGTCCACTGGCTTTCCGAACGTCGAGAGACCGAAGCTCTGAGCGGACATCACTCAGCCGGATGCGAATATCCCGCATTGTTGCATCGCAGGCCGGAATGGTAGGTGGGTGCATGCCGCGGTCTTCGACTCGGGAGTTAGCCGCAAAGAGATCTACAAGCAGTTTCGCTTTCTCCTGCGGCTGATGGGCAAGTGATCCGTCGGGATATTTAAGCGGTGGTAGCGAGGGCTGGCAGAAGTTGGACTGCACGGCTTTAGCCAATCGCCAGAACTTTCGGCTACCCGTAGGGTATGCGACGAGTTCGTGGCCAAGCCGCGCGATGCGCTGGGCATCCGCTGTGATGTAAGCCTTCTTGCATTCCCTAGTGGCTTTGTTGAACGCTGCTTTTAGTCGATCCACGTCGGGGTGGCCGTGAGCGCGGGCCCTGGTCCATGCGCGGTAGCCTGATTGCTTTAGGGCAACAGCATGGGCGCATTCGCGATTGAACCAACGACGTCGTTTTGTATTTGTAGTAGTATGTGTACTCTACAAAAAACTTTAAAAAAAAGTGTATAATCGAATTGAGAACCTCCTCCGTTGTTAAAGTCGACTAAAAATGTACGAACAGGTCATTGTTAATAGAAAACACAAGAAATTAAATAATTCCTGATACTTTAATTTCTAAGTTAAATATTATTTTCTTTTTAAAAAGTTGGCATTTTCGTGAATCATTTGTAAGCTAAGCATGGAAACTAATTTTTATTTAAGTTACTAATTATATAAAGTTATGGGTAAATAATTGTAAATAGTCGTTATATCGACACATAATTATTCACGTTACACTCGATTTCTGAAAGGCTGATCAAAACATTGTTCAACTGACAGCTGTAACTTCAAAATCTGTCAAACATAAAATAATAATAATAACACACTGGCAATTGAATTTGGCAGCTCTGTAAATGAAACTGATAATCAAAATGAAAGTGCTTAATTCATAATTAGGCATTTCATCGTCGCAGTCATGCTTAACAAGACTATTTACATCGGATTAGTTAATATATCCGTTGATCTCCCTTTTAGAAATCGAGTGTCAGTTAGTTGACATTATACGAGGTGTTACAAAAATAAGTGTATGTATGTAAATATATAATGGCTAGAATCGCGGGCTCGTAAAGTGCACCCACACATTTTTGTAACACCTTGTAGGTATGTAAAAAATTACAATAAGATAATGTATGACATAGATAAAGTTTTTAACTGTATTTAGATAACAGTGTGTACATAAAATAATGAAATGTTTAATCAATTTCCAAATATTTTTTTAACGAATTACCAAAAACAGAAACACACATCAATACTGACTGACGACTGACCTCTGTGTAAAAAAACACGTAGATAATACTCGTATATATACTGCCGTGGTAATCAAGAGGGCAGTATGTTAGAAAAGCGTTTTCGAGAAAGAAAGTCCTAGTTTCCAAATAAGCAACAAAAAAATGGCCGCCTTTGACATACTGCCCTCTCGAAATATCACGACAGTTTATTAGAATCAAAGTTTATGATTTTAGTTTAGTATTTAATGCAAGTATTTTCTGCAGCTTTAAAACATCAATGTTTGTTTTCTAAGCAACACAACGTAAAGTGATGACGTCATCAGTCTGTATTACGTCACCAGGTCTTAACTCTTGGAAGTTGATGAAACACACGCTACAAGTTATAGTCGTAATGTTTACTTACTCCATATGGCATGCTATGCTCTGTACTAACATAATAATGATGTGTGTGGATGTATATTATTATGTATTTATTGTCAACAGACGAGGCGATTAACAACTACTCAATCTTGGCTGTTTTTGATTAAAATTTAAAAAAAAAAACAACACTTGCACTCCAAAGTAAGTTTTTCAACGTAGAATGTGAGACTGTTTAAATTTATGAGTGTACTTTAATGGCGACTATTTGAAAATAAAGTAAGTTTAACGCAATCTTACGTTAAGCGGGAATTCAAGCCCAGTTCTTTCTATTTCTAGAAGATAATTGATATTAATCTGGAACAATAAACAGGTAATCACTAATTTATTGGTGATTTCTTTTGTTAAAGAGACCTTGTCTATATTTTGAAACTGAAATATGTTTTTGAAATAAGAACGTAATTTTCGCGGGAAGAAAATTTTATCATATTTAGTTTCTTTGTTTAAAAAAAATTTTGAAAATAGAACTCTTTAAAGTATACTCACTTTTTATAAACAGTCTTTATATTTTTCTGCTAACATTTTGTTTTTATTTTTTATTTTTAAGTGTATTTAGTAGATGTGACATTTATTGGCGGCTGGCCATTAGTTGCATGCGGTTTTTTTTTCATAACAATGTGGAAGAGGATTTAATCAAGAATTGAGGCTTAACTATTTATTTAATTTTGATGTTCTGTTTGATGTGAATACTTATTTAGTTTTTTACGTTGTATAATAATTATGTACGCTATTATTTAATTTTTATTTTGTAGTATTACATAGTTTGTCATTACTACTAGTGATATAGATTTATACGTAAAACACCAACTTCTGTGATGGTGGATATATGAGTATAATATAGAAGGTATGTTCTAATTAACATAGCACCTCTGTCTTAAAATAAAATTTATGGTCATCTGTTTTATTTTTAAAGATTGTTTATGATATGGTATTTTTTTATTATCGCACCACTGGGCTATTAGCCAAGTTGATTTATTTATTTATTCAGCCGGTGTGGTGAACTGCTATATAACATACACATTAACCTAGTGGTTAACGATCCTGCCTGCTAAGCCAGGGGATATGGGTTCCATTCACGGATAAAAAATTGTATATCTAACACGATTTGCGGTGGGAGAGCCACGTTTCGGCATGAATGGGCCGGCTCGACCGGAGTGATACCACGGCTTCACAGAAAACCGGTGTGTAATAGCGCTTGCGCTGTGTTTCACCGAGTGAGTGAGGCTACCGGAGGCCCGTACCCCAACCCTCCCCCACCCCCCAAATGTCGGCAACGCACTTGTGACGCCTCTGGTGTTCCGGGCGTCCGTAGGCATCACGTGACACGTCTTCTAGTTTGCCCCAATTATAAAAAAAAACTAATATTTTTCTGTCTGGATTTAATTATCAATAATATATTTATTTAGAAGCATAAAAATATGTGTAATAGACGTCTGGTTACTATGGTACATGCGCTGCGTAGCTTAGGAGTACTATATCAAAGACCTTATGTTTTAACAACCATTTAAAATAATTTCAGTATGTTTAATTCTGTGCATTGCCGAGTATCCATTTACATCACTCCACCAAAAATACTCTTATTGTGTTGTTCAATAGCGATTTTTGGAACAAAGCCTCTGTTCAGAGCGTTGCACTCGCGTTGTCATCATTTACTGATTTGAATAATAGCCTTTTGTTTCATAAAAAAATAGAATTCGCTTGTAAAGCTATGAAAAACTCCTAGACCGGAATATCTCAATATAAGCGTAATTTTTGTGGTGTTCTTTTGAAAATTGCAGTAAACGTGCGACAGTTTAGGAAGTGTTGTAGGTTTGTATGATACACAAGTTGTGGTTCTGAGTCTGGGTGTCCTTTGTGTCTGTTACATGTATTTCTTTTAATGGAATAGGTGGCAACCGAACAGACGTATCGCCTGATGATAAGAGATTACCGCCGCCCATGGACACCCGCGATGTCCAAGGTCTGGCGGGCGGGTGTCCAAGGGCTTATATACTTATACTCCTGAAAATAAAAATCTACTCAACCACGAGTGAAAGAGAGTGTAACAGCAAACGATGTACTAGTTAGAAATGTATGTATAAATAAATTATTTAATGTAGGTACACTACTATGTACGAAAAGACACCGAAAGTCATAAAACAGTCAACATTTGAATGAATTAATGTTTTGTTTGCACCAAAAACATCAACGTACCCTCGCAGTCGGGTAAACTTAAATTAAATATTAAAGTAAGGTATTTCGTTCTTTATTAACAATTCAGTTACCTACGAAATTTTCTTTTATTTTAACAAGTAGAACTATTAGTCGTAAACATTTTTTATATATTTTTAATTGTTGGTCAAATGGTTAGCGATCTTGACTGCTTAGCCCCTTAGCCTACAATCACTAAGATTCTAAATTCGCTAATGTGATACAGAACGTGCGTAAGAATATACAATTACATACATATACTCGTAAAACATAACCTTCTTCTAGCGTAGTCGTGTAAAATCCACAAGTAAGTGGTTTTTTTTTGTGCGGAAATCGCCTCGAATACCACCGACGGAATCGAACCGACTAAAAACCCCACGTCGTCTCGGGTACAGTAAGCAGGGGAACCAGGTGCACCCTCGAAAGGATATTCATGGAAACCTGACGTACTTCAAGTCACTCACTGTTTATAGGAACCCTAACACCTCTATTCTATTCAGAAAAGCCACCCCGGCCTGCTTCTGCTAGGGTGACTGGTGGCCTCATCTGTCACCCTCAGGATTCCGCTTATGGAGGACGAAGATCGTTTTGCGATCTCCGGCGCCTGAGTCGTCTGCGATACTTGGTTCGTGCCCGGGCCTGGCGGACAGGGAGAGTTCTAAACCTCTCTCGGTTCCGCTCCGCCACATGTAAGTGGCACCTGGTATAAAATCTGAGGAGGTCATTAAATTCCGTCCAAATAAGATCCCGGGTCTTTTAAGCGGGGCGTGAAAAAGCATCTCACTAGGCCACCATAGTGCTGGTCACCATGCTGCATTGTCCTTATTCGCATTGAGGACGGTGACCACCACTCTTGGATTCTAATTATGCTTTCTATCAGGTAGAGTAGAGTCATTTCAAAATGCAGAGTGGCTTTGAATTCAAACGCGGAAAGTGATTTTCATCAAATACTTTAAAGAACGCTGTTAGATAAAAATACGTTCCTAGTTCTTCGTCACGTGTCTTGAATTTTTGTCATTCGTTTGTCATTTGTAAGGATTCACGATAATATTCATTGTTACAAATTGAATTAAATGTGTTTAGTAAGTGGTGCAAAATATGGTGTAAGAATGAACTTAGAGCATCGGAATCTGGTTACAGTGTTCAGTTGATTTTGATCTGGGATTATTGCTTATTAATCCACTTTACTAAGCTATGTATATTTGTTTCATTGCCTCCCACTCTGGTTTTCCTTTTCAATACACTCCAAAAAAAAATTAATTCACAATAGTTTATACTTTCTGCCTAAAGTGAGTGTATATGTATGTATGTATGTCCGAAGTCGGTTATCTGATCCCAAACTAGTAATACACTATACTTTGGTAACTAGATTGCTGAAAAACATATTTATAAATAAATAAATATAAATTGTTGAAAAGTTACAGTCAGACACAATCGTGGTCTTCACACAATTATTTGTCTTGGATGGAATTCGAACCCTACACCTCTGTGTTAGCAGTCTGAATCACTAACCACTGAACCAGTCATCTACGTCAGTATATAATGACTAATGATGAACAAGCGTCACTTAGATCTTTTACATTGTGACTCAAAGAGGTTCTAGTAGACATTACATATTCATTCAGTTTCACAATCAATTTCGTTGCCCGTTTATTTTTGCGTGAAAAAAAAAGTCATTACTAAATAAAGGTCGTTGTTATTGTCACCTTACCTGTACTTTATATAACGATGTTATCTCTCGTCTGTGTGTGATAACATAATGTTCAGTGTCACATGACGTCGCGTCGGAACGGTGTCGAACACGGCATTTGACACGAACGGGGTTGCCACGAACGGGGTTATTCCGTAATTCCACCTTGTCACAGAACAGAAAACATGCATTTTCCTTGCATATGAACACACGATACGCAGTTTTCCTGCTTTAACAAAACATATTTATTTATTTGTTCTTTACTTGTTTGTCAGCCAACTTATTTAAAACTTTCAATGGTATTTGGCTTGTGTTATATATATTTAATCGATGAAAACAGACTAACATCGTATTTATTTTGGTGTGTAGTGTAGGTGGGATTTACAAGATCTAGTATTTCGACAAAAACTTCTTCCTATGTGCTGCAGTACTTCTAAAGGTTGTTTCATGTAATGTGATGAGTCAGTCGGTCAATGAGGGCAAGTAATTTTGTATGTACACATTGAGTCATCTATGAAAATACCAGAAACTGAAGAATTTGTTTAAGTATTTGAGCGTTTTATGACTCTTAAAAGGTGGAAGGGTAGAGAGTATACAACTACTGATTTAGCAGTGATAGTACGGAGGAATAGTATTGTAGTATTGGCAGAACCGGGAGCTGTGAAATGAGCTCTAATCACTAAGTCACTGGTATGGTATTATGTGAAGATGTAGGTAGTATTACAAAGTTCCATACATGCTACAAGTGAAGTTAGTGTTCACAAGTCTAGGATACCTACATATAATTGGACATACTTACGTACTCCGGAATGAATTGACGCAATCCTCAAAATCATGTGTAGAGAAGCTTCTTGGTACATATTCTGCTACCGTGTAGAGATCAGAACGTTATATTTAACCAACTGCAAAAACAGGAAGTTTCTAATTAAATTTTTTTGTGACTACAGAATTCCGTCATTTCTAAAGCAATTCGTAAAGTATTTTTATTTGGCGAGTATATTTCCCGTTCGGTTCCATTCTCAAGAAATACAAGTAACATAATATTTGTTGTAGTATTCAAATTATGCCTATTTTTTTCTCAACACTCATTTCGTTTTGCGTAAGTAAGTCCAATGATAGATAGAAGCAACAAATAGTATTTTATTATAAGCTGATGTGGTGGTTTACGTTTCAGATGCCCCGTGGTCGGGACGATATGCAAGTAAACGTGGCGGGCCTAAGGAGAAATATTAAAAACCTCGCGCACAACTATTCCGATGCCCAGGTAACCTACTACTGTACTGTAGTGTATTGTACTGTACTGTACTGTACTGTACTGTAGTGTATTGTACTGTACTGTAGTGTATTGTACTGTACTGTAGTGGATTGTACTGTACTGTACTGTATTGTACTAGTACTTACGTACTACTAAGAGCAAATGAGTAGACGTTCACCTTGTTTGAAGTGATATCACTGTCTATGGACACGTGTGTCTCAAGAAGGAATTGCGTTACTGCTGTTTGAGCCCCTCAGAGAACATTGAAGAGTTTGCGGTCCTCTGGTATTCTCACTCACTAGACGAAAAACAAAGAATTGCTCAAAACTGGTATTCTATGACGCTGAAGTATTATTGTTAACTGCCTCGTTGGCGAAGTGGTAGCATATGCGACTGTTTCTGTTCTTGAGGTCTCGAGTTCCATTCCCGGGTCGGACCAAATGTTTGTATGATTTGCAAATATTTGTTTCGGAGTATGTGTAACAAAAAAAAGGAATTTATATCAGTTATCTAGTACCCATAATACAAGCTCTGCTTAGTTTGGGACTTGATGGCATTGTGTGTTAGATGTCCGAAAATATTTATTATTATCACTCCGGTTAAACCGGCTTGATGCTAGCGCTATTTACTGGCAATAATGAATTATTTTTCTTTAAGTAAAACTTACCGAAATCGACTACCATACCGATTCTGTTTTGCCGTATATTCACTCAATTCTCTTTGCCACATAGATGCTTATAGTCTGGAATAGCACGTACATTTTGGTCCCCGAATGTGTGCGAGCGCAATCGATGTAGGACTTAATACAATGACATAAGTTAAAACTGGTTGTTGAAAGTGGCTTAAAATGATGTGTGTTCAGGTAAAAGTGCGCGAAGCAACATCAAACGATCCATGGGGCCCCTCCAGCACGCTGATGGCGGAGATCGCCGACCTGACGTACAACGTCATGGCGTTCACGGAGATCATGCAGATGATATGGAAGCGGCTCAACGACCACGGCAAGAATTGGCGGCATGTTTACAAGGTACCAACGCGTATTGAAGTCCATCCTTTATTTAAATAAAAAATCACTTTATTTATGTTGGCAATGTACTTGATACTGGACCAAACCTAGACAGATTCTATATAGAAGAAGACGTATACACAACATTATGTAGAAAACTTCGATAACAAATGTTTATTTTACTCATTTATTATTCATTAAACTCTCTCATTAAAACGTACAGATTTAACTGCACGTTTAGCTTAGTGGTTAAGCGGTCGCCACGCCGTTCCCAACATCGCCAAGTGTTGTAGTTTCAAATCCAACATGGAATAACACTGTGTGATCCACAAATTGTTGTTGTAAGTCAGGTTGTTCTTTGTGTCCGTTTCATGTATGTTTGTAAAGTCCCCCGGACACAGGAATTGTCTTTAAAAAATAAAAAAGATTATTAGAGACATGCTCCCGAAAACAAAGTCAGTCTATAGTATTAGATTCTTTAAAAAATACAGCTTTGTAAATTTTTGGTACCTTTACACTTATGCATAGTCGTTTTTTTTTAAATATTTATTAACATTAATTTCACCCTTTCTTACCCAATATTAACGAGTATAATCTCTCCCTTTCAGGCTTTAGTGTTGATGGAATATCTGATAAAGACGGGCAGTGAGAAAGTAGCAATGCAGTGTAAAGAAAACATATTCGCTATACATACGTTGAAAGACTTCCAGTATATGGAGGAAGGAAAGGATCAGGGTGAGTGCGAACAACTGTCATAAACCGTACAATCGTATTTTTGTTCAACAAATACTGGTAAAACCCGCGCAAGCCTCTGTTACGTATAATTCGCGTTATATGTTTTCACTAAATGCATATGAAAATTAGACGGTGCTTACATAAAAAAACATTTTTCTATAATTTTTGTTTCTCTGTCCGTTTGTACCGGCTAATCTCTGGAACGCCTGCACTGATGTTGACAGGGCTTTCACTGATATGTAGCTAATGATATAGATTCGCCCCGCGATTATTGTATTAAATGCTCATATATAAAATAAATAAATGTCATACTATTTCCAGGACTTAATGTTCGCGAGAAAGCGAAACAGTTAGTGAACCTTTTGAAAGACGATGAGCGGCTGAAGAACGAGCGCGCGCGAGCTCTTAAAGCGAAACAGCGCTTTGCACAAAGCGCCAGCGCCTTCGGAAGCGATGGCGCTCTCGACACACCCTCCAGCCCCACCTACCCACCGGTAAGGACGCTCACTTAAACACCATCGTGTTTTGCTTAACATTTGTTCATAGAACTTCTCTAATGCATACTCTTAGAATCCTGCTTTATACACTTTTAGGGTAAGCGCCGATTAATCTTTTCGCCGTCACTCGGTAGACGGCGAAAAGATTAATACAGTAACAATACACGAGTTAATAGAGCTTCTTTTATGTATAGATCCCAGTTCATCTACTTTAAGGGTGACCCGACGGACGGAGTGTCGACAAAGAGAATAAATTAAAATGCAACCTAAACTTTGAATTTGAATTGTATTCTGAAGAACTTAAGGTTGCATTTAAATTGTTCTTTTTTTTTTTTACAACGCCATCTAGTCCCAATCTAAGCAGAGCTTGTGTTATGGGTACTAGACAACTGATATAAATACATATATCCTTTTTTTTTGTAAATACATACATATTATACATAGAAAAGACCCAATCTCCGAAACTAATATTTGCAGATCATACAAACATTTGGTCCGACCCAGGATTTGAACCGGAGACCTCAAGCACGGCAGTCGCATTCACTACCACTGCGCCACCGAGACAGTTACTAATTGATTAGAAAGTTTTTTTTTTATTTTAATGACATTGCAACACAACTTGTTATAAAAAGAATTAGTACGTAATACAGTTAGTAACTAGTTTCTTCGCCTTCACTCCGTTAGAAGTTGCTGATTCTTAAACAATCCTCAACACTAATTACCTATCCTCATTCCAAGAGCAATGTTTGAGAAATCAAGCAATTTGACTCCCGGATGCCTCAACGGTTTGTGTAATGGACTGATATCAAATGTCGCGAGTTCCATTCACGCTTGAGTCAAACATTTGTGTGTATGAACGTTTAATGTAGTTTCTCGTATATGAATTATAATCAGTTGTACTCAGAATCCAAGTTCTTCTTAGTTTGGGACTATATAGTACGAAATACATCAAACTTATCTTAGTAATAACCCTATTACTGACTAGATATATCCTTCATTAAAACGAATATTACAAAATTGTCTAAAACAGTGACGTCACAACTTTGTATTTAGTACATTTTCCATACAAAGTTATGGTTTTGGCAGATGATAAAAAGTAACTAATTTGTCAAAGGTGTTAGGTCTACTCTATTCTTGAAACACCATTCACTGATACTCGATTAAGCAGTGCTTGTATATCAGTCCCCCCCCATACTTATCCATAAGTTAACCGACTGAGACATCAATCATCTTTTTTCTTAATGATACTAATCCGAAGTATATAATTCAGTTATTGAATTGAATAAATCACGTTTCAGCTACCAAGTGAACCAGCGGAGTGGTCAGGCCGAGAGTCGGAGCTGGCCAGGCCTCTAACAGCTGGCGAGGAGGAGTTACAGCTGCAATTGGCTCTGGCCATGTCAAGAGAAGAAGCAGAGAGAGAAGAACGACGTCGTAGGTCCGACGACGTGCGGTTGCAGCTTGCTATCAGCCAATCGCAAAATGACTTCCAGTTAGTATATAAAACATTAAATTCTACTTATGAGAGTATAACACAGAAATACAATGTTAAGGCAGCAGGTTCGATTCCTGTTCAGTGTACACAAATATTTGTAAGTATGAATGTGTCTATTTGTATTGTTCTAGGTGTTTCTAAGTGGATATTTAATGTTTTTGTGTGTCCTGCTGTATCAAGGTTACAAAAGACAGCGGATTGAGCGGGAACTTAATAATTGCTTGTTTTTAAACCTTATCTGTATAGACAGATACATGAAAATTCTTTATTTACATCATAATATTACAGTTACAAGAAAGTACATAAAATGTCTGATGTGTGATGTACAAAGGGCAGTCTTATTGCCAAAAACAATCTCTTCCGGGCTAAATGTATATTAGATGCATAATCCTAACAGCACCTAACTCGTTACCATGTAAGGTGCAATTCAGTCGAAACGTCAAGCAACCAAAAACCCCAAGAATCCACACTCTAGGGAATAGTCCAAATTACTCAGTAAAAAAGGCTAGATTGCCACGAAATTCAAAGTATGCCGCGCTGACTTCAGCTCGGTTGGGCTCCACCGGGCGGTGCTACCCTCGCACAGAATACCAACCTCTAATGACAGCATTCCTGTTGTCGTGATTCGTTGGTGAGTCCGGGGGTCCAATGATGGAGAAGCATCATAATAGACCGCCATAGTATGTGGTTATTATGCTGCATTCGCAATGAATATGGTGATCACCACTCTTGAATTCTGCAGGCAGAGTTGAGACTCTTTGGCAAGCTCATATATAAAAAAAAACCTCAAAAAAAAACTGAACTTACCGAGTGTTATAGTAGGCAAGCTAGGTTAGAGTCCCTCCTAACACATGACCCGCCCTGTAGACTAGAAGCGTACCTCCAGGAGGAGGCACTTCGCCTGGCGCAGTTCCGTTGCTGGGGGACGGAGGCCGAGGGCGAAGTCTCGCCGCGTTGCTGGCTCTACCCCTGCCTGCGCTGGCCATGTGCTGAGCGAATGTAATACGTTGTCAGTGCCACTTGGTTGTTTGATCACAGTACATGGCTACGAGCTGTAGATGTAACTATAGGCCGACCGTTTATCTGAGTCCTCGCCTGCGCGGTAACAGGGGCGCGGGGGTATGACGACAAAGGGGACTGAGACAGGTGCGGGCGGCGGGGGGGGGGAGCGCTTAGAGGGATACAAATATTCGCCCGCCGCCCGCACCTGTCTCAGTCCCCTTTGTCGTCATACCCCCGCGCCCCTGTTACCGCGCAGGGACTCAGTTAAACGGTCGGCCTATATGTATCAGTAGACACATGACTATTTATTTATACAAGGTGTTCTTGAAAACACAATAGTTTTATGTACTTGATATACTTTGTAATAAATATGTAATTAACAGTTACAAAAGTTAAATTATAATTATACAAAAGTTTTTTTTTTACTTGCATCCTACCTAATTATAAAATTTAAGTGTACCAAAGTTCATACTCCTCCGTTTGCATAATTTTCGTAAAAAGGGGTACATAGTTTTTGTTTCACATATTAATATATACATAGATATTTATTAAGTAGTATGTGTAATTGAAATATGTATTGAGAAAAGAAATCATGGTTGTAAATACACTTGATCACTACTGTAAAAAAACACTGAATTATTACACTGAAATATTATTATTATTCATTCATAGCAACAGTTTGGTTAAAATTGTAACAAATCAATCCTTTACCAGGACATCAGTAAATTGTTAATTGTATGTAAAGAGATGTACAACAACAACACACAACAACAACGCCATCTAGTCCCAAGCTAAGCAGAGCTTGTGTTATGGGTACTAGACAACTGATATAAATATATATATACTTTTTTTTTGTAAATACGTACATATTATACATGTAATTAGATTAATAACCCGACTAGACCTTGTAATTACTTAGTGTAAAGTAGATACAATTCGATAGACATTTAAACTAACTTTCATTAGTTTTATATAGACTATTGTTTATTCAGAGACACAACCAATATAGGCTGAATTGAAAAAGTAATCTAAATAAATTATTGTATTAATCCTCAAGTTTGTAACGATACTAATACCATTATCCAAGTTTTATCAAAATGATTGGAACCACAGTAGACTAAATTCAAAATGTCGTGGGAAATCTATGTTTCGAGACATATGGGCCAGGCTCCATGTGGTTTTTTTTCTTTTTTATTGTGTAGGTGGCAAACGAGCCGATGTATCGCCTGATGGTAAGCGATTACCGCCGCCCATGGACACCCGCAACACCGGGGGCGTCACAGGTGCGTTGCCGGTCTTTGGGGGATGGAGAGAGAGATGGGGAGAGGGGTTGGGATATGGGCCTCCGGTATCCTCACTCACTCGCTGAAACAGCGCAAGTGCAATTTCACACCGGTTTTCTGTGTGGCCGTGGTATCACTCCGGTCGAGCCGGCCCATGCATGCCGAAGCGTGGCTCTCCCACGTAAAATTGGGTGCTGTTAAGCAATTATTATATTGCTCTTTGACTAGTGGCCCAACCTCCTGATCTTAGGGGAGACTGGGAAACGCAATTGAGTTGTAAGAGTCCATAGGCGTAATATAAAAATAAGTGTATTTATATATACATATAACTACCATAGAAACCTTATAAATGAAATGTAATATGGTGTTTGTAACTTTCTAGGACGGGCGTAGAACCGGCGCCTTCGAAGACAAACGCGGAGCCTTCGCAGCAGTCTCACCTCCTGGACCTGTTGGACGTGAACCTCAGCAGTCCGCCCTCACACACTGCCCCTGTGGCAGAGCCCTGGGGCAGGGAACCTAAACAGGTATGTAAACCTTATCATGTTTATAATTGTTGGAGACAGTTTCACTACTTGCTGATAGACTATGCTGAACTTATTTACCATAAAAATTACAGATTTCACAAGTACAAAATTTACAATGTTTTATTGACATGTGTGACATGTTTACCATGGGAGAGCTACGTTTCGGCATAAATGGGCCGGCTCGCCCGGAGTGATACCACGGCCTCACAGAAAACCGGTTTGAAATAGTGCTTGCGTTGTGTTCGATGCTGAAATCAGCGTGCCTCCACTATCTTGAATCTTAAAAATAATGCACTATCTGCATGGTTAGCCTGGTGGTTTAATCTTTCGGATGCGCGAACGGGTACTTCCGGTTCCATGCACCGTGCGGCGAAATTGCAAAATTTTGCAGCACGGTGCATGGTGTACGAAAATGATCAAATCTTTTCAAAAACAATGCTCGGTGGTTATAAAAGTGATTATTTTTCAAAAGATGGATAACAAGCGTACATGGTTATGCCATATTTTATTACTAAACTAATGTTATCGCTTTATTATTTACTCACAATTGAGCCAAGTATTAATTTACGCACCTATTGTGTTAATAAACATGATTTTAATATTTTATGTGGTTTATTATTCATTTTACTTATTATCCTCATAAAGTTCGATAACTAAGCTATCTACTGATATAAAAAACATTATAACTGCAGTAAAAATTCATTGAGAAACATATTTGTAAAAATCACATTTCGCTGTCGAGATATTCGCCATTTTGTCACTTTACAATCAAACTATTATTTGCGCCGAACACCAAATTACGTAGTATTTATATGAAGAAATAGTGTTTTTTAGTTAAATAATTTATTTTTTTAGTTAACTAGTGCAAAAGACAGGAACAATACATAAAAAAACAACCTATTTATCAAGTTATTTAAAAAAAGGACTCGTTTGCTAGACCAGTTTTCATTTATTATTTTTAAGTTCTGAGAATTCTCTAAACTCTATGAAAATGACTGAATATGAGAGAACAAACTGACCGTTCCATTATGTGACACACAAAGTCTATGCTCAATACAAAATAATTTAGTAAAACATAAACAAAGATCAGTTTACGTCTTGTTCATTGTCCGTCACTACTGTGTATGTGTGGGTGTTAATAGTTCCGGGACTTCCCGCTAGGCTGCGTGCAAACACGAATCAACGGCGATATACAATTTTAAGTGGCGTGCTATTGGAGAGGCCTATGTCCAGCAGTGGACTGCGATAGGCTGATGATGATGTAGAACAGTAATGGCGGGGAAGCCCTGTGTATGTTTGCGTCTAATTTCGCTCGTCAGGCAAAAAATGAGTGTTTATTTAAATATTTAGCTTTTCTAACACATTTTTGTTGCTATTCTATATTCTATATAAGATTCTCATCGCAATTATATCATTTTATCAATAAAAACATAAGAATAAATGCGTAAAAACCTTCAAATGAGTAAGCCCTTTTCAATAGGTAATAGACTCGGTAACTTTTTGAGTAACACTATTCAAAATTACGCATGATTTATGCCTCAATTCG
Organism: Spilarctia lutea; assembly: GCA_916048165.1. NCBI lineage: Eukaryota > Metazoa > Arthropoda > Insecta > Lepidoptera > Erebidae > Spilarctia > Spilarctia lutea. The sequence continues at coordinate 20,321,021 of OU696479.1, forward strand.
TATTGATAGTGGTTCCTAAAATAAGTATAATAAGTAAAATATAATAACAAACTACCTTCAAAACCACCTTATCGGCAAAAAATCAATTTTAAGAGGTACTTGAAAGATCGCGTTGCGTCATCGTCAACTTTGAAATTGGAACTCGTTTTTTTAACGGCTCTTGAAACGCACTTGACAAACGAATGTTTTAAAATGTTGTTCGTATAAAGCAAATGCATAACAAACCTTTCTAGACTTCATTATAATAACTTTAATACCCAAAATTAATTAAAATGCAAGTTAACTGCGGATAACATGGATCCGTGTGTGCCGCACCGACGGGACAAACATGGATCCGTGTTGCCGCACCCGAGAGGTTAAGCGGTCGCCACGCCGCTTTCTACTGCACCAAGTGTTGTGGGTTCAAATCCCACTCAGGATAATACTTTGTGTGATCCACAAATAGTTATTCTGAGTCATGGTGATCTTTGTGTCCGTTTCATGTATGTTCGTAAAGTCCCCCGCGACGTGCAGATTACTATCTGAAACTCTATCAGAAACTAGTGAAACATACCCACTTTAGATAAGTTAGGATAAGTAATATGTATATCATTCTGCCTGTCTGCCTCGGTGGCGTAGTGGTACGCGTATGCGACTGCTAAGCTTGAGGTCTCGGGTTCAAATCCTGGGTCGGACCAAATGTTTGTGGAATCTACAAATATTTGTTTCGGAGTTTGGGTGTTTTCTATGTATAATATGTATGTATTTACAAAAAAAAAGTATGTATAAGTATTTATATCAGTTGTCTAGTACCCATAACACAAGCACTGCTTAGCTTGGGACTAGATGGCGTTGTGTGTTAGATGTCCGAAATATTTATTTATTTATTTATTTATTATCATGATTTTGTCTCAGCCTCCTTCGCATTTGGATTATGGTATTTTTGGTGATTCTATGGTAAGGAGTTTAGAAGTTCATATTGATTGTGTAGTAGCTAGGAATGTATTGATGCTACTAAGTTTTAAAGTTGTTGTATTCTGCCATAACTTACTATTTATCTATTATATCACAAACAAGTTTAATGTAATCGTAATAAAGTGTCAAACAAATTCAAAATTGTGTACATATTTTTATTTGATGTGTAACATGTCAGGTGACGGATTTAAAACACGAAGTTCCTCTCACGTTCCTACTATCTGTGGGACGGAAGAGCGTAACAGGAAATTAGGGATACACTTGCTATTTGGTGGTAAAGTTGCCTGTATAATAGCTGAGATATAAAATGTAACACATTATATGCGACTATTGTTAACACTCTCTAGTTGTTTTAACATTTGTAACATTTTTTATAACTCACAGCCTATGCTATTTGACTGCCTCGGTGGCGTAGTGGTAGCGTATGCGACTGCTAAGCTTGAGTTCTCGGGTTCGATTCCCGGGTCGGACCAAATGTTTGTATGATCTGCAAATATTTGTTTCGGAGTTTGGGTGTTTTCTATGTATAATATGTAGGTATTTACAAAAAAAAAAGTATATAAGTATTTATATCAGTTGTCTAGTACCCATAACACAAGCTCTGCTTAGCTTGGACTAGATGGCGTTGTGTGTTAGATGTCATGAATATTTATATTTATTTAAAATGAAGTGTGTCAAAAAATCTGTAGACTCACATTCTCTGACGCTAGAAAACGATTTATCCTTTGTTTTGTCAAAAGTTATATAATTGATTTTTTAAATTTTTGCCAGGAAACGTCATCGGACGCGTGGTCAGCTGTGGGCAGCCCGGCGCGAGACCCCTGGGCTCCCGCCGCAGCCCCCCCTGACCCTTGGGCTCCCGTCTCACACGTAAGTAGCTGAGTCTTTTTAACCGACTTTAAAAAAAATGCTAGGTTCTCAATTCGACTGTATTTTGTTTATGTTCGTTACTTCAGAACTTTCGAGTGGGTAAACAGATTTTGATGATTCTTTTAATTATTTGAAAACTGATGTTTTCCTTGTGATCCAATTTAAATTTGGTTCAGTTCTTGAAGTCGTCGTTTCTTTGTTATTTTTATTAATGCTTATTATTCAGTGCACTCAATTTGAGGCTAAATGGATTTTATAGTAGCTAAAAGTAGTCAAAATGTCATGTAGTAACAGGTGGACCCCCGTATCATTACTTCGAAGTTTGCCTGAGATTAATTTACGAATTAAACATGTGCACTAATTAAATGCTTATAAACAGATATTTGTGAATAGTAATTACAATAATATCTTCGTCACTTCTTCACATAATGGGTGTACTGATGATCGGGGTGTAAGGGGACGAACCACAATCTTTCGCTTCCAGCCAACCTCACCTGCACGCGGTGCACCCTGCTGACTAACAAACGAGGCTCTGGCGACCGATCGATGGCGGTATATCCACGCCTCTTGGCGTAACTAAATACAATAGGCTGGAGACGGGCAGCAGCGTCTTCGGTGCAACAAGTTACGCCCTGCGATCACCAACCCGCCTGCCCAGCGTGGTGATTATGGGCGAAAATCCTCCATGCATAAGCAACACAAGCCACGGCCCCTAGTTCCCGGCAGTCTCGCTATTCCTGGTCATGGTGGCGACCACGGTAACGGCGTGACAGGGGGTGCTAAGAATCACCGGGTTACGGAAGGCCACCGTAAACGACTGACCCTGGCAACGTTTAACGGCCGCACGTTACGGCTGGACTCGCATCTGGCGCAGCTCGAGGTGGAACTTGGGAAGATTAGGTGGCATATCTTAGGGTTATGTGAAGTCCGAAGAGAGGGGGAGGACACCGTAACTCTCGACTCAGGCCACCTGATGTACTTCCGCGAGGGAGACCAACAATCCCAAGGTGGCGTGGGGTTTCTGGTAAACAAGTCCCTCTCTGACAGCGTGGTAGAAATGTCCAGTGTGTCGAACAGGGTAGCGTACCTCATTATCAAACTTACCGAGAGGTATAGCCTCAAGGTAGTACAAGTGTACGCACCGACTTCGGCTCACTCGGATGATGAGGTGGAGGATATGTTCGATGACACATCGAGGGCCCTCCACTTCACTACTAAAACACACTATACCGTTGTTATGGGTGACTTTAACGCCAAAGTGGGAGTACAAACTTGCAGCGAATCGGTAATAGGAACCCATGGATTTGGAAGCAGGAATCATAGGGGGCAAATGCTCGTCAATTTTCTCGAGCGGGAGGGGCTGTTCTTGATGAACTCTTTTGTTCAAAAAACGGCCCCAAAGGAAGTGGACGTGGCGAAGCCCCGACGCTATGACTAAAAATGAGATTGATTTCATCTTGACGGACAGAAAGCACATATTCAGAGACGTCTCAGTGATCAATAGGTTTAACACCGGTAGTGATCACCGTCTTGTACGAGGCTCTCTGAATATCGACTTTAAGGCTGAACGTGTCCGTTTGATGAAATCCAGGCTCCGACCAACTCTGCTCCAAACCGCGATGGGATCTGAAAAATTCCAGTCAAATCTGGAAAACCGATTTGCTGCCATGGAAACCACAAGAGACGTAAACCAGAACCTTGAAAATGTGGTTCGGATTCTCAGGGACGAAGGTACGAGAAAAAGAAGGTTTTGTAAAATGCAGCGTAAAAGCGGGGAGTCGAAGCTTTCAGAGAGGACATTAGGGCTAATGAGGGAACGACGTGCGAACCCACCTGCCACTTCGTCAGCAAAGCGGGCTCTAAACCGAGAGATCACCAAACTTGTGCGACACGACCTCCGATACTCCAATACTCTTTCGATTGAAAGAGCGATCGAGCAGAATCGGGGGTCAAAAGTGTTCGTACAATCTCTTGGAAGAAGCCACCTGACAAAGTTGACCACATCAGGAGGAGAAGTCGTTGCTTCCAAGCCGGCCGTCCTTTCGGAAGTCGAAAGCTTCTACGGCAGCTTATACGCTTCGCATACATCTCGACCTGATCCCGAAAATGAGGACTCTAGAGCTACATTAACACGCCACAACACCGAAGATCTGCCAGAAGTCAGCATTGGTGAAATCGAAATGGCTCTTGGACAGCTGAAAAATGGAAAAGCCCCTGGAGAGGATGGCATTACAACAGAGCTGTTAAAGGCTGGAGGTACACCCGTATTGAGGGAGCTCAAAAAGCTTTTTAACGCTGTCCTGTTCGAAGGGAGAACTCCAGAGGCGTGGAGTAGAAGTGTGGTCATCTTGTTCTTCAAGAAGGGTGACAAGACCATGTTGAAGAACTATCGGCCCATTTCCCTTCTAAGCCACGTCTACAAGCTGTTTTCGAGAGTCATTTCGAACCGTCTTGCGCGAAGACTCGATGAATTCCAACCACCGGAGCAAGCTGGGTTTCGGAGTGGATATGGCACCATAGACCACATTCACACAGTACGGCAGATTATACAGAAGACCGAAGAGTATAATCAGCCCCTGTGTCTAGCATTTGTGGACTATGAGAAGGCCTTTGACTCGATAGAAATCTGGTCTGTTCTGGAGGCCCTGCAGCGTTGCCAAGTAGATTGGCGATACATTCAAGTGTTGAGATGTCTCTACAAAGCCGCCACAATGTCCGTCCAAGTACAGAATCAGCATACAAGACCCGTACCGTTGCATCGAGGAGTGAGACAAGGGGACGGTATATCCCCGAAATTGTTCACTAATGCAATGGAGGACTTCTTCAAGACGCTGCACTGGAAAGGACGCGGAATCAACATCAATGGCGAATACATCTTTCACTTGCGATTTGCAGACGACATTGTCATCATTGCAGAGACGCTGCAGGACCTGCAACAGATGCTGAACGACCTTGCTGACTCTTCTGTACGCATCGGCCTACGGATGAACTTGGACAAGACCAAGGTCATGTTCAATGAACACGTACTACCGGAACCGGTTGCGGTACACGGTGCCGTTCTTGAAGTTGTTCAAAAATACGTGTACCTCGGGCAGACTTTGCAGTTAGGGAGAAACAACTTTGAGGACGAGGTGAACAGGAGAATCCGGCTGGGTTGGGCAGCGTTTGGGAAGCTTCGTCGAGTCTTCTCATCATCGATCCCACAGTGCCTAAAGACAAAAGTCTTTAATGAGTGCGTCCTACCCGTAATGACATACGGAGCTGAAACGTGGACACTTACGGTACGGCTGGTCCACAAGTTAAAAGTCGCTCAGCGTGCTATGGAAAGGGCTATGCTCGGCGTTTCTCTAAGGGACCGTATTAGAAACGAGGTGATCCGACAGAGAACCAAGGTCATCGACATAGCCCACAGAATTAGCAAGCTGAAGTGGCAGTGGGCTGGTCACATTTGCCGCAGAACCGATAACCGTTGGGGTAAACGGGTTCTTGAGTGGAGACCGCGTCTCGGCAAACGTAGTGTAGGACGTCCACAGGCCAGGTGGAGTGATGATCTGCGCAAGACGGCTGGCAGGAGCTGGATGCGAGAAGCCGAGGATCGAACTAAGTGGCGTGCTATTGGAGAGGCCTATGTCCAGCAGTGGACTGCGATAGGCTGATGATGAATGATGATGATGATCTATCTAATGATGTGGCGACTCACACATACAACGAATATCTCATTGCCACCTGCCGAAGGCACACCGAACTACAGATAAACTACTAGTCCTGAACCGCGATATGAAAAGTTGACACGCCCACTTCTAATATTAACAGTTCAACCACAGTCCGCTAGATACGATCACTTGGGTCCGTTCCTCTGGAAGCATCTATATATGGCTTCGGTGGCGCAGTTTTAGCAAATGCGACTGCTGTACTTGTGTTCTCGGGTTCGATTCCCGGGTGTCCGACTCAACAAATGTTTGTATGATCTGCAAATGTTTGTTTTGGATTTTGGGTATTTTTTACGTTTAATATGTATGTATTTTCAAAAAAGTATATATGTAATAATATCAGTTTTCTAGTATACATAACACAAGTTCTGCTTAGTTTGGGACTAGACGGTAGTATGTTAAATGTCCGAAATATTAATTATTATACCAGCTGAACCACGCAATTTCGTTTGCGTTTCTCCAAATGAAATATGTATATTTTTCTCATTTTATAAATTAAGATATGAACTATATTTTCTTCCAAATTGCATCAAACTGCACACGGTGTGCAAATTTGATTAAAATCGGTTCAGTAGTTTAGGAGTCCATAGCGTACAAATAACTGGACAATTAATTTCTTTTTTTAAATTTCGAACATCTAACACACAACGCCCAAGCTAAGCGGAGCTTGTGTTATGGGTACTAAACAACTGATGTTAATAGATATTACATTACATTACATTACATTAAATACATTGAACCCGAAACCTCAAGCTCAACAGTTGCATTCACTACCATTGTGCCACCGAGGCAGTCGAATCGAGGCAATTTATATTTATTGTTAAGTTAAAACATACTCTTACGCCTTTGAATGTTAATACAGCTACAGATGATGAACAAGTCTCCAGTGTCGGTGCTGTCGTCGCCTTCATCTTCAGACCTGGAGCAGTTCGACGCGCTGTCGCAACGCCCGCGCACCCATCCAAACAACAACCTCAATAACAATCATGCGGAATCTGACCCCTTCGACCTAACTGGGCTAGGTGAGTTGGAACATCTTGATTCACTTTTCATTCTGGATTTGTAAAGGATAAGTTTCCAGTTTAATTTGTGTGCATGTTTATAGCATCGTAGTTGCTAAATAGATGAACCGATGTTTTTAATTGTTATGTTGGAGAAATAATATAATTTAAATGTTTTAGTTACAATAAATTATGTATGTGAATATATGAATCATGTATGTTTACTGAGTATCTATGTGTGTGAGTTTATTAGTTATTTATGCAACTGTTGTATAATAAGGGTATTAACCTCTCGGGTGCGGCAACACGGATCCATGTTTGTCCCGTCGGTGCGGCACACACGGATCCATGTTTTCCGCAGTTAACTTGCATTTTAATTAATTTTGGGTATTAAAGTTATTATAATGAAGTCTAGAAAGGTTTGTTATGCATTTGCTTTATACGAACAACATTTTAAAACATTCGTTTGTCAAGTGCGCTTCAAGAGCCGTAAAAAAAACGAGTTCCAATTTCAAAGTTGACGATGACGCAACGCGATCTGTCAAGTACCTCTTAAAACTGATTTTTTGCCGATAAGGTGGTTTTGAAGGTAGTTTGTTATTATATTTTACTTATTATACTTATTTTAGGAACCACTATCAATACGAATTGAGGCATAAATCATGCGTAATTTTGAATAGTGTTACTCAAAAAGTTACCGAGTCTATTACCTATTGAAAAGGGCTTACTCATTTGAAGGTTTTTACGCATTTATTCTTATGTTTTTATTGATAAAATGATATAATTGCGATGAGAATCTTATATAGAATATAAAATAGCAACAAAAATGTGTTAGAAAAGCTAAATATTTAAATAAACACTCATTTTTGGCCTGACGAGCGAAATTAGACGCAAACATACACAGGGCTTCCCCGCCATTACTGTTCTACATCATCATCAGTCTATCGCAGTCCACTGCTGGACATAGGCCTCTCCAATAGCACGCCACTTAAAATTGTATATCGCCGTTGATTCGTGTTTGCACGCAGCCTAGCGGGAAGTCCCGGAACTATTAACACCCACACATACACAGTAGTGACGGACAATGAACAAGACGTAAACTGATCTTTGTTTATGTTTTACTAAATTATTTTGTATTGACCATAGACTTTGTGTGTCACATAATGGAACGATCAGTTTGTTCTCTTTAGCATTCAGTCATTTTCATAGAGTTTAGAGAATTCTCAGAACTTAAAAATAATAAATGAAAACTGGTCTAGCAAACGAGTCCTTTTTTTAAATAACTTGATAAATAGGTTGTATTTTTTATGAATTGTTCCTGTCTTTTGCACTAGTTAACTAAAAAAATAAATTATTTAACTAAAAAACACTATTTCTTCATATAAATACTACGTAATTTGGTGTTCGGCGCAAATAATAGTTTGATTGTAAAGTGACAAAATGGCGAATATCTCGACAGCGAAATGTGATTTTTACAAATATGTTTCTCAATGAATTTTTACTGCAGTTATAGTGTTTTTTATATCAGTAGATAGCTTAGTTATCGAACTTTATGAGGATAATAAGTAAAATGAATAATAAACCACATAAAATATTAAAATCATGTTTATTAACACAATAGGTGCGTAAATTAATACTTGGCTCAATTGTGAGTAAATAATAAAGCGATAACATTAGTTTAGTAATAAAATATGGCATAACCATGTACGCTTGTTATCCATCTTTTGAAAAATAATCACTTTTATAACCACCGAGCATTGTTTTTGAAAAGATTTGATCATTTTCGTACACCATGCACCGTGCTGCAAAATTTTGCAATTTCGCCGCACGGTGCATGGAACCGGAAGTACCCGTTCGCGCATCCGAAAGATTAATCTTTCGGATGCGCGAACGGATATCGGGTACGGGATAACTAAGCTATCTACTGATATAAAAAACACTATAACTGCAGTAAAAATTCATTGAGAAACATATTTGTAAAAATCACATTTCGCTGTCGAGATATTCGCCATTTTGTCACTTTACAATCAAACTATTATTTGCGCCGAACACCAAATTACGTAGTATTTATATGAAGAAATAGTGTTTTTTAGTTAAATAATTTATTTTTTTAGTTAACTAGTGCAAAAGACAGGAACAATTCATAAAAAATACAACCTATTTATCAAGTTATTTAAAAAAAGGACTCGTTTGCTAGACCAGTTTTCATTTATTATTTTTAAGTTCTGAGAATTCTCTAAACTCTATGAAAATGACTGAATGCTAAAGAGAACAAACTGATCGTTCCATTATGTGACACACAAAGTCTATGCTCAATACAAAATAATTTAGTAAAACATAAACAAAGATCAGTTTACGTCTTGTTCATTGTCCGTCACTACTGTGTATGTGTGGGTGTTAATAGTTCCGGGACTTCCCGCTAGGCTGCGTGCAAACACGAATCAACGGCGATATACAATTTTAAGTGGCGTGCTATTGGAGAGGCCTATGTCCAGCAGTGGACTACGATACGCTGATGATGATGTAGAACAGTAATGGCGTGGGAGCCCTTTGTATGTGTGCGTCTAATTTCTCTCGTCAGGCAAAAAATGAGTGTTTATTTAAATATTTAGCTTTTCTAACACATTTTTGTTGCTATTCTATATTCTATATAAGATTCTCGTCGCAATTATATCATTTTATCAATAAAAACATAAGAATAAATGCGTAAAAACCTTCAAATGAGTAAGCCCTTTTCAATAGGTAATAGACTCGGTAACTTTTTGAGTAACACTATTCAAAATTACGCATGATTTATGCCTCAATTCGTATTGATAGTGGTTCCTAAAATAAGTATAATAAGTAAAATATAACAACAAACTACCTTCAAAATCACCTTATCGGCAAAAAATCAGTTTTAAGAGGCACTTGACAGATCGCGTTGCGTCATCGTCAACTTTGAAATTGGAACTCGTTTTTTTTACGGCTCTTGAAGCGCACTTGACAAACGAATGTTTTAAAATGTTGTTCGTATAAAGCAAATGCATAACAAACCTTTCTAGACTTCGTTATAATAACTTTAATACCCAAAATTAATTAAAATGCAAGTTAACTGCGAAAAACATGGATCCGTGTGTGCCGCACCGACGGGACAAACATGGATCCGTGTTGCCGCACCCGAGAGGTTAAAACATGAATGTGGGTTTATCACACGAGGCTAAGCCGAATGTGATTATAGTACAAGACTTTATCTACAACCATGATATAAATCCTTTATAAAAAGTTCTGAAACCATGGTGTGCAACTAATATCGAACAAAAATGGCGGGATACGACGTGAATTCGAATAACGTGGTTTTTTTTAAGTACGACAATGAGGTAGTGAAAGGCGCGCGCCTGACAATGTTCTTTTTTTGAAAAATGAGTTGCGTTGCATTATGAAATTTAGTGCAACATTATAACACTCGTTTGGATGATATATAATGACACAGGTGTTTTAATGTTGGCAATTAGCTAGCTGTTTTAAAAACTATTATAGAGGATTTATAGCATGGGTGTAGATAAATGTTTTTGAAACATCAGTCACTTCTATAAGATCTGTAATATATTATACAAACGCACATACATCTATACAGATTGAAATATGTGAAGTATGTTGGTTTCAGAATAGTTTTATAAATGGTTTTATTATCAAAGTTTTCTCGTTGTATCGCAATCATTTTACTTAGCTGAGTTTTGTGCGTAGGTGACAACCTAAGCCCGGTGACGTCACCGGCGCAAAGCACGGGCGCGGTGAAGAAGTCTCCGTCGGCGTTCCTCGGCGAGAACTCGTCGCTGGTGAACCTGGAGCGCCTGCTGCAGCCCCCCGCCCCCGCGCCCGCGCCCGCGCCCGCCCCCTCGGCGCCCAACCCCTTCGCCGCCCTCGACGCGCCCCTCGCCCCCCTCGCACCCCTCGCGCCGCAGCAGCCTCGCCCCGCACAGATGTTCGCTCAACCGCCACCGGTCAGTTATACATTTATTTTTTCACTAGCTGAGTGCCGCGCTACTACCGACGGTACAGTTACAACCGCAGGTAACGTGCGAAGCCAGTCTGAAATTAATAAAATTATAGGTAAAAATGTTATATATCTGCGACCAGTATACACGTAGCTTACTTAATATTTAAAACGTCCTAAGTGCGGCATGCACTGTGAAGGAGGGTAATCTCTGTTGTTTTGACGATTTCAAACTATTTATGGGCAAAGTGGGTCATGATTCAATTTTATCAATAGTACTTTTGGGACAAAACTCATTTGTTTGTATCCAATCGAGAGTCATTAGTAGTATGATGAGCATGATTATTTCTTCTATACGTTAAAATTAAAGAATGTCGTCATGATGTAGGGCTGAATTATTAGGTGTGATACCCAAATCTTTAATACTTACCATCAGTTGCATTGCCTGTTCATTTGTTTTTGACCATTGATGACGGCCATCACCTTAACCGGTTTCCAATATAATATATTCCATTATTTTAATGATAATTTGTAATTCCAGGCCCGGCTAACGATGAACGAGCTTAAACAACAGCAGATGGGCCTCCAAGGACTGTCGTTCCCCAGCACATCCCCAGCCTTCGGCGCGCCCGCCCCAATGTTAGCCCCACAGCCGCTCCTGGCTCCCGCAGACCCCTGGGCCCCCGCCACGGGCTCCGCCCTGCCCATGGGGGCGAATGCAGTAGGGATGCCGGTAGCCAGTATGGGGGTGGACGCCAGGTCCAGCTCGCCCTGGTCGCCCCCACACCAACGTCACACGCCGAATCCGTTCCTCTCCTAGCCGCTTATATCTCAGGTACAATATATGAGTGTTCTTTGCGTTCTTGCGACACTGAATGTATATTCCTAATGTGTGAGTTGTGTTTTTAAATAAAAAAAATCATATTTAAAATTATGTCATGTAAAAACCCAAAACCGATCAGTGGCCTGAAGTGTATGACTGCGATAAATAATGATGATGATTTAGGGAGTGGTCAAGATGATGTCTTAAATAGTACCAGTACTGAGGAAAACTGTTTTATATCTTATGAATTTGATGGGAACTATTTTTTTATGTTAATTTTGAATAAAAAAACATTGTTACACCATTTGTATGAAAATACTTTGGGTCACATTATAGTATTCTTTATAGTGTAAAATCTGCATATATTTCACTAAAAATATAGGTTAGGACTCAGTCTCTTTTCTGTGGCATTAAATGTCCTAATAATTTTGTTTTTTTTTAAAGTACTTATAAGGAAATCTATATATTAATACGTGAAATAAAAATATTGTACCCATTTTTACGAAAATTATGCGAAATTATAGAAGTATTAAATTTGGCGTAATTAAAGCTGTACGGTTGGCCTAGTGGTTTGGATGAGTCTGGTAGTCATTGTCTCCGTTTCATGTATGTTCGTAAAACCACCGCGATTTATATTCCTAATGCTGGACTTGTCGTTTAAAAAAAGTTTATAATAAGAAGTTTAGAAAAAAAAAGTCTGATTTGAACCACTGGGCGAAAAGTAATCATAAATTCCCTTTGTTCCTCCCAGGGCGGCGGGTAACGGGTCGCTCCGCGCGCGTGTGGCTCCACCACCACCACGCTCTGCCACCACCACGTCACCAGCCCCACCTCACCACCGCACCACTCTACCACAACTAGTCTCAATACATGGACACTAACACGGTAACATTTACCACATGGTATTCATTAATTATTGCGGACTGCCCAAGACCGGGATGGTTGGCGCTCCTTGGGGGAGATCTACGTTCAGCAGTGGACATCAAATGGTTGAAATGATGAATGATGATGATGATGATGATGATTCATTCATTTACTCCTTTTGATAGTCCACTGATGGTCATAAGCTTCTCCTTCAAAATGAGCGTTTGGTCTACTAAACCTCACTGACTAGACGAGTACGGTTTCTTTCAAGTTTCAAACAGTATGTGTGTATATGTGATTTTACAAACATATGCATTTTTTGGAGAAACCAAATCAATATCTGTTTGATAAAGTATAGTTTTTACTTTGAAATGCGCAATTCTCGTTTCTCGTATAGTATTTTGAATTACAAATTATTACTGCAGTTTCATTTGACTCTATTAAATTTAAGATAACCGTTTGCGCCTGTTATATTTCAGTTCAAAAAAGCCATGTATTGAGATTAGAAAGTAGTTAATAAATAAACCTCTTCTTTACATTTTGTATGTCCTCAAATCATGAATATATAGATATATGTTTATATACATTAGTTGTGGAGTGCGGTGTCTGTCTGGTGTTGATAACTGACGCTAGTTCAATGGCGGAGGTATAGCTGGGTGTCGACGCATTGTAGCATACTCACATCTGTTTTATATTTGCACCTCTCAACTGTATGGATGCAAGAATATTACGAGCTGGAAATATAATTAATAATTATGTTTTTTTTTATATCTACTTGTTAGTAATTATAGTCCATTCGCTATAACAAAGTAATGACGTTCCAAGCTCTTGTACGAAATGATAATTTATACCTGGTAAATGTCTGGAAACCTTAGGATGAGGACACAACCGGTTGTTGTGGGGGAATATTTAGATAGGTCCATATCTAACAGGATATGTCGGGACCATACATCACTATTTTCTTAAAGTGAATAGACTAGGTGTAGTAAATTTTGACTACTTGTGTTTTAGTCACAAATGATAAATGAATTATATATTTTAAATAAATTATTTTAGAAATAAAATTATTTTCAATTCGCCTCCACGCAGTTGTAAGGTGACAATTTATTTTTCCAATCACGAAATACCTCGTCAAACATTTTTTTTTAGCATTTTTTTCTTTACTTTTGTTGCTAAACCATGTTAAACGTCGATACCCATAGAGCTGTATTATATACACATATTGTGAAATGTTTTATATATAGACTGGATATCGCTGTGAGCTGTCGTGTTATAAATATATCTGACGGTTGTCGTGTGTTTGTGTGTGCGACTGTATCTACTAAAATAGTTTTTTCATACTTTTAAATTCAAATAAATAATGGTCAGTTGACGAAAATATTAAAGTACCAACCGAAACGTGCCCACTTTTCTTCGACTTGATTTACAAATACTATTATTTTTATCTAAATTTTGTTCAATCACAATAAAATATGATCTATGTGACTCCTGAATTGTTTCGCTTTCTGTTAGTAAAAGAATTTTCGGGATCGGAGCAGTACTTTCCAAGATTACCCCTTACAACCAAACTAACAAAGTTGGAAACTTTTCAACTTTATAATATTAGTATAGATAAATACAAAATACATATTAAATAATATTGAAAGATCTTAAAACTTTGGCGTGGAGACCTCGGCAAACATAGTGTAGGATGCGCACAGGTCGGGTGGATTGATGATTTGCACAAGATGGCTGGCAGGAGCTAGATGCGAATAGCCCATAATCGATCAGAGTCCCTTGCAGTAGGAGAGGCCTATGTACAGCACTGGACTGCAATAGGCTGATAATGATCGCGATGAAAATAACGAAAAGGACATTTATGAAATGTTTTCATTTTTAATCGTACCTACTGCTACGGTTCGGTTCGGTGTGGCACATTGTGGTTGGACTGAGAAGATATGAGAAACAAAACTAAACAAAATATAGGGAAAAGCAATCTCTAAAGTACGTTTGTAACTAATATTTTCTTCACCTATGTTCAGTAATTATTATGAGATACAAAAAAAGGACCCTTAGAAATTATCAAAAGGGTACTTGATACTAAAAATTCATTAGCTCATATGCATAACTGATTTCTAACTAAATAACAAGAAACATAAGTTATAAAATTTATACATATTGTTATCTATTATCACGTTACACGTGTAAACATTGCAAACAAATATTACACAAACCACCAGTTTTTAATAAATCTTTTATTACAATATCAATATTTATACAAACTTCAAATTGTTTAACGAAACTGTAACTAAAATATTATACATTCGTACACACAAACACACTACCTAAGTAGAACGTAGCATAGTTATCTAGCGTCAATAGTTTTACGGGCTTGGGGCCAGCCGACAACTAACCAACGGGGATTGACCCAAGATAGTCAATGTTATCGAACTATGAAATAAATTTTAAGTCGATCTAATTTACAATATACGTAACTAAAATAGTACAATTTAGTTAGTGAATTGCGTGTTTAAAAAGACAGTAATTAACTAAAACGGGATAAATTTATATCGGTTTTTGTTAAATTCGGCTCCTATCGGCTGCAGCGTGATATTATATAGCGTTACAGCCTTCCTGGATTAATGGGCCATTCAATATTTTAATAATGTTTCAATTTAGGAGAAATGTTCTTTAGATTAGTGTATTCAAACTAATTGATGAACAGTTACTTTAGAATAGTAGTTTCAAAAGATATTTTTTTGATTAAATTGATTGTCATGTCAGAGGTCATGAGCAATTGTTTTTATGTTGACACATATCTACATTATACATTGTAGGCATCATAAAATAATTATGTATATGAATATCAAGATATGTATGAAACAAAATTTAAATTAAATCTGTACTCAAGATGTCTGATTAAGACTAAACCAAGTAAAACCGGTTGTACTAATGGTCGATCCCAAAATAGTCCTGGGAAGAAGACAATGATTTATTATTGATGTCTGTTCCTTTGGTCTCTTTAAGAAATGTTATAATTGTTTTGTGGTACTATATCTAATAAAAATATTATAAATATTTTAATTACGTATGTTGTAAATATTTAGGCCCCAAAAACAAACGGGTTTGAAAGGGTTTTGGTATTGTGCTTGTCGCGTTTCACACTATGATTGTTATAAGACAGGCATTTTTAATTAATTAACATTGATTTAAATGTATATTAAAATAGATTGAAGAAATTTACGAAATGAAATCTTATTATTGATAAAATTGGTGGTGAAAAAATTGTATTTATTTATACAGAAATCTTTTAAAGAACTTCTAGAGGCTTGACATGATTGTGAAGTATTATTTTATGGTGTACTTTTTATAATTATATTTGAATATGAAAAATAAAGTTTTAGAATAAATTGCTGTCAAGTATTTGTCGTGTTCCCATCGCCTTTAAAATATGATAACAAAATTTTGAAACACTGTGTATAAAATTGATTAATTGTTGTCAAACTACGAGTACATTGTCTAACATTTTTATATGTTTATAGGGTAATGAGAACTTATGAAGGTATTAAATCATTGAGAGATGTAATTAAATTGTATATAAACATCTGAATGAATCTGGATAGCGAATAGATTTATAGTCTAGAATAGCGTATAGGCTACTTTTATACCAGAGAATGTCTAAGAACTAATATTTGAACGACAAATGTCTTATAGCGTCAAGTGTGAGAGTGCACAAGCTGTCGTTGCGGCGACTAAGGTGACAAGTTGTTATTCGTGCCTTAGTTTTTGTACTAAATGTATTGTATGTCGCTCCTACTCTTTCCAAACAACTATGTATCTACGCCTGGTTGTCACTTAATAAATTGTCAATTTGTAAAGCTAGACATTGCAAAAAGATTAAATAACCGTCCCATTTTCGCAAGCAATACCTTTTTGTTCCTGACGACAACCATGATTAAATGTGACTAAAGACTTAGGGCAAGTCTCACCCCCTTCCTGATAAAGCGTCTGATAAACTAACTGTTAAATAGGACAATTTGGTAGATAACTAACTGAAACTTTATCAGGAATTAGTGAAACTAGCCTTTAGACTTATCTACTTCTTGTGTCCTCCGTATTCCGTTTCTCTTCGATACCAGAAGCGACTTTAAAGAAACAGTGGTGTTATATTAAATATAAATAGGTCTATTAAATGTAAAATCCTCAGTCGAGCAGACAAGGTAACAGAATTTAAAAATGGGCGCTTGGCTGTACGAAAAAAAAATCTATAAAGTGTGGCTCGATTGGATACAAAAAAATGTCTTTGTAAAATTATATAATTGTATTAATTTAACTTGGTATTTTGTTATAATTCGTTTTCAGTTCATAAATACTATGAAAAATCAACGTCCAATCAAAAAAGATGCGTTTCACGTATCAGGGATTCCAATTTCCATGATGAGTTGTAGTATAACAAATATATATTATGTTATTATATACTATCCTCATGAATGTGAAGTATTCAACGCATTAGTTAAAATAATGTACCTAAGTTAAGTTCAAGCCACTTGTGTTGCCAGACAGAAACAGTATTTCATACCTTGCCAGTTGATAAATAGCATTTTTATAATTACTACCATTTTTATAACTGCATTATTTCTTGTTGGCAACACATTTGGTTGTTGTTTTTTTCTTTCAAACTATCAGGTTGATGTGGTTATTGTTTATCCGTTATTTAGATAAATTATTATTTTTAATATTATTTCTGACCAATAAAATGCATGGATGCTATTTCAACGTGTCACTAGCTAGGGAGAAACTGTAAAGATTAATGTAACTATTTAATTAAAATATATAAGTTTTTCAATAAATACTTTGTTTTTTTTTAAATACTCGTACTTACCTCTGCCCTTCTTTTTGTTGACTTGTGTTTGTCACAAACAATATCTAATGCGGATGCACGCTATGAAATAGTTTATGTAACTTGTATGGCGATATGGCGCGCCTATTCTAAATATTTTCACATTATATCAACAGTTTTATATGAGCCCCCGCAGACTACAAACTTTTAAACGGCTGTGGCGACCTCAACATACATCACAACATAGTACAGCGCCATTTAGCGCAGACACACTGAACTACGGAGTAACGTACTACACGAAGAAACTACCAATCCTGAATCGCGCAATAGAAGTTCTCGCGCCGTTTATCATATACACAATATCTCAACACCAAGCGTTGGGCAGTGGCCCGTCAGGTCTGATCACCTCGCCTGGTCGGAGGATCCTCCCTTTGTGTTGTAGGGACATGACACCCTGTCCTCCACACGGCCGATAGTTTGATCGGGTTGGCTTTTGGTTTATTGGCAAGCCAATACCGAATAGTTATAATGTGCGCACTCCCACACATACTTTCGTCGATCGAAAGTCAGCAGTTAGCCGGCTCTAATAGTCAATATTTGGATCTAAGCCTCTAACTTCACAAGAAGATTATGATCTACTAAACGACGCTGGCTATATTTATTATTTTCTTTTATAATAGTGGGAGTCTCTCCCGTGGGTGAGCCACGATTCGGTATGAATGGGTCTGCTCGACCGGAGTGATACCACGGCCTTACAGAAAACCGGTGGCAAATAGTGCTAGCGCTGTATTTCACTGAGTTAGTGAGGATACCGGAAGCCCTTACCCCAACTCCTTCCCCCTCCCTCTCCCCATTCCCATTCCTCAGCCGGTGAAGATCGACTTCATTCATCTGATAACTTTCTTCACCGACTTTAAAACTAAAGGCTGAATTCTCATTTTCTTAGCAGTGCTGTTGCCCTGTTATTTTCCTCATTTAGTCGGCTTTTACCACACCTATGGCTCACCGGAGGAATAACGGTGTTCACATTTCGTGTTATTAATCCAGATACAACAAGACGGCGACTTTGCGAGATGTCCATTGTGTGGTGCATCGCTCCAGCCGCGCGCGGTCGGAGCGCGATGAACCGTCCGGTGTGTACTCGCCTAATCAACTTGTGGTTTAATGAAATACTTGCGTTCATTGTCCAAATAAAACACCATCTTACAATATGATTATAATTTATTTATTAATAGTTTACAAAGACATTATCGTACAAATATTTCAGAATCAGCATTGCATACAAAATACCCTCAATAAAAAAAACATTTCCATCGATTTGTTCGAACGACATCATAAGTACGAACTACATCGCTTATTTACAATGCAGATCGCTTACATACAAGAATTACGCACCAGTTACAAAAATTCATGTAAAAAAAAATAATAAAAATTCTTTGTTGTCCCATGTCGTAATTCTAAAGCATGGAATGAATGGTTAAATAATCTGAAGCGGACAAGCTTACCCTAAGGTGATACTTACAATACCTTACCTACCTTAAATGCTCATTATTAAGAAGCCAGACTCAGTGCGAAGTACTCCTACACACTGGCGACTTGCGACTAATCGCAGATGTTAAGTGTTACAGTCGCCATTGTGTAAGATTTTGAGTCGTCAAACTAACTGTGCACAACTTGTTAAGTTTAGTGGACTGCAGTGTTTCTATGCAGAGCGTTTTAGTACATCTGGGGTAGTTAGCGATGTCGTGCAGAGTTAATGTTGAGAGACTCGCGTCGTTGAGGGCTCGGACTCCACGCACACGTCTAGTATTGCGTCAATCCCTGTTTAACTTAAATTAATTACGGTAGTTACTGCAATGTTACTGTTTGTAGGCATCAGTCTCATGATGTTCACGTTGGTACTAACCTACACGATAGTACTTCAGTGTTAGCACACTGCGCCTGATAAAAAAAATTGTATAAAAACCATCGACTAGACACTACAATACCCAATAAATATTTTTCGAAAAAATTTCAAAATGTCTCCATACTAATATATACCCATACAATCTAAAATAAATAATCGAAGCGTTACTAGTGACGGTCACGAAATTAAGAAAATAATACAAAAATATAATTTGACATAAGCGACGTGGCGGCAGATCTGACCAGTTTTAATAATCTATGATTACAGTTATTAGGAGAAAGCAATTTCATTTAATGATCACGTTCGCGCTACATCGCGCGATAGTATCTCTAAATCATACTAAATGCAAAAACTAAGCGCCTTACACTAGACCCATTTTATTTCAAATATTTTTTAATGAGCGAAATGTGTATCATCAATGCATTTACATTGACTAACATTCCCGTTTTTTTTTAATCTTTTTATTAAATATACCATCGGCGGCAGTTTCTGTCTCGAGAATCAGTCGATTGGTCGTTCGTCGCCGCCACGTACACAAAATGGCGGCTAGTGGGAACCAAAATGGCGTCAAGTGAAGGCGCCCTGACATCGATATGAAAGTTAAGTCCCACGCCAACGCGCCAACGCCGTCGAACGGAACGGACGCGCACAACTATCGATAATAATGGAAGAGTATTGCGAATAGAATTCGTATGAGATCCTTTCGTACACCAACTCGACGATTTAAGTACAAATTCAGTCTCAAAACAATACGGTTACAATATTTTTATATTCGATACTTTAATGGTTATCAAAGCGTTCAATAAATAAAGAGGTATCGAAGTTCCAGAACGGTCGAGTCGCGAGGGTTGCGTGTGGACGTGCAAAGGATCTCCAGGGTGGCGGTGAGTGGTGGGTGGTGGGTGGTGGGTGGTCTAGTACTCCCACTGCGTGGCGTGCGCGAGGTCGGGCCCCACGAGGCGGAAGTTCCCGTTCTTGGCCGCGGCGAGGTAGTCCTTCTCTGCGGCGGCGCGGATGGCGAGGCGCGTGGGCTCGCGCAGCTCGAGGTGGAAGCCCTGCGGCGAGTCGCTGTCGCACGTCACCTTCTCGTTGTCCGCGAACCAGTATTTGCCGTTTTGTCCTGTTCGGCAAAGGAAAAACGAGATCGTAATATGGCCAAAATAGGTCATAATTAATCAACATAAAAAAAAATTCGAGATATTATTAAAAATAATTGTCGAATATTTTTTTCTACAACTAAATCCTACGTTTTTTGTGCGAAATATCACCTCCTATGGGTTTGACAGCAGAGAATTAACGAGTTAAAATATTACAAATACAAAAAGTCATTAGCCAAATTGATCCAGAATAATTTAACATTCAAATTATATCAAAGTCAATGAATAAAGTGGTCTGGTCTTTGCGTTCAGGGAATCCTTCTACTAACTCCCATAAATAGACTATTTGCTAAACATATACGTACCTTTGAAGTAAACGGCTCCCTTGGGTCCGCGGATTACTTGTATCGTTTGGTAGTTGGCCTTGTTGCACTCCATTCGCACGCCCTTAGGGCCCACGAAGCCTTGCTCACATTTCAGCACTAGGATAGGCCTGCAAATAAACATACATTATTGCAACATATTACAAGAGTTCACACTGCAGGAAGGAAAAGTTGTAAGTCCGATCATTCTGCCAACAACATTTGAGCATCTTATTTGTCAAAATTTTAATGAAAATTATTGACTCGTGCAATACACATATTCAAAACATTCAACAATGTGCAAAAGCCTTTAGTAACTTCTATATTTTATACTTTTATTCCTTAAATTACTTTTATTACTTATAATATTCCCATCATGGGTCGACCAATCTCCACTCGACTTTTCTCAAAAGGTCCAATAAAGAATCGTCTTGCTGCATTAGATTTTTTTATGTATGGGGCTGCGAAGGTGGCTCTATTGTGCCCGATGGAGTGCATGAGAACAGATTCTAAGACACCATACTCATCATTACGTATGTAGACAATACAACAATGCAGCATGGCGGCCTATTCAACCACCAAATAAAATAAAACTTATGTTTAAATAACACACCTGTTGATAAGATAGAAGTAGTATTTGCAGTTGTCGTCGATGGAGTCTGCGTTGGCGTACAGGTGTCCGGAGCGCTTGGTCATTAGGTACTTGCCGTTGTTGGCGCGGAATGCCACGGCACCATCGCCCTGCCACTCCAGCTCGAACAATGCGTTCGACGATCTGCGACAATACAGACAAATATTGAATATATACGTATATATATTATACTCTCGATTGCACAAAGTTTGACACTTAACACCAGGAAGTGAAATAGTGTTTTAATTTTAACCTAAATATCTTTAAACAAACAATTTTTGTATTTACATTTTATTTTTTTGAAAATTTACAAAAACAAAAAATATCGAGCAAAACTCGGTCACCCGGGTGCTTATATGGTATAACTAGCTGACCCACGTGATAATTTTCCCCCGTTTTTGAAACATTCTTCATTGGTGCTCCGCTGGCAAGACAACGTTATGAATATATTGTATATATAGTATAGATAGTGTTTCTAGAAGCCACATCTCCAGTATGGACAGTTAAATAAAAAAAAATGTTACGTACTTGTTATCACTGCTGGCCTGGATACCATGACCTGCTTCTAGAGTCCAGTAGCGGTCTTGCATGGTGCGAATGTACCAACGCTTGGTGGCCCAGTCGAACTCCAGCTGGAATGTCTCGTGGGACGAAATCTCATCCTGGTTGGCTGTTACGTCCACACCTGGAAAGAAGTGAGGCGGTGTTTTGTATTTGAGAGAAATGAGATAGACTGAAGCGATATTGCTGCCGGAATTATATTCTAACGATTTATTTTTCGTCTGTTTAGTTTTAATAGACATGTGGTGATTGAATTAAATTATTAAAAGGTTTAAACTCTTGTATGAGTATCAAGATATATCCTGATATGGCCATACGTATAGACCTGACACATAAGATGTCGTCAAAGCAATAAAAATATTTATTCTATGTTCTTATTAAAAAAACACAATAAATAGTTTCCGTTTTCAGCTATCCTACTGCATTTTTCGTTCTCAGTCCACAAACCAAAGCCAGAAGAAAAATGTTACAAATTAAAAAAATATATTAAATAAATATTGCCACAGTCAATTATTTGTGATTGTAGTGTCGATCGATTAAACTGGTCAGCATCAAGTGGCCTCTTGACTCGTACAAATGGAGCCACATTACTAAACCGTTCTTATGCACTCGAGAAATACACTTGAGATGACATTACAAGATTTTTTATTGGTTAGAGCTATTAGTACAGTGTGTCAGCGATTTTGATCGTGTTTGAGAAAGTTTTTGTACGAGTATCTTGGCATTAAAAAGTGTAAATAGCACATTAATTAACCTTTATAAAAATATTCGTATCTGATTTCTATATCATGACGCATTATATTAAACTACATTGATTAATGTAGTTGCCTAATTTTCACCCTAAAATGTTTTTAGTGTGGGGTAGCGGAGAGTAAACACTTTCAAAAAGAAACCGTTTTAAAAAAATACAAAGTTCTGTGATAACAAACATAAAATACAAGACTATTTATAATCAGCAAGCTTAAACGGAATCAGTAAATTAAGTACCTATGAAAGTATTTAATTATTTTAAACATAAAAAGCTGTCGTATTAGATGCAATCGATTATTGTTTTTTACTTTAAATTTATATGTGGTGATGCTGGCCATGTATGTACAGTTAATTCTATCTATGTATATAGAAACAGATAATTTACGAACGCAAATATGGGTTCAGGGAAAGCTATAGTCTTAGTACATTTTAGAAAAGCTTGTTGCCATGTGTCGGTACTCGGTAGTAAAGAAGAACAATGAGTGCGAGGAGTTCTGGGGCAATATCTCAGTGTGGAAGGCCGTAAACATCAAGGTGGTAGGTAGGTCTCGAGTCAGGAAGCGCATCGGCGAGGCGCAGCGTCTCAGCTAAACATTTGCCGCGCGAACGGTGTGCAATCGTGCACGACGATGCACAGGGCTGCCATACACGACTTTGATGCCATACATTGTAATTTTTGTTTCATATATGCCAATATTATAGTTAATTTCGGTGGGAATATTTTGCTTGCCTTCTCAGAAGGCCCAACCATTTTGAAAGCAGTGGTTTTTAATCATAGTTGACAAATGCAGTTTAACCTATAATTAATTTATACAAAATATTTTTTTTAAGAAATGTTAATGAGAATTTAGTATGAGTTGAAGGAAGTGGAACTATTTCGCATACCTAGACAATAATATAACTCTGGTATTATGATGGTGTGTTCGCTATCCCTTTTAAAATTAAAGTAATCATTACACCAGTTTGTAATTTGCACGCACATTTTCAGTTGACTTCTTAACTTAAAACTAAAATTCACGTGAATAGTGGCAACCCTACAGCACATCGTGCTTGATCGGGCGTCGACCGGCGCGTGCGCAATACCGCTAGCAACTCTCAGATAGATGCAATAGCCCCTGTATAAGTAACGGAAGTATAGCTGATGTATTTTGTGCTAAATTGTGTATCGAAAAGGTACTGTTAGTAATGTATCCAGTAAAAATCAGGTAGCCGTTTAACAAAATGAATGAACAAAGAATATATTCAAAAGGAATATATTCAAAGGATTGGCTACAGACTGACCTTGAAATAAACCACTAAACTTAATACATTTTCCTCAAAATTAAAGACTTGCAGATTTAATTACAGCCAGTTTATACTGGCTGTAATTAAAAGAGATAATTATTCAATTCGACTCACAAGCTGTGTGAATATAATGTTACATACACATGGAAAACAATTATGCACATATATTAAATATAGTTAAAAACCTACTTCTTTGTGACTTTGGTTAAAAGGAGCCGATCTGAATCGACAGGCAACTACTCTAAAGTATAGTGAAACTCGCCTTTTAACAGGTGACAGTGTTTTGTCAAAATTTCCCTAAACTACACAGGTATTCAGTAAATTATTGTGCTATCTCTCCAGTTTCTGTCAGCGATCGTCCAACGCCTAATCAACGCCATCTATCGTTCAATTCGCATTAGAATCCGCGCGCAAATTGAGATCGCGTTGTTGTTGTTGAGAACAACGCCAGCGCTATTTCACACCGGTTTTCTGTGAGGCCGTGGTATCACTCCGGTCGAGCCTCATGTTTTGTCATGTTTTTACGGCCTACGTAATGGAAGGAGCTAAAAATAGACTTCTAGTAAGATTAATGAACACTACACTACATTTTCTATCCAAGGCAATAATTACATTTTGTAGTAAATTTATATTTATTGGTTTCAATACCAATGATTAGATTTTGGTTGTGTAAATGATTCGGTTTGTCTAACCACGATCGTCGACGCCTTCCATCCTCTTTGGAAATGTACGTTTGTTTTCAATGGTGTGTAGCGACTTCCACATACAACATAACATACTGCAGCGCCATCTACCGATGTTACACTGAACTACGAAGTAACGCACTACACGGAGTAACTACCAATCCTGAATCGCGCGCAATAGAAGTTCTCGCGCCGATTATCATATGTACAACATCCCAACATCAACTGTTGGGCAATAGCCCGCCAGGCATGATCACCTCACCTGGTCGGAGGATCCTCTCTTTGTGTTGGTGGAACATGATATCCGTTCCCCCACAGGTGGTACACGAAGCAGGTATGGGATATCAGAACTCTCGGATATGAAATAGTAGGGCAGTAGCCCAGAAAAGAAAAGTTCTCTTTTTAGTGTGACTGTCCTGAGACCTAAGGCCAAGGCTTCTATGTCAAGGACATCAATCAATAATAACTGTATAGAATTATACGGTAAGACATAGCCCAGTTAGCTTTAGAGAAAGACATGTCTTTATGATAGAAAATTCCAGCCACATGACTGTGGTAATAAAAACGATAAATCAATGATTCTGCCAAACAAATTATAACCATCATATAAGCACAATTATTTACCATAAAACTACTGTTGCACTAGTCAACATTTAATCACCGTTTTATAACGATAACCATGGCTATAATTTTAACACGTTAATAACGAAAATAGTTATAGTGAGCAGTTATAACGGTTAACGTTGAAATAAAATTAATTGAAGTTTAGTGATGTTGCGGAATCGCAGTGAGATCGATCACACGAGACAGCAGGCAGGCATCCGTGGCGTAGAAAAGTTAGAAAGCATCGCAAGTTTTTCTTCACGGCATAACTCTGCGCGCTTCGTTGTAATGCTATTGACAATTTGACGATGTTAAATATCTCTTAATTGGATAACGCACCTTATAAATACTGCTTGAATGTTGTTTAGTATTTCGTGTAACAGATATCTTAGGGGCTTATTAAAGATGGATTATCTAAACTCTTGTGTTTCTTTAGACCTTTCGCTTTTCAATTATAATTTTATAGGAATGCATTACGTTCAAAGTAAGTAATATAATAAACTGATCAAGTGAACCACGGTTGGGGAAGGGATCATTGAATTATTATGATCAATTTATTCAGTTTCAGAGTATTTTATTTTTAACTGCACAAGTCGAGTACGTTCATTAATGTTACTTGAATGATGAATAGCATTTGAAATCTCGTCTCGCTGTCAGTATAATATTACATGCCAGTATATAATATTACAGGGTCAACTGATCACCACTTGGTTCTTTCACCAGATCGTGACAACAATATTTACTACCTTAAATTGACTTACGTTTTCAATAACCTATTAACCAGAGATAGGTTATTGAAAACGGTCTGAATTTACCTTCAAATGGGTAGGTATTTCTTCTTTTTTACCAACTAAAATTTGACAAAAAGAAAGGAACAAAAATAATGCTGCATATTAATGAAAATATTGAATCAATCATTTAAAAAAAAATACATTATCTCCAGTTTTAACCAGATATAGGTTATTGAAAATGGTCGTTTTCAGTATTTAGTAAATGTTTAAATAAGATATTGCATTACTGTTATAAGATATGGTTGGTATAAGATCTGGTGGTTTTATTTTTACTCTGCACTTGTGCATTCATTTATAACAAAAAAAATGGTATAGTTAATTTGCAACTTGATAATTTGTTCGTTAATTAATATTTATAAGTTTGCATTGTATTAAAGTTTTATACGGTCTTTGCACCTAACCATATTAGATTTGAAATGTAAATGTGCACTCAATTAGTAACGCGTGGTGCTTACTGACCATCTGTCTCATCACTAGCCCCTAACTTATACACCTATTACTTTAAACTTGTGAAAAGAACGCTCAGATTTTCAAATATGAACATCTAAATAATAAAACGTATATTTTTTCAGGTTATGATATCTGAAGCGTGAATACATTTTTTATTTTTATAGTTATAATATACAGATTCAATTATATTCGTAGTGTTTCAATTAATTACATATTAACGGAAAAAACGTTAACCGTTATTTAGCCTGTATGAGTTTAATTAAAGAATACGGTGTAAATTTTTACAATAATTAAATGTGAAGAAGACAAAACTGATGCAAGTTTTTTTTTGTGATTTTGAGGCAGTGTTCATGTAGGGGTTAGTGGTCCTGACTGCTCTGAGTTAGGGGTAGTATTTATAATTCAGACCCAGGGAAAAAATATTCTGTGACGAGCATGATCATATGTTCTGTGTGTGAGCGTAATTTATCTATTACATATATGTATATAGAAATATATAAGTACTAGCTGAACCCCGCGGTGCTTCGCGCGGTACGACAATAACCGCGAGCAACGCTATGAGGCGAAGCTAGTATCTTTATAAACTGTAGCCTATGTGTAATTCTGATGTATAAGCTATATTATTGTAAAGTTTCATCATAATCCATTCAGTAGTTTTTTGCGTGAAAGAGCAACAAACATCCTCACATACATATTCACAAACTTTCGCGTTTATAATATTAGTAGTGTGTTTTATCAGTTTCATTACCATAGGCTCGACTAAGTTTGAGATCTGGCCCATGTGTTACATGTGACCAAGGATCGAAGTCCCTCTCATACTAGAAATTCATGCTGTGTCGCGGGAAATTATAAAAATTCATTCATTTAAAAGGACACCTACACTGAGAACTATAATTTATAGATTACACATTATATGATAAAATTGTGACTCTAAATATCAGGTATCAGTAATATGTCTATAGAAAATTATTGTTATTTTATACAAGGCCTCGTTGGTACAAAATGGACGACAGTGATGTAACGAATGCTAGGATATTTATTTCACATTCAGTCTAGAGTTCTGTGGTAGGTGCCCACTACCTGAATGAGAAAATAGCTCCACGTGTGCCGACGGGAGACGAAAAATGCGAGACAATAAGCGTACGTGGAATTCATAATGGACCTACTTTCTTAATACTATTTTCATTATACATATATAGATTTATACTTAGCAAATACCTTATACCCCTTTAAAGTTGATATGGAGGAGTTGTGTAGAAAGTTAAATAAATATAAAAATAATTTATAGAATTATGATCGAATTTCGACCACTGGTCGACCACTAAGTCTTTTATCTGTTTGATAATAACAACATACATATGTGCAGCTCTGTGTTATACTCTGACTTCGATAGTAATGGGCATTGGACTGAGTACTGAGAATAGATTCTAGAACATAAATAAATTCATCAGAATTTCTTTAATTCGTACTTACTTACTTTCTATAACAATAAACAGACCGTTGCCGAAAATAGACAAAGTGTTAAAATATTGTAATTTTTTATATTAATTTTATAGTTATTTATTTTTAACTGACTTCAAAAAATGAGGAGGTTCTCAATTCGACTGTATTTTATTATGTTTGTTACCTCATAACTATCGACTGGGTAAACCAATTTTGATGATTCTTTTTTTATTTGAAAGCTCGTGCTTCCGGTCTGGTCCGGTGTGTGGTCTGGTTATTCTAGAAGTCGTTCTTTTTTGTTAAAATTTTACTTGTCAAAAACAAAGAAGTAAAATATATTATTTTCTTTTATTCTACCACAAGGGGCCACGAAGCGTTAAAAAAATACAATATTCCATTTTCTACTTAGGAGCCTGAAAGCATGAATATAATTAGGCTTGATAACCCGCTACATATACGGCTATTAAAACAAAACTAAATATCAAAAGATCAGACATTTGTAAGAAAACGCAGAAGGGAAATTCTTTGTAGCTTTTTAATTAGACAGTCTTTTGAAAGGAGACAATAGAAATATTAGCATAATACAGACTACGGTTCATTAGTTTGAACAATCGCCGTGGTGTTTGAATAATGCTATTTTTTTTCTATTTTTATTCAAGAGTTCGTAACAATGAGTTTACTGAAACCAGTCGTAGGAGAGGCATTTTGAAACAAGAAATTTGCTGTAATTACTACTAATTACTAAATTTATTCAAGAATTACGGATGAAAATAGCAGGTTTTATAATGGTTTACTTAAGATTTTACTTGTGTTAAATTATGTGCCTAGGAACTTTTCAACAGAACTCAGAACCACAATTTGTGGATCACATAAAGTTTGTGATCAATTTGGTGTACTTTTTTTCTTTTTTTATTGAATTGTGCAACGAAGTCACAAGTGCGTTGCCGGCCTTTTAAGAAGGAGTACACTCAGATCTTGAAGGTTGTACTTGAAGGAATTATAATATCAAAGTAAATTACTGCCTCAAAATGATTTCTAACAGTTTCCTTTATGCAGATAATGTGAATTATACTTCAAAAGTAATTTTAACCTGGATATAATCTATATAAATAGAAATGCATCGCTGAAATGTATGTACCCACCTGACTGCCGAACGACTGCACCAAATTAGATATTTCTTCTTTTGTTGTGTTGGTTATGGTCAAGACAAGGTATGTGTAAAATATATATTTTACCGGTAACGGGTTCTTCTGTGATAATTTTCGAGTATAATGCGTACGAAGTCGCGAGCGGCAGCTAGTATTTAATAAGTGAGGTGAGGTAATGAGGAAGCAAAACTCCCGTTGAGTCAATAGCTGTACTGGCTAAGAGCTGGACCGTTCGAGACCACAGCCTAACGGCTTGTCGGCCATCATTTATCTCACGTGATAAACCTCATCGCTTTATATACGACACTAATAAGAGAGCATATACAAACTACAGTACATAGAACATAGCTTGATCTCTGACATAGTTATACAATAGTGATAAATTTATAACCCAGTTGTCCCTACAGCCATTTTAAGTAATACATTTTAGACCATGTTAGCTTTCCTATCGGTCTAAGCGTGATGTTAACTATCGTATCTCAGACATACCAGCAAAACATTTACAAAAACAAACTTGATAATGGGTTAAATTATTTCGAAGTTCATCGTGAGCAACAACGTGACACAAGAATTATATATATAGATAATGTACCTATATCTATTTGTATATTCGTTTATTAGAATTTAGATAGAAAACCTTCTATCTAAATTCATAACTTTTCTGTTTCATAAACGCAGAGATCGTGGGAGAGCCGCGCTTCGGCATGAATGGGCCGGCTCGACCGGAGTGTTACCACGGCCTCACAGAAAACCGGTGTGAAATAGCGCTTGCCCTGAGTTTCATCGAGTGAGTGAGGATACCGGAGGCCCATAACCCAACCCCTCCCTCATTCCCCCTCCCCATCCCCCAAAGGTCGGCAACGCACTTGTGACGCCTCTGGTGTTGCGTCCATGGGCGACGGTAATCACTTACCATCAGGCGATACTCCTGCTCATTTGCCACCAATTACATAAAAAAAAATGCTGTCTTAACAAAATGTGTGCTTATTGTATGGTGTACACACACACAGTGCCGAGAATTCGCCATTGTGTTGTCAATACGCTGCCGATTGTTGACCCTTTATTATACACAAATGATATTTATGCAGAGATGTTGTAACATTTCATAATTCATATAATATCAATTTGCTGACGATGAAATATATGTACATATGTGAATAAATGCACGAATGGCATAGTGGTTAAGGCGATCATCGTCGCTTCCTGTGTTCAGTGCTGTGGGTTCGACCCCTAAATAAACGCTTTGTTGTTTATTGAGTTCTATGTGTTTGTTTCATGCATGTTCACAAAAACTTTCGCAACAGGATTTACCCCTACTGTTTAATAGGTACAATTTATGCAGTCAGCTTCATCTATAATTTTACCAAAATTGGTTCAGCCGTTTAAGTGTGAAAAGAAACACACACTTTCGCTTTCACAATACGAGTGTGACTGTAATAAAATAACTTACCTTGTTTCACTGACACGTATTTGTCGTTAAGTGCAGCCACAAAGGCAGCCTGTGGGAGGCTGTCCTCCAGCGAGAATAGCTCGTCCCGTGTGACAGCTGTGGAGCGTGTCTTCAGCACCGCCTTGGAGCCGATGGGAGCGAGGTACGCTCCGGAGCCATCGCGGAGGGCCAGGGCACCCGAGTGGTACTCCGCGCTGAAGAGGCACGTTGATGTACACTCGTCTTGAAGCTATAGGGGAAATATACGAAAGTAGAATTTGCTCTGAAACCTTGCATATGGTTCAGCTGACATGGTTCTCTATCATCATCAGCAGTTTTTAGTAATCCACTGCTAGATATAGGTCTCTCCTCACCAAGGAGGTATTGGCCTGCCATTCGCCATATACGTTTCTACAATGTTAGTTAAATTTCTACCAGAGTCATAGTATGAAGTTTATGGGCAATATAGTGCGTACGTTTAGTATATACTATTTGCTATTTTCTTTTTTGGTATATATATATGAGCTTGGCTAAGTGACTCGGTTCTGCCTAAAGAAAAACAGATTTCAAGAGAAGTGGTCACCATACTCATTGGGAATGCAAACAATGTACTTGCATGGTGACCCGCATCATGGCGGCCTATTGAGATATTCTGCATCATTGGACCTCCGGTCTCGCACTCACCAACGAAACACGACAGCACGCATGCTGTCACTTTAGATTGGTCTTCTGTGCAAGGGTAGCGCTGAAAGTAGCGCGGCTCTATTACCTTTTTTGAGTAGGTAGTGGAACTTAAATAAATAATAGGTCTTTACCTATGAAATTGCGTTTCTTCAGTACTGGTCATTTCACATAAAAAAAAGTTTGTAATGGCTCTGTATTCTAAATTCAAATTAATTTTGTTTTAAAACCATGACATTCTATTTACAAACTCAGTCTTTTGTTTTTTGATTAGCGTTGTATTTTCATTACATTTGAACATTTTTCGTCATAATGGATACTTTAAAAATTCGTGTAATTATGGAATATGAGTTCCGTCGTGTCACCAACGCGACACAAACGGCACGTAACATCAAAAACGTTTACGGAGAGAACTGTACAAACGAACGCACAACCCTTTATTGGTTTTCCCGGTTCCGTTCTGGAAATTTTGACTTGAAAAATGAAGCTCGTGGTCGTCCGGAGACTTTGGTTAACAATAATGAATTAAAGGCGATTGTGGAAGCTGACGAAACTCAATCTGTAATCTGTAAGCATCAAAACAATATTGATCCATTTGCGACAAATTGGCAAGGTAAAAAAGCTTGATAGATGGGTGCCCCACGACCTTAACGATCGCCAGCGCAACGTACGCGTCGAGACCTGCCTTTCGCTGCTCAACAGGCAAAGAAATGAAGGAATTTTGAAACGAATAGTTACGTGCGACGAAAAATAGATTCTGTTCGACAATCGAAAGCGCTCAGCAAGTTGGTTAGACCCTGGTTCAGCACCAAAGCAATGCCCTAAACCAAAAATGACCCCTAAAAAGGTGATGGTCACTGTTTGGTGGTCTAGTGCAGGTGTGATTCACCACAGCCTTTTACAAAACGGCATGAGCATTAATGCAGATGTGTACTGTGAAGAACTGGAGAGAATGATGGAGAAGCTTGCACATCTGCAACCAGCTTTGGTCAATCGGTCGTCCCCACTGCTCCTTAACGACAACGCGCGACCCCATACTGCGCAACAGACAGTCTCCAAGCTGCAAGAGCTGGGGTTGGAAGCTCTCCCTCATCCGCCATACTCACCAGACCTTGCACCTACCGACTATTACTTTTTCCAAAATTTAGACAACTTTTTAGTGGGTAAAAAATTCAATTCCCGAGAGGCAGTACAAAATGCCTTTGAAGAGTTTGTTGCCTCCCGTCAATAAACTGCCAATGCGTTGGCAAAAATGCGTCGATTGCATGGGTGATTACTTCGAATAACAGAAATAAAAAAGTTTGAAAAAATAAGTACTTTCACTTATTGCATACAAAACGGCAATTTCATAGGTAAAGACCTAATACTTCGTTTTAAACGTACATTTAAATGATACACGATAATTTACATGGCTATCAGTTATTACCTACTGTGTTTGATACTGAGGCCTATGGACAAAGTGACAGGCACAATACATGTTGTAATTATAGCCGCAGGGGAGTATTGTTGGTCCCACGCATCGTGATTCTAATATCGACAGTGAGTTCCCACGTCTGGGTGGCGATGTACGCGACGTGGTATTGGTATGTGGAGCCGATGGGAAACGGCCTCTACCGCTATTGTTTGCAAAACTAACTTGTGAACTGTGTAGACGATAGGGCTGTCATAAAGGGTACTAATTTTTTAAGCTTATTATATATTTGGTTTAATTCTGCCCTTACTAAACGTTGCATTTTCAAGGTGTCGAAGACGTGAGTGCTATTGAGTCAGATGTTAATTGAATTTAAAATGTGAAGTTAAAGTGTCAAAAATTTTTAAGACTAAAACCACAAGTTGTGCCACTCTACGCCTTAGGCAGGAGGGATCCGGGAACTGCTGTTATTAACACTACCGGACTACCTGACTGGTCAGCGAGGTATAGTTATCTATATATATAAAACAAGTCCGACGACAAGCAGTGGATTAAAAAAGGGTTTTGATGAATCAAAGAATGTTGTTTTTAGGTTTGGCAACCCTACCGTACATTTGGCGGGAAGTTGTGCGACATTGTATACGCAGGTGTCAGTGCTCGACTTGTCTTACATGTCAATTCATTTGTATTTCAATTGTATTCACACTTATACAGTCAGCAATTGTTGTGCTGAGACGGCATTTCGCCCCGTAAAAGGTAATTTTCCACAAATATGGTAATGATATTCGCTTTGTAAGCGGGTAATTTGTCGGAATGAAAAACATATTATACAATGTGAAACACATGTGTATCTGATTTGAAATAGACTTCGATATATTGGGGGTTTAGTATAACGTATATAATAAACTATCTGCTGTATGCTCCTGATCTCTCTCTGATCGTGTAGGATAACAGTCTCATCGGTTTATGATAGAGAGGGAACAGATAGTGTATGCGCACACGCTTATGCACTGTCATATCTCCTGCGTAGTTGGTTTGTCTACGTTGAGACTGGCCGCCGTAGCCGTAATCGGCTTGGAGAACATCATCACCACTTCAATATAGTTCCGAATTGTTTTAACATACGTATATAGTAATATAATATTTACGCTCAACGTCCTAAGATATCGTAAGGTCAATGTATTGTGAAAGTTAGACCAAAACTCTCTTTCTAAAGCCAGGTTTTATTTCCAGCCAGGTTTTGTTCTAAATAAATAAAATAAAACAACGAACAATGAAATAACAACATTTCTGTTTTTTTTGGTTAATCTTACAAATACCCGAAAATTTTGGGATGTAGATAGTCATTATGTAGACAAAGAATGAGGAGTGCATGATGTCAAGTCTTACGTCTCCTTACAGTGCTGTATCCGTTTGGCAACCATGGGAGAGCTATGCTTCGGCATGAATGGGTCGGCTCGACCGGAGTGATACCACGGCCTCACAGAAAACCGGTGTGAAATAGCGTTTGCGCTGTGTTTCACCGAGTGAGTGAGGATACCGGAGGCCCATTCCCACCCCTTTTCCATCCCCCAAAGGTCGGCAACGCACTTGTGACGCCTCTGGTGTTGCGGGTGTCCATGGGCGGCGGTAATCGCTTACCATCAGGTAATATGTCTGCTCGTTTGCCCACTATTCAATAAAAAAAAACCGTAACAGAAGTTTAAAAGATGCCTTGTAAGAAAAAACCTTTTTTTTTTTGTATGGCCCAGCCAAAATGACTCTACTGATGGAAAGCATAAGCAGAATCCAAGAGTGGTGGTCACCGTACTCTATATTGCGAATGCAGCATGGTGACTCACACCGGCCTAGTGATGCTTCTACATCATTGGGCCTCCGGTCCCGCACTAACCGACATAACACAACAGTACGAACGCTGTCATTTTATGTTAATCTTCGGTAGCCCCACCCAGGCCGGTCCGTTCGTGCTGAAATCAGCGAGGCTCTACTACCAAGTATATACCCTAGATAGCCTATATCCAGCTGTGGATTATCAAAGACTGTTGATGGTGATGACTCTATAAATAATGCTGCAATGTACTCACCTTTCCACCAGCGCTCAAGTATTTATTATTGCAAGTGTGCAGCGCGTATTTTCCTCCTTCATCAGCTCTGAACTCCAAGGTGAAGAGGGTGTCTTCACCCCAGGGCACGTTGGCGTCCACGTGGATCTCGTCTAGGGATTCAGAGAGATGCGCGAAACGCTTGCGGCCAATGGACCTCAGGTTCACCTGGGGACAAAGATGAGGTTTATTTCAGGTTTCTGAAGTCCTACAGGTAGATATTTTCACTACTCACTCCACCAACATTACATTAGTCTCCTATAAGACAAAATTCAAGGATCTGAAGGTAGGCTTTAATTTACAACTAGTTCACGTCCGTGGCTACGCCCGCGTGAATTTCAGTGATTACCGCAAAGAGTAACCTATGTCTTTCTTCAAGAAGCAAAGTATATCCATGACAGATTTCATAGAAATCGGTGCAGTGGTTTAGCTATGAAAGTGTAACAAACTAACGGTTACTTACGATATAATAATATTAGTATGGATTATTCTCCATTTAAATAAGCTCATTTGATTTGATTCTGATTGTAAACTAAGCAAAACCTGTAACTAGAGATACCAGACAGCTGATAAACACGTATTGAACTAAATATATCAATACATATAACAAAATCGTAACAGGAATCGTCTATACATGGAAGATACATAAGAAAAACTATTTTAAAGGGCCTTTATGAATGCGATAGAACCCAACACAATGTTTTTTAGAATTTGACTACTTAAAGATGACTTAACCAATTTGAATGTGGTTTTCATTAATGCTTTGCGGTTTGCTCTAATTATAATTATATTTAGTGATTGTTTCATGTCAATCGGTTAGTAAATAAAAAAGTTATATCAGTTTCAAGAATCATAACCATATTATCACAAACTTATTATCCATAACACTAAATAAATATCTATTGGTTAATAACATTTAAAGTAAACTAAATCAAAGATCTCTCTAAATATAATTCTACAGTTAAAAGTGCTTAAGCATAGATTAATCCGTCATTCACGGTATAAGAAAGCTCCAGTCTAGATTACCCTACATTTTCAAGTACCGTATAGTGAGCCGATCGCCTCGATACACCACGAAATCAATTTAAAGACATTTCACCCAGTTAACGTTATTTTACTGTTATTATTAAGATTACGGATCTCGGAGATGCTGTTTTAGATGTCGTTTGATATGTAACTGTGCAGTTAGATAAAAAGATTGGTGATATCATCGACGATTTTACACTAATGGCTGATAAATAGAGGGCAATAAAGTAATAACTACAATCTGTATTAAAGCTTCGATCAAATGGATATAAAAAGCTCTCATAAAATTATTATACATATAAATGCGGAAAATTTTTAGGCTGTTTTAATCGACTTAAAAAAAGGAGGAGGTTCTCAATTCGAATATATTTTAGAAGTGAAACTTCTTTAGAATCGTTGTGATTTGGTCAATCGATTTTGATGATTTTTTTTATTTGAAAGCTAGTGTAGTGCTTCTCGTGTGGTCCCATTTCAATTTGGGCCAATTCTTAAAGTCGGTTTTTTTGTTGTTGTTAAAATTTGTGTTTTTACTACGTATACTTTAAAAGAGAAGATGATCCTTGAGTTTGTTTCTTCCTTTCTTCTCAGGGTTAATCCAGTTAAGAAAGGCCGAAGTCATCTGCTCAATAAATATTTAAAAAACACAACTGCGTCAATATCTGAAATCTTTTTAAATTCATGTTTTTATTTAAACTACGATGTACCCAGTGTCACTCTCACGGGTAAGACGAATCTATTGACATCAGTCGCATAACAATACGACAAGTCGTTTAGGCTCTAGGGCGTGCCAAAGCGATATAGGTATATTTCGCAGTCGGGTAAAAAGTTTAAAATGCAAAAGTGTTCATGTAACCTAATTGTTTCATTTCTCTTATAATCTCATAAAGAAACTTTTGGTATAAGTAGTGACGTCTTTGTCTATCTTGCCTTAAAACCCTTAAGTTGGTGTGTCGTTGTTGGTAGTTGGTGTAAAGATCGTTCTCACCTGTGGTCTGGCAGCGAGGTGTACATGCCATAGTTCAGAATCGCTGGGGGTTTTAGCAGTGCAGGTCAGTTTGTCGGAGCTGGAGCCGAGGTAGTAGCCACGCTCAACGTTGCGGAGCGCCCAGCGTCCGCTGTTGTCATCTGATACGCTGTAACAATGACGAATTGTTAGACAAAGGTGCATTTTATTCTGATCTGACCTTTGAAGTGTCAAGGTCGTAAGCTTTGATGACTTTTAATAAAGGATTCATCCATACCAATATTATAAATTCGAAAGTAAGTATGTATATATGTTACGATTTCACGGATAATACGATCCACTGATTTCAATCCGATTTGTCATGGAGATACTTTGATGCTTGAGGAAGGACCTAGGCTACTCTTTACCAAGATAATCGAAATTCACGTGTGTGGAGCTTTTTTTATGGAATAGCGAGCAAACGAGCAGACGTATCGCCTCATTGTAAGCTATTGCCGCTTCCCATGGACACCCGCAACACCAGAGGATTCATAAGTGCGTTCTCGGCCTTTGGAGGATAGGGAGGGGGATGTACCCAATGTCACTCTCACGACTAAGTCGAATCTATAGACACCACTCACATAAAAATACGACTAGCCGTTTAGGCTCTAGGGAGTGCCAAAGAAATATACATACATGCACTCGAAAAACATAACCCTCCTTTTTTTGCAGTCGTATAAAAAAGAACACAATCAACATTCCTCAATGAATATTTGTTAACAAAAAAAGTTAGTCTAGCAAGCCTTAGTTACTTCTCATATCATCAGCTATTGACCAGTAAAAGTCCCGTCAAATTCGCCGGAACAAACAGACAGACTCTTGAATTTTATTTATTTGTATAGATAGATGAAATCCAATAATAACTTTACAGCCAATATCCACCATTAGGGTGTAGAAATAATTGCTTCGTTCAATCACAATAAAAGGCCAATAAATGCTTGTTTATACGACTAATTAATTAATTGCACTCGGGCTTCGTCGACATTTGTAATTGGACTCGTCGGGAATTCGCTTATAGCTATTATGTATAACTTCATAATTGAACATTTGTTAAATAAACTTGTACCTATATTATGAAATGTAAGACTCAAATATATAATTATTACAGTTGTGTGTTTCGTGTAATAATTTCAAGAAATTTTAAATGCACGCAAACAAAAAAAAACCGATAAAGCAGAAGAAAGAAAACCGGTGTGAAATAGCGCTTGCGCTGTGTTTCATCGAGTGAGTGATATCGATATCGATCGATAGGATATCGGAGGCCCATTCCCCAATTCCCCCCCCCCCCCCCATCTCCCAAAGGTCGGCAACGCACTTGTGGCGCTTTTAGTGTTGCGGGTGTCCATGGGCGGTGGTAATCGCTTATCATCAGGTGATACGTCTGCTCGTTTGCCAACTATTCAATAAAAAAAATACGAAATGAATAAGACATTCAGGACTGAAACGTGCCACTCTGCACCTGAGAAGGGAGGGGTCCGGGAACTGCTGTTATTAACACAATCGGACCCCGCCCGCTTAAAACGCTAGGCCAACCATGCAGTACTTGCTAATAGATTATTCTGAATTTATCAGCCAGATAACTACAGATTTCGGTGTTACAAGCCTATATATTATGTTTATAACATATATGTATCAGTAACTTTATTTGTTAAAACAGTATAAGCACAGCAGAGAAATGATTTGTGGTGAAACTGGTCCTTAATAAAATATAATCATCGATGATATTTAAAAACAGAACTCTATTGCAAAATGACAATTAAAATATATATAATTTTCAGTGCCAACAAAAAAATTTACGCTAACATATGAACTTACTGATTCCCAAGTCATAATAAAAAAATAATGACAGACAAAATGGCTGCCAAGACAGTTGATAATGTTTTATGCCAGACGTGTGTCCGTTGCCTTGTGATGTGTGTCTGGTGTCTGCCCGTGACTCATCGGCCGGCTTTATCTGTACTGGAAGCGTATCTTAACTACGATTATTGAGCGCACATCTCGCTAAGTGATTGTTTGTCGGAGCTTTTTAATCAGCGCTAAGTTACAGCGCAGATTGATTTAACGCTTTAAGCTTCATAGTTCATAGGGAGGGTCAAATCGACCTGTAGGTATGTCTATTAGTATCATGCATGTTTATTTACGAACGATGGCTAGTGTTGCCTAGGCAATTGATTAGAACTCATGAC
Organism: Spilarctia lutea; assembly: GCA_916048165.1. Classification (NCBI taxonomy): domain Eukaryota; kingdom Metazoa; phylum Arthropoda; class Insecta; order Lepidoptera; family Erebidae; genus Spilarctia; species Spilarctia lutea. Next base: position 20,359,582 of record OU696479.1, read on the forward strand.
ATGGTTGTAGGTTTTTATCTTTTTTGTAATTTTTATAAGCTTTCTTAACTTCCGCCACGTACAAAGTGGAAATGAGTCTTTCAAAAATATCATCATTGACAGCTAATAGTTCTAGATAATACAATTTAAGAATCCGTTGACGATATATACATACAATACTTAACACTTTAAAGTTTATTGAAGTGTTAATATTTGTTGTGTGTATAACGGATTTAGAAGGACAAATATCACGGCTCTGTTAGTTCAAGAGTAATTGTCAACCATGTTATAAAATCTACTAACTTGTCTAAGCTATATAATAGAATAATATGTATATAACCTGATGCTGCGATTAAGAACAAATAGAAGCCGATCATCAGTGTAAAATAATTTCCTTTTAAGACGCAGTTTTAGCTAGTACATACTTACAATGGCAAGCATAAAACCCAGCACTGTTGAAAGCCGAGATGTTAACACTATGGAAAACTACAATATTACTCTGTAAACGACCAAACTCCGCATTTACATATGAATATAGACGATTTTAAGTTTGTATTGAATTCAAATCTCAAAAGCATTCATGGAGGCACATACTCGTATACCCATTGTAGTTTCGCCAGAGCACACCTATGGACGGAACATCGCTGGCAGTGACTTGCAGTCTCGTTGTGTTCGTTTAGAAAATGTACGAGTCAAATATTTATGAGTTTCACGTAAATTTTCTCTCAATACAAAAGGCTTGCTTAGAAAAATTTGCTCAGTAAAAATTCCCCTGTACCATATCATTAACAAATATCTATTGAATACAAATAGTGACTCTAATTTGACTGACTGACTGACTGATGATGTAAAGCTTGTATAACGTCCTACTTCTGGGCTCGGGTCTTCTCTAGTCTCGGTCTTCTCTCTAGAGTGTAATGATGGTTAATTATATTATGAAACTAATATTTTTATTCACGCACGTTCGCTATAAAGAAACTAAAGTAGTCTTCCCCTATTTGGAGAACTGGAGAACATTTCTCGACTTTTCTAAAACAATCGAAAACCGGTGTGAAACAGCGCCTGCGCTGTGTTTCACCGAGTGAGTGAGGATATCGGAGACCAACCCCTTCCCCTATCCCCAAAGGCCGGCAATGCACTTGTGACGCCTCTGGTGTTGCGGATGTCCATGGGCGGCGGTAATCGCATACCATCAGGCGATACGTCTGCTAGTTTGCCCCTTATTGCATAAAAAAAACAGCGACGGCTTTTAAATGGTTATTCTTTAAATACTCGAATGAAACTGGACAAATATTTGAATTGCAAATGACATTATATAACCTTTTACTTATATACCATATACCTTGTTAAGTCCACCACGCAACGTACACAATGCATAATAATTTCCATAATAATAGTTATGAGAGCCCTTAAAACAATAAAGATGGTACTTCGTCACGTTTGCTCAACAGTTTAACCTTCAACTACCCTTTGAATGTACCCCAAAAAATAAATTCCATTGTTTCAAATATAAAGTTCAATATCCTTCAAAGAGGGGCGGTTAGTCTAGTCTTGAAAGCAGCAGACTAAATTAAGCTATGGTGGAATAAATTTAAGGTATATTGTCGTGTTTGATGTGAACAACCCCTGCATACACTCCCCTTTTACAGATCTGTTTAGTACGGGATCAATAATTTTGGGTACCTACGTTTCAAGAGAATAAGGTGGCTATGTTAAAATATTTACGTTTGGTTCGTGTGTTTTGTTTGGAATGTATTAAGGTTGTTGTCAGTTAAGCAAATTAGTTACTTTTTATCATCTGCCAAAACGATAACTTTGTATTAAAAATGTAATATATACAAACTAGTGACGTCACTGTTTTAAACTACTTAATGAAACAATCCAATTCAATGTTTATTGAATTAAAATTTGTAACATAAAGCTGTAATTATTATATTTACCGAGATGTTTTCAAATATTCGTTTTAATGAAGGAGACATCTGTGTTTATTTACTATACAGTCATCTACTCTATTCACTGCATAATTTTAAAATCAATATTAATGTTTTATAGATTTGATTGTTTGTGTGCTAATATTAGGAACTACTCATTCGAATTTGAAATTCTTTTAGTGTTAGCCCGTTTACCGAAGAAAACTATACGATATATTAGGTCTTTACCTATGAAATTGCCGTTTTGTATGCAATAAGTAAAAGTACTTATTTTTTCAAACTTTTTTATTTCTGTTATTCGAAGTAATCACCCATGCAATCGACGCATCTTTGCCAACGCATTGGCAGTTTATTGATGCCCTTCTTGTAAAAATCAGCTGGACGGGAGGCAACAAACTATTCAAAGGCATTTTGTACTGCCTCTCGGGAATTGAATTTTTTACCCACTAAAAAGTTGTCTAAATTTTGGAAAAAGTAATAGTCGGTAGGTGCAAGGTCTGGTGAGTATGGCGGATGAGGGAGAGCTTCCAACCCCAGCTCTTGCAGCTTGGAGACTGTCTGTTGCGCAGTATGGGGTCGCGCGTTGTCGTGAAGAAGCAGTGGGGACGACCGATTGACCAAAGCTGGTGGCAGATGTGCAAGCTTCTCCATCATTCTCTCCAGTTCTTCACAGTACACATCTGCATTAATGCTCATGCCGTTTTGTAAAAAGCTGTGGTGAATCACACCCGCACTAGACCACCAAACAGTGACCATCACCTTTTTAGGGGTCATTTTTGGTTTAGGGCATTGCTTTGGTGCTGAACCAGGGTCTAACCAACTTGCTGAGCGCTTTCGATTGTCGAACAGAATCCATTTTTCGTCGCACGTAACTATTCGTTTCAAAATTCCTTCATTTCTTTGCCTGTTGAGCAGCGAAAGGCAGGTCTCGACGCGTACGTTGCGCTGGCGATCGTTAAGGTCGTGGGGCACCCATCTATCAAGCTTTTTTACCTTGCCAATTTGTGGCAAATGGATCAATATTGGTTTGATGCTTACATTAAAAGCTGCTGCTAGCTCAGCTGTAGATTGAGTTTCGTCAGCTTCCACAATCGCCTTTAATTCATTATTGTTAACCAAAGTCTCCGGACGACCACGAGCTTCATTTTTCAAGTCAAAATTTCAAGAACGGAACCGGGAAAACCAATAAAGGGTTGTGCGTTCGTTTGTACAGTTCTCTCCGTAAACGTTTTTGATGTTACGTGCCGTTTGTGTCGCGTTGGTGCCACGACGGAACTCATATTCCATAATTACACGAATTTTTAAAGTATCCATTATTACGAAAAATGTTCAAATGTAATGAAAATACAACGCTAATCAAAAAACAAAAGACTGAGTTTGTAAATAGAATGTCATGGTTTTAAAACAAAATTAATTTGAATTTAGAATACAAAGCCATTACAAACTTTTTTTTATTTGAAATGACCAGTACTGAAGAAACGCAATTTCATAGGTAAAGACCTATTATAAAACTACGATACCACTAATAGGAGGTAAGTACCAATGAGAAATGTTGGAAAATCGGGGAAACCATTTGCGAGACCCAGACAGACGCAGTAGTTCAATATAAAGACAAAACTGTTTACAAATTATAAACGAATGTTACATATCAACTAAGATTTAGGTGTTTTCGATAGTCTATTTATCGAGGAAGGCCATATATCATCACGCTAAGACCAATAGGAGCGGAGCCCCAATGAAATATGTTTAAAAAACGGGGGAAAATTATTACGCTACGGGCTATAGTAGACGTAAACAAGGGTGCGAGTGTCGGCTAGTTACTGATAAACTTCAACCTGATTCTTGATTTTAAGGCCTCTAAAATGCTCAGCAGGTTTTGTTTCTTTTATTTGTTTTGCACGATGTCCATTTTTGGATGAAAATAAAAAGAAAGTTCCAGAAGATTGTCAGATAAACAATCCATTAGTTATTTAAAAGAGACTGAATCACGGCTGACTCACTGTCATCCCAATGTTTTGAAAGTGTCGAAACGTGACTCAGGGTTGTATTTCTCATGCTGACGGAATTTGTAGTATATAATCGAAACTTAGGGCGTTCTGTTAATTTAGATCTTGATATTTTAACAGTTAAAACGTCGTGTAGTATAAGTATAGAATAAGCATTATATTGTAATGGCACTAGATTAATTGGAATGTTTAAATAATGAAGAGTAATTGACAATTAATTTCTCAGTACATACCAAACTCATAAAACAGAAACGAAATATTTAGAAGGTACGAATAAATGGTTAAAACGATAGGAGGCTTTTTTTAAATCTATACTAATATTATAAAGAGGAAAACATTGTTTGTATGTTTGTTTGTAATGAATAGGCTCAAAGACTACTGGACCGATTTTAAAAATTCTTTCACCATTCGAAAGCTACATTATTCACGAGTAACATAGGCTATATTTTATTTTGGAAAAAAATAGGGTTCCGTAAGATATTGGGGTTTTTCGGACACAAGGTGTAAAAAATCAACCAGAAAAGTTACTTATTTTGCGTACGCTGCGTAAACTATAAAAGATAGAACCATAAAATGTTCTAATTAATCGAAGATCTTATAAATACCTACAAAAAAGTCCGCGACACACTATAAAATTTTTCGCTACGGGCAATAAAAACGCAAACGAGGTTGCGTCGGTCAGCTAGTATAATATAATACGAGTATATCTAACATCTGAAACACAATGCAACCTAGTCCCGAACTAAGTAGAGCTTGTACTATAGGGATTAAATCTATACTAATAATAAAGCTGAAGAGTTTGTTTGTTTGAACGCGCTAACCTCAGGAATCGCTGGTCCTGTTTGAAAAAATATTTCAGTGTTAGATAGTTCATTTATCGAGGAAGGCTATGGGCTATACATCATCACGCTAATACTAATAGAAGCGGAGCACCAATGAAGAGTGTTTCAAAAACTGGGGAAAATTTTCACGCTACGGGCAATTGAAAACGTAAACGAAGTTGCGTGGGTCAGCTAGTAACTGATATTAATACTTTATTTTTGTAAATATTTACATAGAAAATACACAAATTCCGAAAAAATATTTGAAGATCACACAAACATTTGGTCTGACCCAGGATTTGAACCCGAGACCAATGCGCTACCGAAGCAGTCTAAATAAGCTACGATACTTTTATTGGGAGTCCAATATTCTAATACACAAATCTAAACCTGTGCGACTATTAGACGTGAATTGTTTGATATTTCCTCAATTTGCAATTCACTAAATGTCTCAAGAATATTGAAGACTTGTATCGGTCATAAATCGTCTGAAACGCTGTACTGTCGCCGACAACACGGACGGTATGCGATGCGAAAAAAAGCAACATAAATATGAGAGTCGAAGAGTTCCGGTGACTCAAGGATTAGTATGCTGCAGGGGTTGTGTTGTATGGTTTCTTTGAACGAGCCATGAACTTTGTCTTTCATTCATCACACTTTTTTTATAATCCGGGCTTTGTAAACACTCGTGACTCTTAAGGTTTTCATATTCTTAAATGTTAAGATATCTGAATTTAAGTTTAGTTTCAAAGTCTCACTCGTGGCTTTTTAAAATTATGTTGAATTCGAATTATTCAGCAAGAATATTTAGTTGTAAAATTCTTATACATGTAATCAACCATAATACCTGCCTCCCTGCTCAGGGTAACTTACTGTAAGGGTTTATTAACTTAAATATAAACTTGCAAATCGTTATTATTTCAAAACCTTTTTTATATAATTTGCCTAGAAAGTATTTCATTTCGTTTGAGCATATCAGCCTTAAACTTTAGCTTAGAGACTTTGGCTTTAAAAGCATGACTAAGAAAAATATTCAATTCAAAAAAAATATTAGGACTAACCTGATGTGGAACTTGCTGCCAGGCTCCTTCTCTTCAGACTCGCATGTGACATTTCCGAAGGAGTCGACGGCCAAGTACTTGTCGAGATGAGACCTCAGGTAGATCATGCCTGTGGAAGAAAATATCAAATAAACTTTGTGATATGGATTGACGAGCTAAAAACCTAAGCTCCATCTAGTGCTACCTCTGTCCTAGTGGTCTGGCTACGTGCTAGCGATCTGACTGCTAAATTCGGGATCATGAGATCGTATCCCATCCAAAATAAATAATTGAGTGTTCACGGTCATTTGTTCTGTGTCCGGGTGTAATTTAATACGTATGTATTTACAAATATATAGATATGTTTATAAGGAGATTGGTAGCCGCTGTACAGGCTTTCCTTAATAAATAAATGGTAAATACCTTATTCTATTAATTAAATATGAATTAGTCAAAATGCAAAAATAAAACTTGAAAAAATGTAATCATAAGAAACATTACAAATTTCGATTATTTTACCTACAGTTTGGCCTTTATAAAACATAGTTCACCCCCTCTCTTTTTTTACGTGCGGAAATCCCCCCGAATACCACCTCCTGGTGGAATGTCGAACTCAAACCGACTGCTATAATAGAGGGTCACCTACAGTTTGTAGATAGCCCCCTATTATAGCAGCGTCCGCACCGCCACCCGGGCCTGCTTCTGCTAAGGTGACAGATGATCTCATCTGTCACCACCAGGTTTGCGCTTATGGAGGACGGATATCGTTCTGCGGTCTCGACCCCCCTGGGTTATTTACAACCCTTTAGCCTCTACAAAGGTCAACAACTCAAACAAATGAATAATTCTACATTGCTCTACGGCTACTCGTATTTCTTATCTGTTATGACGCACGCCTCCTTAAAAACAACTTCCTGTCTATCTATGGTCTAGGCTCTAAAAGTCTTTGCCGCCAATTACTGGCCGGAAGGAAGTCGTATGTACTAGGTTCATTCTACACTCATAAATAATAACCAATTAAGGAGTATGTTTCTAATGATGAAATGTAGTTTTTCGAGAAAAAAGTAAATAATTGTTATTCTAAGGCTTTATGTCTATAAAAGTTGATTTATGAGGTTTTAATTACGGTTAAGGTCGGGTTGTACATACAATGTTGCTATATGCCTATGAGGTATAATAGCCAAAAGGTTTTTTAGACTACGAAGTTACTCGTAGCAAATAAGTATACGGAGCAGATGTTGAGCGACTACCAGCGCTTATAACTTTCGATATTCCAGTAGTCTTTAAAATTTCACTGCCTCAACTACGAATGATTCCTATTGGAGGGAGCAAGATAAAACAGGTGACGGGGATCTCGGTAACCTCAGTCACTAGTAAATTGCTGATGCACCGATTTCCTGAGAGGCCGTGGCCATCACTTCGATCGAGCTAGTCGTTGAGAATCTAAGCAATTAATCACTATCTCCCACTTTCAATACCTTTTCATCATCAATATTTTATTATATCACAAGCATAACTATACAAAACATTAACCTCGTAATTAAAATACCCCTGTTTTCCTTGAAATGTTTCCTTGAAACATTTTCAAAAACATACAACTTAATATGTATAATTATGCGTTATCTAAATATCAAGATGTCTGCATACAAAAATGAACAAAAACAATGTTTTTAAATAAACAACTACATATTTGTCGCGTTGTCCCCTTCACTCACTAATCGTCGCAAAAACGCATCCCCACACGCGCGCCCTTAATTAAACTGGAGGGCGTAGGGCTACGGCATTCGAGGGGCCACTGTCAAAATATTGTGCGTAGCTCTATCTATGTTGATCCTAAATAAGCAGAGTACGTCCCTTGTACCCTGAGATGTAAAACATGAATAAACAGGCTTCTGAGATGATTGCTTGAACCGTTGCTTAAAATACCGTTCATGAAAGGGGTTATCGTACCCCTGATAGAATTGATCAAATAATTCCCTCTCTTAGATATATCTGATTAAATATAGATACTGTCACAAGTAAGGTAAACCTAATAAATATTGTTTAAAATTATTTCCTATTTTTACATATGTTAATAGTACTAGCCGAACACCGCGGTGCTGTACGACAGTACTGGGCAAAGCAAAAGTATCTTTATAAATTGTAGCCTATATTGTGTTATTCTGAATGAAAGTTTCATCAAAAACCATTAAGTAGTATTTGCGTGAAAGAGCAACAAACATTCTCAGTTACATACTCAAACTTTCGCGTTTATAATATTGGTAGGATATATAAATTTATTCCACTAATTAACATGCGAAATATAATTAAAGTAAACAAAATGTGCCAGAATGTCACAACAACCCAATAAAGTCGTTAATTAAATCGATCGCCAATAAACACGTTGATAAACCCCAATATTTACATGCGATAAATATATCTAATAAATGTCCTTTCAAACAAAAATGTTAATTAGTTTTATTGGTGTAAAATACTTTATCTAAAATTAGCAATTTGACACTTTGATACATTAAATAATAATCTAAGCTGTCAACTTTATATTTCTTTGTGGTATATGTAGCTTTAAGAAATATCCTCTTTTTCCACATTCTCCTCTACTACTCACTACATTTTGGAGTCAGCGCAATGATGAACATTTTAAAGGGTTGTGGCTGCTTTCTCTTACGGCTATCTGGCTGACGTAAACATTCTTAGAATGGTAATAATAACGGAAAGAGCAGAATCTAACGATACCATAAATCTAGGAGGGCTTCTGAACTGAAACCTAAGAGTACTGAGACTTAAGGCTCAAGGATGCAGAAACATCTCAATAAGCTGCCATAATGCATTGTCTGCATTCGCAGTGAAAATGATGACAACCCTTTTATTCTACTCATGTTTTTTATCTGGCAGAGTAAAGTCATTTTGGCAGGCTCCTTCAAACCTTCAAGAAAAGAGCGTACTCCTTCTTAAAAGATGGCAACGCACTTGTAACACCTCTGATGGTGCGGGTGCCAATGGGCGGCGGTAATCGCTTAAAAATTATACAATTTTTTTTTTTGATTTTTTTTTTATTGAATAGTGTGCAAACGAGCAGACGTATCACCTGATGGTAAGCGATTACCGCCGCCCATGGACACCCGCAACACCAGAGACGTCACAAGTGCGTTGCCGACCTTTGGTGGAGGGGAAGGGGGATGGGGGAGGGGTTGGGGTATGGTATATGAAAATAGGACTTAAGTAATTCGGAAAGGTCAAGGTTGCATCAGTCCGTCCTGTCATTGGAGAGGTTCTTACCGTCCACATGGACATGAACTGATTACGTCATAAAGATGCAAAAATAGTTTGCCGGGTAACTTAATCAAAAAGACCTGATTCAGACATCGTTTCTGAGATCTAATCATTTCCGATTTTAATACCACCCAGGTTGTATAATAACTCACACAATACAAGGTACTACATCAAAAGCTCATTACATGTATTCGCACTCGAATTCAGCTATGTGGGGGCCGACCCTCCCTACTGATATACAATTCGGATCCAATCGGAGGGTGGCAATCCCATTGTCAAGGTTTCACAGCTGGGTTACACCTGATCGATATACAGCACTAGCTCGATACATTATAATATCATATGGGCATGTATTGTTATTGTTTAGATTTACAAGAAAAAATATGTATTTTGACTAATTAATGAAGAAAACAAACAAAACACAATCTTAGTTCATTTTATGTCTCGGTGTAATTTCGTACTACGAATGACAAACATACATGACAAGCTTTACTATACTATTATGAGTTATATTACAAGTATTACAACATGTTACTCGTAGTTACAGCTACGACACTGCTGCGAGCAGCGATATTGAAAAACGTTTGATTTTAGTGGCCATAATTGGTACCATTTATTTTTAACACTGAACGCATATTTAAACATATCCTTGATCTAAGGGTTTAGTGGTTCGATGGAGGAGAGTATAATAGCATATGCTACCGTCCGCGATATCGGTTCATTCTTCGTACGAGTTTAAAAAATAATATACAAATGATAAACAGACTTTGGCAGTTCAATTTCTTTTGAGTGACATAAGGAAAATAAATTTTAATTCGGAACATTGTCTTTTCGCATGGAGCGTTTAATCAAAATTTAAAAATTAAACACTTGATCGTTTAAAAAACTTGCTACCTCGTCAGCCAGTTTGATCAGGCAATATCTTCCTTTACAAGCGTATCACGAAACGAATCGGAATTATCTTTACAACATTGCAAATTGACATAATGGCTCAGTCGGCGTATAGAATATCCCACGATAATAAGAGTATTATAGTCCATTCGCTTAGATACGGTCACCTTGATAGCGTCGCCGTTGCACGTGCGGTAAGCCGCCATAAAATCAACGGGCCTGCCTGCGGCATACACCCACAAACCAGTATGATTTGTCAGTTTACGCAGTTGTATGAATTAATATATTCCTGTTTTGATATGACTTTGATATGACAATAACCACAATTAAGTTACGTGCGGTGCAACCACAGTGCGGATGCACTGACACTATCTAAACGAATGTACTATACTAAAAACTTTTTTTTCTATCTCTAGACAGCTCCCATACTAGGAATATATCCTGTACCTATCGCGAGGAATTTAACAAACGTACATAAACCGGATATAAGAACACCCAGACTCTGACTAAAAGTTTGAAACAGGATCCCATATTAGGATCTAAGTAAGGAAAAAAAGGTAAAAAATACATTTGACAGAGAGCAATCAGTCAAAATAACTACAAATCACATTTTACAAAGCAATAACAAACGTTGATCTTTAATAGCAGATATTTTAACCAGAAAAGGTTAAAATGAACTATAAACCGACTACATAAATACCTTTAGTAAAATTTTGACAATCTATGTTAGTCGAGCCATTATTACGAATATTCAACTCATTTATTAAAATCGATTTAGTAGTTTAGGCGGTACAGTGGAACATACAAACATAAATAGACTGTCAATACTACATAAATCTTTCCTTTTTGTTTCATCGTGGTCGAGTAAAAACCAATTCTTTCAAACCACTTTATAAAATAAACATGATCGCGTTTTAAAACGTCTAGATACCAGTTTTCAACTACATAAGTATACATGCCGACGGCTATACGTCAATAGAATATTTATTAATCATTCTATTGATAGATATGATGGAGAGCAGATACCAGTGATCTTCTCTTATGTCCATCGTCACAAGTCTATATATATCCTTCTCTTTACACGAAGGAAGACATGATTAAACTCGTCAGCAGATTGATCTCATCTGTTTTAAATTTAACTACAGCGTTCTGTTTACTTATTTGTTTAAATTTATCCGCCTTACATGTATATTCACGCTAATGACTTTAGTATTAAACGTTCAGAAATTACCGATTTCAATTTGAGTCTCTCTCTGAACATCCGAGGGGATGTTTCGCGGTATCGTACCACGCTGTTCAGATGGATTGGAAGAGAGTTTGTGTCAAGTTTTCGTTCTCTCTGCAATAATGTTGTCGTATGTAGTTTGCTCCCTAAGTCGGCTCTTAGTCATATGGGATGCATACATTCGTTATTCATCAGCGCACGGGTCAAAAAAGAAACTGTTCCTTTATAATAGTTAATTTAATTTATATCAGACTCTTTAACATTTGCATGTTAATTCAGCAACGCAATCCACGTAACCGATGTCAATCTACGTTTGTACTCATGTTATTTCGATAATTTTATCTTTCGTTTCGCAGGGGACGTTACAAACATACATAAAACGGACTCAAAGAACACCCAGACACAGAACAACAATTTGTGAATCACACAAAGTGATGTCATACAACGTTCAGCGCTGTTGAAGCTTCGTGGCGACCGCTTAAGCCACTAGGCCAACCGTCAAAGCCAGTGCATCATTATCAACAACCTAGGCCATACACAAGACTAGGAACATAGGCCTATCATTAGAAACTTTTGACTTACTGTCGTTAGCATTTCCTGAAGCAGGCTCCAAAGTCCAGATTTGCTTCTTCTTAAGGCTGGTGCCGTTGGCGTTGATCTTGAAGCCGAAGGTCTCGGCGGTGAGGTAGCGGTATTGCGAGTTGATGAGCCCGATGGTCCACCAGCCGCGCTGCTGGTTCTGGGTGATGATGTCTCCAGCGCCATTCATGTCTCCGTTGCTGTGGCCGTTCATTATGTCTGTGGAAGAAGATCAGAGGTTAAATTCAAGCTTGATCAATAACATGTCTAAGGAAATCTATTATTATGTTATAGCATTAAGTATGTTGTAATCTTTTTACAGAATTTGGCACCCAACAGACTGTTTACACTTAAGACTGTATAGTAAGAAAGATAATTGACACTTTTAAGTAAAATTTTTGAGAAGTGGATCTCCAATTAAACAAATACTTCTAATTTAAGTTGTATTGGTACTAACTATGTAACGAAACTCTTCAAAAGAAAAAATCTTCCCATATCACATTTACGCGAAATGTGGTATTTAAATTACTACTTTCCAGGTACTAATATTCCTTGGTGCAGTTGAAACATTACAATATAAAGCCGATATTTTGTCGACAACTGATAGGAGAGGCTGGTGGTGGACTGGCGATAACTGTGAGAACAATTTCGGTAATTACTCTCGCGGTTACAAAGAAACAACCTGTTCAAAGCCTGAGCGTAAGAGCCATTGTTTTTTATATTACAATACAGATATTTACACAATATAGATGAACCTCGGATTCTGATAATTACGAAATAATAAAAACCATATTGCCATGTTGTAATCGTATTTCATACTTAGATAATAACAAAAATTTCAACAAAAATAATCGGATTCAAGAACTGGACTAAATTTAAATAATAATAATAATCTATACTAATATATTAAGCTGAAGAGTTTGTTTGTTTGAACGCGCTAATCTCTACTCTACTCGTATGAGCGGAGCACCAATGACGAATGTTTCAAAAACGGGGATAAATTTTCACACTACGGGCAATATAAGACGCAAACGAGGTTGCGTGGGTCAGCTAGAAATATGTACATATCACACTATGGAAAATTGTTATTGTTAAAAAATAGATAAAAACCATCCTTAAAGAATAATGTACGTGATGTAATTTTTAGAGTTTTTGAAGCGTACATAAGAGAGCTTAACATTCTTATTTACATAAATTGTTTAAGAAATATTACCTTAATGTACAGATCACAACTTTTCATTCAGTCTTTAACAAACCGTAGATATACTTTATATTATGATCTACCATCGTATCACGAGTTAAAAATGTCACAACTTAAATGAACGAAATAATAGTACCATGATTAATAAATTAGATACCTAGCACGTTACCAGCGCGGGCAGGATGCAACCGTCACGGTGGAGGCCCAAGGTCTGACTGGGTCAAAGCCACCGCGCCTCTCGCGTATAATGTTACATGCGCACGCGCAGTACACCAATCAAGATGTGATTGACATGTTACTTACAACTTTATTAACTAATTGTTGATGTGGCTATTCAGTTGTTGAATGGGATGATGTTGTAGTGGTATGTAGGTTGGTTTCCTTAATTGTGAAAAATTTTTAGTAGAGTATTTGTCAAATTTTAAAATTAAAACTACTATCATCAATGTCATGAACAGCATTTATAAGTGCACTGCTCGATAAGAGATTTTCCTTAGAAATAAGGTTTTGGCCTTTTAAACCACGATGTACTGGTCAGCCGCGTCCAGGGTATGTGTCAAGTTTTCTTTTCTTTCTCGAAGAATATTCTATCTAGAATGCAAATATTGATATGCAAAATGTTAACGACTGTTTACGAGATTGAAACGTTGAAACATGCATGAAAAGAGCGTACTAATTCTTAAAAGGTCGGCAACGCACTTGCGACGCCTTTGGTGTTGCGGGCGGCGTGATCGCTTACCATCAGGCGATAGGTCTGCTCGTTTACCCCTATTAAATTAAAAAAAAAACGTACAAATGTTCTAGCTTTATTAGTTTTTGTTGTAGTTGAGAAAGATAGTTATAATAAATTGAATTTGACTGTCAGGTACAACAACGGTAAGGTATATTTATATAACTAATAAATCATTATTTTACATTTAGTTCCTACTTAAGTTTATCTTCATAAGTACCGTCAGACAATAGCTCGTCTGTTTATTATTGACATAATACCCATTTTGTTGCCCCAAGATAATTGATGTCACATAAATCTATACAATGTAACCGTGGGCCTGGCTTTTAGGTGTGTGAGCCAAGCCTAGCCACGCGAGGCCTTCAAACCTGCTGAATTAGTTTCGCAACTAAATTAAATACTCAATGCGGGAACATTTCATAATGGAATATTATTAATTAGATTTATTACTAGTAGTTTATTTCCTTGTATCATAAAAGAGACCCTCTGCGTGGTGAGGAATAGTCTCACCACCATTCAAATCATAGGTGTTGTAAGAGGCGACTAAGCGGGCATACTATGCAAGACAACATCACTTTAGAAATAAGGAAAACTTATCACAAGCCCTATACCAACTCGTCGTAGGTATAGTAAGCTAAAACCTCCTGTTTAAGAAAGGGTGTAATATGTCCGTACGTAGGTAAGATAACGACGAAAGGATCCCTCTGACATTTTCTCATCCTAACCAATTTCTTAATCCAATTTACCTTCTGTTTCTGTCCTGTATGAAAAGGATTATAGTCAAGGAGTGTAGGCATTACACAGGCTGCCAAGTTACGTAATTTTTTTAAAATAGTATCGTAAAGATTACATATTTTGCCTCTCTCACTGTGCCTTCTGTATCATCTAGTCTGGCAATTTACATAACTGAGTTTTGTCGTGTTGCCTATGACAGCTGTACGAGGCAATCACGTACATCCGCTAGTTACTCGAGCTGTAATTTTTATGAATGCAGAATCGGAACATGATTCGCCCTAGCGTGCTTAAAAAAAGACAATGACTTGATTTTACGTACAATTTACAACTTGAAAAAGAACACAATTATACAGTACATAAGGACAATATTGTTGTATATTTAAACGACGAGGATTTGCACAAAAATGACGCGTCACCATCTCAAATAAATGCTTCGAGGTGAACGTGTACCGTGTTCAGATGGCACCATCAGAACGACCTCCTCTCGGCCGAGTGAAATACAGACTTGCTGCGGTCGTCCTGGGTCTTATACATCGGCGGGGGGGAGGGGATTCTTAGAAGAATAGTATTAAAGTAACCAGTCAAAACTTGCCATTTAGCAGAAAATATTATGACGTGTTGTATAGCCTCTCTATAAAGCGTTCAGACTCACTATTTCCAATGAATAACAAAGATACAGTAGAAATAGCACACATCATTTTATACTAACATCCTCCCGACATCAATAATATAGGAAGTGCGTATCAGTTTTAAACTAACTAATAATATTGCAAATGGATAGTTGATTCGCAATTGCGGACACTTGTATGACTCGATTAAAGATTTAGTATAATAATTTAATCACTTACAATAGCCACGGCCAGTCTAAACGGAGAGCAGTCAACTAAGCAGGAAAAATTAGAGTGCACAAGTGTGTGTGTAAACACAGGTGCACTCTCTGTTCCTTCTCTCTCAGAATCCGATTGGACGATTACCGACTTTAGGTGGAGGACCGCTTTACGTGCTCTCCGAGGCACGGGGGTTCAGACTCCAACTTCCAAACTCCGAACTGTTATTACGTATTTCTATAATCAGAAAAAACTTAATAACACTTTTAGCCCGACCCAGGATACGAACCCGAGACATCTTGATCGGCAGTCGCATACGTCAACCGCAAGACCAACAAGGCGGTTTCAAATAACAACAGGTAAATTGTTATTTGGAAGTGTAAAATCTTTGTACATACAATTACTCTCCCCGGCTGACTATTACATCAACGCAAAGTTGGGGCTACAAATCAAAACGTTTTAGGAGTTGATGCTTTTTATAATAACTAAGTTGCCACCAAGAAATAATTATTGGAAATTACGTCCCTATTAGTCCAGGGTCGATAATTTTTAAAACCAAAAAAAATCATAATAGGATGAAACCCATTAGAAAAGGAGGGAAATATGATAAAAATGAAAGGAAAAATAATTTACGGGCGATCTGAGGTTGGGAAGGGGATGGGGGTGAGTTTTTAAGGGTAAAAAACGATTTTTCTCTATTTCCGGCAAAAATAAAAGTCCTATCGAAAAAAGTCAAATGGAAAAGTTGTAGATAATAAAAAGATCTAAAACTTTTGTATTTACACTTTTTTCACATAACCTCAAAATTTATGTGAAAATTTCAAAAAACCAAGTTTTTGGTTTTTTATTTGTATCTTTTCCAAAAATTTTTTTTTTTTAACGAAATTTTGTGAAAACTTACCTTTTTATGTCCCAAATACGCTGTAATTTATTTGATTAAAAATATTTATTTTTTCACCTTATTTTGAATTAATATCGAAAAAACACCCTAATTTTCAATCGAAAATTCACCCGTCAAAATATCAGCTTTTTCCAAAAAGTTGGTATGGTTTCTGTTCGTTGAAGTCTCTACTTTCCGATGGTGAAAAAAAAAAAATGTTACTATGGTAAATCTTCTCAGAAAACGCAAAAATTAAAAAAAATCTTGAATTCGAAAAATTTTTTTTAATTATTATAAATAATTTTGAGGTATTTATTAAAATTTAGACTTTAATTACTCGAAAAACGTTAGATCACATGTGACGTTGTTGTTGATTTATTTAATTCTAATTACATTTATTTCATAGAAAATCTCATTATAGATAAATATAAATGTAAATCGTACTATTAAATGTAGATGCTTTATTCTCATTACGTTATTCATTACAACATTTTTAAACACATTAATCTCATCATTCATAAATACCTTATCTTCAATTCTAATCACTTATCCATAAGTTTTTGTCTTTTTGATGGCATTTCTTCATCGTTAGATTCGTCAAACATCTCCGATTCTAGTAGATCTTCGAAATCTTCATGATTATCACCTTCTTCCTCTCCAACATTATTTCCAGACTGCGTTGGTTCTTCATCCACAATATCTTCTGTCAATAGTTTCTTTTTCAATATTGGAGCAATTTTCAGAATCATGACAGTTTGAACACAAATTTGTGCATTTTAAACCATGTTTTCGGCAACCACATTTTAAACTGTTACATCCAGTTTCACAGCTGCAGCAAATTGTTTTGAGCAATATTTCCGGAATTAATTCTTTTTGTGTAAATTTGGGCATAATTCCACGTTGAAATTGCTTCCAGCCCCAATCTGTTGCTGTTAGTTTGTTACCCAACCAAGTTTGAAGCTGATAATATGCCCTGTAACAATGTTGTTCTGCTGCTCCTTCTGTGGGTGGGAGGTTTGCCAAAACGAAAGATGATTTAATTTTTGCCAATTGATATTTTTTAAACCTTAATTGATTCAGTGTAATTTTTTCATTTTTACATTTATAAATAGATTTGATTAGTTGTAACCTATTTTTTTTTATTTCTTCGTTACTTGCATCTTTCTTATAAAAACATTGGCCAAATTTGACAAATTTTTAGCGTCTAATAATGAAATGACGATACTTTTCTTTCCTTTTCCGGCAAATCCAGATGTTGTATCGCAACCAGAAAAACAATGCAGAAATGCAACAATGTTTCTTAAGGATTCATGTTTGAAACTATTAGACGTGAAAAATAGGTCTTTTACATTTCCAGAACCTGGTTTGAGAAAATAAATATCATGATTATATGAATTTAACTGATTTAAAAGGACCAAAAGATCAATATCTTGGCCCACAACAATTACAGTTTTATTAGTACTTATTGCAACTTTTATCGCGGTTTCAATTATGTCAGCATCAGCATCTTCTTCTACTTGGTTACAGGAAAATCCTCGTGACTGTAATCTTTTCATCAAAGTTTTTATTATTTTATCCTTATTTTTCTCGTTAGATAAAAAATTTTCTTGCAAAAAAGGTATTTTTGTATGATTTTGATAATCGAACTCTGGAATATTGTCTGAGGTTTTTCTACGACTACGTTCTCCTTTTTTAGTTGATGTAGCTGCTGGTACTGTTGTGACACTAACTGATTTTTTAATTTCGGGATACCCATCAAAGACAATATAGCTGCTTACTGCGTAATGTTTTTCAACATAGCGCAAATATTTATTCATTATCTCTTCTACCGTATCATTTTTTTGCCAAATTTTTTTTTGTTATCAACGTCACATGTAATCTAACGTTTTTCGAGTAATTAAAGTCTAAATTTTAATAAATACCTCAAAATTATTTATAATAATTAAAAAAAATTTTTCGAATTCAAGATTTTTTTAAATTTTTGCGTTTGCTGAGAAGATTTACCATAGTAACATTTTTTTTTTTTCGCCATCGGAAAGTAGAGATTTCAACGAACAGAAACCATACCAACTTTTTGAAAAAAGCTGATATTTTGACGGGTGAATTTTCGATTGAAAATTAGGGTGTTTTTCCGATATTAATTCAAAATAAGGTGAAAAAATAAATATTTTTAATCAAATAAATTACAGCGTACTTGGGACATAAAAAGGTAAGTTTTGACAAAATTTTGTTAAAAAAAAAAAAAATTTGTAAAAGATACAAATAAAAAACCAAAAACTTGGTTTTTTGAATTTTTCACATAAATTTTGAGGTTATGTGAAAAAAGTGTAAATACAAAAGTTTTAGATCTTTTTATTATCTACAACTTTTCCATTTGACTTTTTTCGATAGGACTTTTATTTTTGCCGGAAATAGAGAAAAACCGTTTTTTACCCTTAAAAACTCACCCCCATCCCCTTCCCAACCTCAGATCGCCCGTAAATTATTTTTCCTTTCATTTTTATCATATTTCCCTCCTTTTCTAATGGGTTTCATTCTATTATAATTTTATTTCACTTTTCATTATTTTTAAAGGCTTCTACACTGGTCTATATTGGTACATTATTTTTGAGTTTTAAAATTAAAACGCAAACAAAATCATTAAATTCAAAAAACATTATAGTTTTAACTACAGATAACATAGAATAGAATAGAATAGAATAGAAAACTCTTTATTTGTACACCGTTTAACAAATTCATAAGATAGTACAGAGATGAGTAATATTTATAGTAATGTACAAAGGGCGGCCTTATTGCCAAAAGCAATCTCTTCCAGGCAACCTTAGGATGGATTAAAAGTATCGGAGAGACAGTAGCAGTTGACGGTGCAATTATTAAAAAGAAAGAAAAAAAACAAAATTAATGAAAACAAAATAAATATTTAAGTTATGAATATTATCGGGTAAATACGTATCTATCTCCACTTACACACACACATACATATATATAAACATACATACATATATATATATACATATACATACATACACACACATACATATATACACAAACACATACATAAGCACACTAATCACCCTAATTACTTACTTATATCATATATGTAAAACTTCATATCATACCCTCATTCATGACTGAATCAGTTAAAACCTATAAAATTCTTGAACCATTGTCTTAAAACTATTTGCAGTTGTCGCTTTCCTGATATTTATAGGCAATGCATTCCACAGACGTACAGCTTCAACAGTAAAGGACTGGCCATAGTATTTTGTGGAATGCAGAGGCATCTCCAGTCTCAAATCCTCAGACGACCTCAGACATTTTTCATGTGTGTCATTAAGGAACTTGAATCGTTCTTTGAGGTAAACGGGGGCTTTAGGATTAAACAAGATATTGTAAAGGAAAACAAGGGTATGAGTATTCCGGCGAGAGCGAATCGGAAGCCACTTGAGCATTTGACGGAATTCAGAGACGTGATCATATTTTCGTAGTCCAAATATAAATCGTATACAAAGATTTTGTAGTCGCTCAAGCCTATCAAGTTGTGCTTCAGTGATATTCAGATAGCTGACATCGGCATAGTCGAGAATTGGGAGGAGAAGTGCTTGTGCAAGTGCAGCCCTAGTTGCAATCGGTAGAAAGTTACGCAGTCTTCGCAAAGACCCGGCAGAAGCAAACATCTTCCGACTGACTTCCTGTAGATGCGTAGTCCAAGATAGCGTATTATCTATGTAGATCCCCAGATTTTTAACTGTAGTACTGATCTCAAGGGCGGTTCCATTAAAATGAATTTGGGGCAGTTGTGTCCAGTTAATTCTTGAGATCATCCCGGGACTGCCAATGACACATACCTGCGTCTTCGCAGGATTAACTTTTAGTCCATAGTTATGACTCCATTCTCCAATACGTAATAGGTCAGCATTGATTGTGTTGAATGCTTCCGGTAACAAGTTAATCGAAGCGTGTGTATAGATTTGTAAATCATCTGCATAAAGATGGTAGGACGAACTTAATTGGTTTGAGATTGAGTTTATAAAAACAGCGAAGAGTAACGGAGATAGAACGCCACCCTGTGGTACACCAACAGTAATATTGCACCAGGATGACATCGAGTCTTCAATGCAAATACGTTGCCGGCGACCAGACAGGTAACTATGAAACCAATCAATTGTCCTTGGAGATATGTTAAGAGACCGTAATATAGCAAGCAGGATGTCAAAATCAACGGTATTAAAGGCGTTGCTAAAATCTAGTAAGGTGAGTACTGTCACCATTCCACTATCCATGCCCAGCCTGATGCTGTCAGTGATGTGTATCAGCGCAGAAGTCGTGCTGTGACTAGGACGGAAACCGGATTGGAAGGGGTTCAGTAAAGAGTTTTTGGAAAGGAAATAACTCAGTTGGGTGTGGATCAGGCGTTCAAGCACTTTAGACAGGAAAGGTAAAATGGATATGGGTCGATAGTCAGAGAATGAGGAGGGTTTAACTTTCTTAGGTAGAGGGATTATTTGAGCATCTTTCCATGCAGATGGAAAAACACCACTTGACACGGAGTGATTTAGGATATTGCACAAGATGGGAAGCACTTCGTCAAGGATAGGTAAAATCATATTGCGGCTGATACAATCACTTCCTACAGCATTCGATGAAATTGCCAGAATGGTCTTCCTAACATCACAAGCAAGCAATTGATCAAAGACGAAAGGTGAATAGTTGGGAGTTGAAATAGAAGAAATGTATTGGATAGTATTAGCTTTAATATTGACTTCAATGTCAGACGAGGTAGAAAAATGTTTATTAAGAGAATCAATATTTAAATTTTTAGAAATAGAGTCTTGACGAGACCTCCCGACTCCCAACGTTCGTAGAAATTTCCAGACTTTTACTGGATCTCCGTTTTCTACGGAAGAGTGGATATGTTGGCGTTGTGCATTTCTACACATCTTATTGCAGATATTTCTCAGGCACACATATTTTTCCAAGTTAGCATCCGTTGGTCGACGCTTGTATTTGCTTTTTGCGAAACATTTCTTGGACATAGCCTGACGTATTTCCTCAGTAAGCCATGGAGCCGGTAAATGTTTAATTTTAATGGATCGCAAGGGTGCGTGAACATTATACAATTGGATTAAATTTTCGGTAAACATTTCAACTTTTTCATTTACACACTGCGAATCTAACAAATCAGTCCAGTCGATGTTATGTGCATCCTCTTTCAGATCAGGAAGATTCATTCTACCGAAATTACGTTGCACAAGAATTCTCGGCTTTGCCTTGGGAGGACGGATAGCATACGACAGAAATATCAAGTCATGATAAGAAAATGCATCAGCTGGATACTGGCCATGGCTGATAACATGATTAGTAGAAGAGACAAGAATAAGGTCAAGAAGAGATGGAGTGCAGATACAGTGATGTGTGTGATACAATTATTAACGTGAAAATAAATAACACGCTATTTTTTAGCTATAACGTTATCTTATGTCACCGAACACGTTTCTTTTATCTGAATACCAGGTCAGTTAATCTATGTTTGTAGATATAAACAAGAGGTGAGACCACAACCACGAGATGTTTGGTAACTTAATCTCGCCGATATGAGGCATGATTCATTGAAGATGTGGCATCTGTATGTACAGTCTTGCAATTTAAGGGGACAAGTAATAACAACATATTATATATCTCACATATGGTTGTCTGATCTGATCCAAAACTATGCAGAGACTGTAAGTACTGTGATAACCAGTCTAGACTATTGATATTTTTAATGGAGTGAGGCAATAGGGTGATATTAGCTACATTGACCATGTACCTATGTTTCTTTACCCAACGTTAGTTCTGAAGAAATTGCAGCATTATTAGTTAGCTATCTGTTTTCTAAGAAAGTGCGTGATGTTTCTTCATAGTTAAGGCGATATGTTGTATTTACACACTATTTTTGTATAGTTCGCTTTATTAAGTAACTGTTTATTGTTGTTCCGAGAAATTCACAAAACGTGATGAATCAAGGCCTTGGCAACCACGCAAGTTGTCTATAAAATAACATGTTATCTGCCTAGCGAGTTTACTTTAAATTTTATCGTGAAATATCTGAAATTCCACTCATCGAAAATAATATCTAGATTTTTCTAAGAACCTACAGTTTATGAAATTAATTGACGTGTTTTCGAAGTTATATCTATTGAGGCACATAAAAAAGACCGATTAAATTTCAAGTTACTAAACTATTAGTTCTGACGATACCATGAACAATTAGTAACAAATTGGTTAGTTTAAAGCGTTATTTTCTAGTGCAGTTTTTACAACGTCTAGACAACGACCGTTATAATAATAATGATATTTAACGCGATTATAATTGTAGCGTTTTCGAGCGACTGCTTTTTAGCATTCTGCTATTATTAACACCATCGTTATTTACATAAATTAAATGGAACACAGAGTTTTCTTATTGTCTATACAAATAAATCAAAATTGTAGTGTCTGTAATATTAAAATAACCGCTTATTACTAAAGGCTATTATGTACACACGGTACATATGCCAAGATAACATTTTTTTTTTTTTACTGTGGGTGCGGTGTATCTCTCTATCTGTCTGTTTGTTTCGGCTAATCTCTGGAACAGCTGGATTTTGACGTGACCAAGAGTGGTAGTCACCATATTCATTGGGAATACAGACAATGCAACATGTAGCATGGTGATCTTATGTCGAGATGCTTCTGCATAATTGTGTCTCCGGTTTCGCACTCACTAACGCGACACGACAGCACCAGTGCTCTCATTTTAGGTTGGTCTTCTGTGGTAAGTAAATATTGATATTTCCAATCAAACATTTAGCCGGTGTCAGATTAACCATAGTTATTGTAGAGTACATTAATATTTGATGAACAATATATCTTCACATACGCGTACAGGAAACATTTTTTTTTTATTTATTGTATATAGAGCAAACGAGCAAACGTATCGCCTGATGGTAACTGATTACCGCCGCCCATAGACACCCGCAACACTAGAGGTGTTACAAGTGCGTTGCCGGCCTTTTAAGAAGGAGTACACTCTTTTCTTAACAATAACGACTCTTAGACCGGATATCATAAAAGAATTGATTGGAATAAAATAACATTTTGATCACCACCCCCCATACGGTCAACTCTAGGAAGAATCAGTTTCAGGTCTTCCCTCGATAGACGCTGCGCATAACTCTTTCTAGGGGACCACACGAGGTTCTTCCCGCTAATCGGAAAGCGTCATCGTCCAAGATTGAATTATGTCAACAGGTTATCAAAAGGTGACGTCATCAGACGAACAGCTGTCAGAACCTTATCTTATCCTTGAAGAGAGACTTCGAGTAAGAGATTAATATGGATAGAAAAAAATGTTATCTTCTTGCTTTGTTCATGCATTTCTTATACACCACTTATTATTTTTTGTGCGGAAATCCCTCAGATGCCACCGACTGGTGGCTATGTCAGACTCGAACCGACCAAAAACCGGATACCATCTAGGGTACTACAAGCCAGGAAATCTGGTTCACCCTCGAAAGGAAATCTCTGGAACCCCGACGTACCTCGGGCCATCTACGGTGTCTAGATGACCCCCTCCTGTGTAAGAACCCTATTGCTTTTTTTCTATTTAGAAAAGGGGGTGCAAGTACTTTATAGAACTTCGTCGCCATCCTGTTCTTCTACCCCACTATCTATTGCTCTCGACTTCGCTAGCGTGTTTGTCGGCAATCGCGGTAAAAAATAGTCCAATTTCTTCTTTAAGAATCAAAGCACCTCCATGACAAACACTAGAATCAGTGCATCGGTTGAGGCATAAAAGCGTAACAGGCAGATAGACAAGCATAGTACCTTTTGAAATTATAATAATAGTACGGATATCATTAGTAGGTATTAGTGTTTGAAGACAACAATGGAAAACTTCATAAAGCCACGCGTGGGGCGTTTTAATTATGAGAAAATAAACAATAAAGTGAAAAAATAACCATCTGTATGCAAAAAAAGTTGAACACTCTCGAAACAATAACACCGAGTTAGGTCACCTTTGCAGGGGGTTAAACATGGCTCGCGTTCGTTGACTTGGTCTCCAACAAATTTATTTTCGCGGTTAAACAATCTAATTTCATGTTGTTTAACTTTTTAATTGTATCTGGCTTTATGCATTTTAAAATGCTCTTTATTTTTTTTTTTAATTTAAATTTAGAACAATAAACCTGGTTCCTAGAATCTCTGTCACTATGCCTAATACTTTAAAATTATAATTACATAGCTTAATAAGTAGAAAAGTAAAAGAATTAATTTACGTGATGTTTCCAATTTATTCAAAAACTTTCGCAAAATGCATAACAAACAAATCCAATGAATAGTTGCGTGTTACTTTTTCTAAAGAGGTCTATATTCCGTTTAGAATATTTTTCTGTGTATCTTTAGAACTGATTACAAGAATTGATTTGAAAAACCTTTATTTTATTTTGGGAGGGTACTTGCTAATATACTTCCTGTTTAGTCTTATTCATGTTAATTAGAAATGAATGCTGCAGTTATACATATATTGTTCATCATTATGTGCGTATTGAAAAAAATTATAGTCAACTTCGGAACGCATCAGAATGCCTCAACATTTATAAATAAGCTTATCAATGAAGCTGAGAGCTTGGTTCAAAGGTCTTTGGCCGCGTAAACTTGCAGCCAGGACATAAATCAACATAATATAAATAAACAAAGTGCACGGAGTGGCGTGTGGGCCGACATGCCAGTGCCTCGAGTTCAACTTCACTTTCATACAAGTTCGCGCGAAATAACCTGAACCAAAACATGACAACCGGAACTGGGCTTATTTAAAACCTGTTTCGTGTTTTTTTGTAGGCCTTTAACAGCCTATTTTAGTTTAGTGGGTAGTTTATTTTTATATTTGCATGCTTGTAGATGTATTCTTGTGTGTGATTAAGAATACGGAGTGTCATAACCGTTATTCATCCCGTGGGTGCCGTAAAAGCGGACAAGGGTGCATACTACGCAGGTTAACCTTACATCAAAAAGAAACAAAGCCTGTAAGCCCATCTAGCCTACGTGGTAGCGTGGTGCAATCAAAAATATCCTTTCTAACGACAGGCCTTACGGCTCGCAGTGGACTTTTACACATATTTGTGATGGAGAGTGAGAAATAGTATATTTTATTGACAATGTTATTTAATCTATAAAAAGAAAGGTTAAGTTCACATTCAATAAACCTGTTTCAAGCGAACAGAAGTTGGTTGAGCGGCCATGTGGCACAGAGATTGGAAATCGTGTGTTATGAGGTTTAAAGAGATACGGTAGTTTGACTTTGTCCATCTTTTGTTTATTGTCCAAGGTCAGATGCAGCAGCTCAGGGTATAATAAGATAATACGGGCCAATACAGTTCCTACTATGTGTTAACGTGTACATAATATTGTTAAAAAATAGCATATTTAGTAATATATGTGGCTTTACAATAAATTTTGCCACCTCAATTCAGCAGATGGTGCCATTTTGTAAAAAATAAATAATTAAAAATGAATATTTTCAATATGTATAAGAGTTTTTTTTAAGAAGCGGCACGGTAGCTAGTCAAGCGTGACACCCGACTAGTCTTTAATAAATAATGTTGCCACAGTAAAAAAGACATTTGAGGTCAAATCGTGTAGCTACTTTGGCTTAAAAACTGTGAAGCTATAGACTCATTCACGTTTAACATATTTTGTTACTGGTAATAAAAAAGCGAAGTAGTTTTAGCACTAAAAGTAGTTTTAAAATGTCTTAGCAGGATATAGTCTTATTTTCTACAAAACAACTTAGCACTGAATGAACAGTTTCCTACTTTAATTCTCGTTCACTACAACACTTGCTATGCGCCAAGTGCCGGGGGTTCAAATCCCACGTGGGACATCACTTTGTGTGATCCACGAAATGTTGTCCTGAGTCTGGGTGTTCTTTGTGTCTTTGTGTTAATTTTGTGTTTTTGTATTTGTCTTCGTCCGAAATAGTATAAAAATATAGTATTCAAAATTTCTTAAAAAAAACATGAGCATATCATTCACTCATTTATTGCCTTAAGTCGGAACGAAGTTCGCCTGGTCAGCTCGTAAAAATATAATACTTAATTAGAAAATTATAATCATTTTCAGTTCCGTATTTTTACGATTTCTACAAATGACAATAATATCTATTAATAAATGACTAAGAAAACAAAAATGCATAAAAACGCATTTTTATGTAAACCACACACATAGAAATCTGTAGTCTATGCTCATTAATGTCGAGCGTCAATCTCAGAATTAGAATTAGAAAAATTATTATAGTGTTTGATAGCATATTTATTAAAGAAGGTTTTAAGCTATATAACTTCACACTAAGACAAACAGGAACCGAAAATCAATTAAAAATGTAAATATGGGGAAAATTTATTTCACTGTCTGGAATGCAGTCAAAGTTGCGCGAATAAGCTAATTTTAGTGTATGTTGAAGGTTGTTGAATGTATATTATTATTTTTTGATGGATGGATTTAGGATGTAAGGTAATAGTAAAAGTTTTTGAGTCAAAAAATGCTACAAGTCGGAGTGACACATTTTGATAAAATGTATTTTTCGCCAGCTTTAAAATAGTATCTAGAAAGGACTATCGGGTCCCTTGTCAATGTCAAGTCGCTAGTTCCGAGACAGGAAGACAGCGTCAAGATAACGTCTGTTTATTTACATCTGAGCTTTATATAGAATACAATTGTGGAGATAGGACAACACACAAACCATATTAATATTATAAATTCGAAAGTAACACTATTTGTCCGTCACGTTTTCAAGGCTAAACTGCTGCAACAATTTTAATGAATTTTGGCATGGAGATACTTTGTTTCTTGAGAAAGGATATAGGCTACTTATATAAATACGATAACAGACATATACGGGGGCGGAGCCGCGAACAAAAGCTACTTTATCTATAAAATGTTAATTTGGTTTGTGTATGTTTCAAAAACTCTAAAAGTTCGGCACTGATTGTACTGAAATGGTGACACGATATTAGTTTAAACATCTTCAAACATTATTTATTACAAGCTTTTATTTAGTTTCCTATATCCTGATGTTTGTCTGTAATCAAATCCTGCAAGTTAAATTTGATCCACTTTCTGATTTCCAATTGAGCTGTAATTTGAAATATACTTTTAGTGCTGGTGACAATGCAATTACATATATGTAATCGGTGTTAATATTAATCCAAAATGGCCGCCGTAAAAAAATGGTGGCGTACATATTTCTGAACAACCCAATCAATATGGGTATCAAATGAAAGAGCCTAAAGTTATTTTTTCTAACAAGTAATAACTTTTTAAATTAAGTTTAATTATAATTTATCATTGCAACTATGGAGGGTAGAGATAAGGAGTATCATCTGTGTACATGAAAAGTGTCCGTTGAAATGCATTAAATTAGGGTGGCGCCACATTAGCATCAGAGTAAACTTCTTAAAGTCAATACACACACTTTTTCATAAAATTGAATGATAAAAAATCAATAAACGTACTATTCACAGTTCAGAAAATAAAATATATTTACTACATTATTTTGTAATACGCAAGTAGTGACAATAATGTTAAATTTTTTACCTCGGCGTACTTCAATTCGTTCACAATTGCTACATTCATACCATAACCTGTGTCTACACCAGCGCCATTCTGGAAGGTTTTTGAACTGTTATTTACAGCTTATGCTGGACACTTTTTTCAATTTTCTTCCATATAAGATAACACTCCTTGTCTCTACCCTCCATAATTGCAACCACAAAAACTGTCAATCTTAGAAACTCATAGTTTTGGCCATTGATGGACACAGTTCCATTTTTAACGAGTGTACCATGATCTTATTTAGCTTGTCACATTGATTTATAAAATAATCTATGCAATATAAAAGGAATACTATCATATGGCATAAATAGCTGTGAAGTACAGAATATTTTTCTTACAAAATGTTTAATGCACTTAATTACAAATCCCACTGTCGAAATATAATTGTAATTAAGTGCGTATGTATTTACGCACTATGTATTATCTAATTATACACACATTATACGCACGTATGAATTATCCACTTAAACACAAATTATACGCACGTATTTATTGTATCCACTTCTTAGTTGATACATAGACACTAGACAGAAGTTAGTGTGTGGAGTTCTGCCACTAGGAACAACAACAGTGGTACCCAACACGGAATTAATTTGAAGTGAGAATGAACAGTGAAAGTCGCATCTCTTTGTGTTCGGCATTTAACTGTTATGTGAATCACGTTTGAAACTCTAACCTACTTCAAATATATTTTAAATTTAGCTGTGTATCATCTACAAAAACAGTTTTTATAAAAGAGATACAACTAAATAGCTTGGTTCAAGCGGTCTCCTCGCGTAATAAGTAAACTGACTTCAAATACCTAGGTACATATATATTACTAGACGAACTCCGCGGTGTCCGAAGGGGCGGGGCGAAGCATGTCCAAAAAAAATTGCCTAAGTTACTTCTTATGTCATCAGCGTCGTCATCAAAGTCACGTCAAAATCGGTTCAGCCGTTCCAAAGATTAGCCGGAACAAATAGACAGACAATTGTAAAAAAAAAATATTTTGGTATATGTACCGTGTATACTAACATATGCATTTGGTAAAAAGTGGTTCTTTTAATATTACAAACAGACACTCCAATTTTATTTGTTTGTATAGGTTTAAGTTGTCTTGTAAGAAGGTGTTGTAGGCCATGTCGACCGTATTTACACAAGGATCTTCTTCTTTTTTTTATTGAATAGTGGGCAAACGAGCAGACGTATCACCTGATGGTAAGCGATTAAAGCGATTACCGCAACACCAAAGGCGTCACAAGTGCGTTGCCGACCTTTGGGGGATGGGAAAGGGAATGGGGGGAGGGGTTGGGGTATGGGCCTCCGGTATCCTCACTCACTCGGTGAAACACAGCGCAAACGCTATTTCACACCGGTTTTTTTGTGAGGCCGTGGTATCACTCTGGTCGAGCCGACCCATTCATGCCGAAGCATAGCTCTCCCACGATAAATCCGGCATTCCTCAAGTGATGCAACCGTGGCGCAGCCTAGAAGAGGTTACTTCACTTTAGGCTTTTAAGGTGGCCACTGACAACAGTATTCTCTACAGGTTTGCAGCCTAGCAGCTTCATTTTTATCTACAATATAGTTAGTATTGTCCCTCAGCGTGGCTCGAGAAGGCGATCACGCGAATATGAAGTACCGTTAGTTCGGTTCGTTGACCCGGTTCGGTGCGCCATAGCGGATGAGCGGGGAGAGATGCACTCCGATGATCTGGCATTATTTATCAGGTTAAGTATTATTAAGACTAGATTTTTAAAATGTTAATAACCATAGAGTGAAAAGTGATTTATAATAACATAATCGAGTGCTTGTTTAGCTTCGGATAAAATCTGCGGGTTAAACTGTAGGTATGCAGTTTCTATATATCAGTAGCTTTTATTCACAGTTATTGTAGATGTTAATAAATTAAGCAAGAAGTAGCCTGTGTGTTCCTCTAGACTATTATCTATTGCTGCACTAAAACTCATCCAGATCTATACTGCAGCTCCAGGGCCCTAGCCAAGTTGTAAGCGTTTTTCTTTCTGCAATCGTTAACGCCTCAATTCTCGTCTGTCATACACGAGACTTTAGACGTTAACTATTGCAGAAAGAAAAACGCTTGCAACTTGGGTAGAGGTGCTGGTGTAATTGAGCACCATATCCATCCAAACTTGAGCGTTAATAATAGTAAAATACAAAGCAATTCGGATCATAAACTTCTAATACCTACTTCACTTATATTATTTGATGAATCATGATAATTTTCATCATCCGAACAAATAAAAATGAAACATCGCATTTGTTAGATATTCAACCTATTCATTTTGCCGCTTTCTAACCTAAATTATCTTCCAAGTATGACTTACAACTCTTCTTAGAGACCCAAATTCCTCTAAGTGACCAGCATCGACACGGAGGCAGCAGAGCGTGACAACAGATGCTCCGTCTCGCTCGTTACACACGAACAAAAAGAACAGTAATCTTGCAAAACAATATTTCTGGATTAATAAACACAAACGCTTAGCTTAAAAAAATTTACAGTGTTAAAAATATATCACTTCGTACACATTGCGTGTTTGTCGGTGTTAGTATCATGTTTTTGATTTTTTGCTAGTTATCGCCTACAACTTCGGTAACGTTTCTTACTTCAAAAATTACGGACTTCAATCTTCCACCCTACTTCCGTATGTTCCTTATTTACCCTTTTAGGATAGAAATTTACAAAAAATTCGTTCTTACTAGGTATTTACAACATAAAAATATCAGATGTCAAAATCTCAGTAAAGATTTGTTGCCCAAGTGGTACATATATCTAGTAATAGGCTCTGCGTCTATGAACCAGTCACTTAGTCCAGGGATGAATCAGCCATATTATGTATAGATTTTTTACCTAATCCACAGTGTATCTTAGTCAACATCCATAGTTTATCTCCTAATTTAAATACAAAATATAGACCGAAAAATATTTCAAAAAGATAATAAATAAAATATTTTTATACCAAAGGCCTGACAATGAATGTCATAATAATTAAATTACCCATGCTCAAAATCTTTTAAAGTAAGGTTTGAATATTCTACATTTAAATATGTTCTGAAATATATCTATACTATCTACATCCCTACCTAATCTAACCAAAATAACTTATTTCAATAAACCTCATTAACAAAATCGCGCTTAGAATAGATAAAAAAGGATCCCGATGAATGACGTTGAAAATATTAAAAAATAAACTAAACAAAGCATAGATTGTCTAGTTAACGTTGACAGTTGACAGTTTCGGAGCGCGCCGACAAATTAAATTATATTTGTGGTTTATTTGTGACGGACGAATTATGTACAAAGGGATGGTTACAAATAATTTAATGACAATATTGTAAAATAAACATAAGAAAGTAAGTAATTGGGCTAGTACTTATTTTATTTTCTTTGAAATATTAAGTGCTACTCATTAGATTTTTTATTTATTCCTTTTAAGAATTATGTGTTGTTTATCAATAAAAATAAGCTATTCAAAACAGGTTGATCTCGTCTGTAATTTTACTTATCAATAAAAATAAGCTATTCAAAACAGGTTGATCTCGTCTGTAATTTTACGTGATGTCCTTGTTTTAACAAGTAATTTCTTAGGTTTTCATCAATTTGGATGACGTTAACTGCTAATTTAATGTACAATTTTAATAAACATTATGGTGTTTATGAGCAGTTATGGATGACAGATTTGACTATGTCTTTGTGGTAACTAATTAACATACTCTACTGCTCTGATATTACGTCTACTATACAATTACGAAGTTATACGTGCAAAAACTCTATCAGAATGGAAGTGGAAAATATAATGTGAACACGACAAATTTTGCTTTCCATAACAAAATTTCACAAGTGCCCATTTTTTTAATTTTATGTATAAGTATACGAATATACAATTTATTTTTAGGTTTATAGATTATCTTTATATCGGGTCGTGACGATAAATCTAATAATAAAAATATGGAAGTGCAGCTGCGTTCGACGTTTAAAAATAAAATCCCAAATAAGAACGCGGGCGCTGCACGCATGCGCCCATGACCTTGTCACTTGACAGTGACATCGAGCCGTGGTACGTCAAATGCGTTTAGTATTCCAATGGTACAGTCTATTCGACTTATTACCAGAAGTGTATCCTTTTCCGACTGTTAAACTACTTACTAACCGGTTATAACTATTGGAAAACAGTAAATTGACATGTTAATATTTTTTTTATATGTAGCCGTTAAAAGTTAGCAAAAGTTTAGGCTAAGTGTGACGTGACATTTCAAATGACATTTGTCGTCTGTAAATCACCGATTCGCTTGAAACACGAATTAAAAAAACGAAAGTTATGTCTGTCCAAGAGGTGTTTTTTAAATGCTAGAATGTCCACTTTCCAATAGGAATTATTTAAGTATGTATTATAAACATTTTACCTCTTGTCGACTTCGCACGAAACGGAAAGCTCTAAATAATAATCATAAATAACAATCTGTCTGTCAATTTAATTATGACATTATAATACATATATAGGTGAAAATGCGGATACGATTAATAAGAAACTTTCGCTTATTCTATGGAATGTTGTAATGAAATGCGAGCTACTCCAAATGTCGGCCATGTTGTTTCGTGACGATTATCATCATAATGCAAATGTCACGAATCTTCTTAATATAATAACCACGTTGTACTTTGAAGAGATATATTTTAAAAGAGTATTAACCGTAAGTCACGAATGGAATAGCTTTCAAAAAAAGTATTTTACCATCATTGTAGACAGCTTCATATAGCATTCATAGATTATAGAGAGCCTTAGGAATTATATTTTGAGCTACGCTGGTAATGAGGGTTGAAATAGGGTTTGTGTCAAGTCTGGGAGGGGTCCGGTCGTGTTAATATCAGCAGTTCCCGGACCCCTCCCTTCTCAGGCGCAGAGTTGGCACACCGTGTGGTTTTAGTCGATTCGATTCCGACACACCGCCCCGTCGCAAACCCCGGCGGGGTGACGGCCCGAGGGGGTTTCCACAGTTTAAAAAAAAAGGGTTTGTGTCTAGTATTTTCCTCTTTTCCTGTGTGGTTTGCTCTCTAAATTGACTCTTATGATATCCAGGGGATAAATAGGGGTACTGACATGTCGCAATCCACACGGCTATCTATTTATAACTAGGTTTCTAATACAGCCCGACTTATAAGTTCTATATTCTTCCCCGACTGAGGGACTCAGTTGACTGTTCTGAAGATAAAATTCAACAGAACCCTTTTAAATATGTGGTCAGTATATTTTAAATCTCGACTCTGCAGCTTTTATGACACATCGTTTTTGAACAGCCAGATATTAAAAGTTTGTCGTATCCCATCCCGTCCCACAATGACGCCTGCATTACAATGAAGGCATTCATGCTAAATGCAGCATTGTCAGTATGTGAGCGAGATAGGAGATAAGGGCGACACACGCAGACAAGTGTTTTGTATTTGCTTTTTTTAAGCCATATGGCATGTCTTAACGTTTTCAATAATAACTTGTTAAAATAAAGGGAGGGTTATGCTAATAAGAAAGAATTTGTGTTGGTGGAATTCTAAGCATATTATCTTCATTAAATTTTCATGTTTTAAATAGTTGTAGCTTAAGATAGAGTCCAATAATAACAACAAAATCTAAATTAGCACTTGTAGCTTTAGTTAAACAAACAAGAATACAAAATGGCAGTCTGTAAAAGGAAAACCGCGCAATCCAGGGCCATCGTCTGTTCTAAATTTAAACGCCACTGCACCAATCAGTGTGTCCAGAGTTTTGTTTTACTTTTAAAGGCATAGTCTAGAAGTCTAGACAAGGGTGTAGTTATTATCTGTTCTTGTTCGATTTTTAAACTCCGTAAATTACTACTTGTACTATTATCGTCATAACAGTAAGTATTAGGCGTAAATTAAATTTGGAATGGCAATAGAGAAATAAAATTCATTGTGTTTACTTTTTATTTATTTCAATAATGGCTGTCAGATTATGACAGCTTTACTTTTATTTTTACAAAAAAAAAATAGCATTCGGCCTACTAATAAGTACATATTAAATAATGAGTATCATATTTCTGCATTAATAATTAGTAACTACTTCAAATACGTTATTACTGAGTAAACAGGAGAACACGATAGCGTATGTGCAGCACGATTGCGACCGGCGACGCGTCTCACTTGAGTAAACAACACGGCGATACAATGGATATGCTAATACGGTCTATATTGACAACTTCGTAAGGATTGTAATGAGTTATTTAATACAAATGACAATCGATAATGTACTCCTTTTAGAGTACGTTATAGTTAAGATTTTGTTTATCATTCGATTTTTAAACAATATTATCGGACCTTTTAATTTTTAAATCTGTTTTTGGGGAAGTATAATCAAAAGGCTTCAACACACTTATGCTCTTCAGCTATGTTTGTCCATGTCATTTACTAACTGGTGACCTGCCATTTGCCATCTGCCGTATACCCGCTATGAAATGTCAAATTAATCATGTTCCACTCCGTTCGAAGGACCAATTGTAAGACATTACGGTATCTAATAAGAAAATGTGAATGAGAAAAAAAATAACAAAAAAACAATTATAACACGTATTAACACTTAGGCTTTAAAGCAGGATTAGTAAGCCGTGCTGATAACATGATAAAATAGAATTAATAACAGAACAATTTTATAAGTATACATAATACATATATAAAGTTTCGGTTTATGTGACTAGGGCGAAAAATATCAATAAACCTATTTATAGCACACAGATGAGGAAAAATAAGCCTAGGGGATTATTAAAGACTTTGAGGATTTATTGTAGTAGGGAATAGAAACAATAAATCGATCTTATGCCATTTGTTTGGCATCCGACAAGCAGCCCCGGGAGTAAGTATGTTGTCTCGTGGAAATAAACACATTTTAAATATCAAAATTATAACATCACCAATGGTCAATTATAACTTACTTTAAGTATATCACAACATACTACATATTATTAAAATGATTAAATATTTTTTTAAACGGAATAGGGGGCAAACGAGCATACGTATCGCCTGATGGTAAGTGATTACCGCCGCCCATGGACAACCGCAACACAAGAGGCGTCACAAGAGCGTTGCCGGCCTTTTAAGAAGAAGTACGCTCTTTTCTTGAAGGTTTGAAAGTCGTATTGGTCCGGGAAAACCGCAGGCGACAGTTTATTCCACACTATGTTGTGCGAGGCAGAACGATTCTGGAAAAGCGCACAGTCGTGGACTGCCAACCATCTAGATGATGAGGGTAAAACTTCTGTAGCGTAGGACGATGGCGGAAAGACGTGGCAGGGATCAGTCCGAACAATTCCTCGGAGCACTCCCCTAATGTAAAACATACACAAGTATTAATTAATGTAAAAAAAAACCAACTGAATCTTCACGAATCTATATTTAATTTCAGAAATCAACAATACAAAGTTACCCGCCATTACAACATAAGTACGCTCAGGATTCGAGCTCAAAAAAGTCTATCTAGTATATGATCTACAACTACTCCATTAGAACCAATAATTGTTATATCGTTCATATATTATGGAGTCACAGCCATGTCCTTACACACTCTCGAGTACTCTCGACGCATACACAAGCATCCCACAATGGACGGAAGTCTGCCAGTAATCACGCCGGTATTGTTAGCAGTCGGTACGTGTTTCAATATTAGGCCCATAGAGTAATAGAGGAAATTTGGCGCTAAAATGAGTCTTTAAAAGGTGGTTTATAAGTCATTCGTTCATTTACATATTTAGGAAGTAGTTAATTTATGAGGAAGTTAAAATTAAAAAGTTTTAAATTACGGTATGTAAGTATGAAGTTCTAATTTTCAACTGCCTTCCAAAAAAGAGAGTAGGGTTTGAATTTGGCTGTGTTCGCGTCAGAAGTAAGTACGAGTAGTAAGTCTCGTATATCATTTACAAATAAATGACGAAAATTATTAACTTTAAAAAAATAAGTTAACAGTAACAAAATACATATTTAACGTTTCTTTGTTTTATTGATTTCTTTTTGGTCTGAAATTTTCATCCAATTTTGTAACTATATATTCTAAAAAATATTCGAAAAGTAGTTAAAACTATTCGACATATCTCTGAATATGAATCCAAAGACATCGCACTAAACCATTGTTTTTGAGTAACTAAATTCGCCGAAATACACGACAGATAGGCAAAAAAACATTGTAACGATATCTATGGCTTGATAACATCATAAATATACGAATGAACTAAGTGAAAGCCTCTCCAAAATGCTAATATGCGAGGTAATATTTCATCTGATAGACTAGCGATAACGTGTCTATATGATATCGCGAGTGGTGGGAAAAAAACTATGTTGAACAACTGGATATCAACCCAATAAATAAGTTTTACATCGAAATAACTAAATATCTTATCACGTAAACAGATATTGTCAATGGGCAGAGATAAAAATTTAATATTTTTAAAATTAGATGTCATCTTTAGGAGAAAGATGTAGAGTTAAATGCCAGTGACATGACAGTAAAATAATAGATATTAATCGTTTAGATAGCATTTTTTTTATTGTAGCAAAACTATCAGACCATTTACAAAAAAAAATCACGAAAGCCACTTAAAAATTTCAAAATTCTGAATTTAGAACGCCAAGCATGGCGATTTCGTTCGATACACGGTTCCGGTGTCCGCGTAACAGAATAATTAAACCAAAGCGCACTTAATTACTAAAATGGCCACATATCTGTTGCTCGAGAGCTAAATGAGCCTCATTTTTATGAAACAGATAACATCGACGCCTGTTGGAAAGTAGCCGCGATGCCGTTTCTATCGCGGATTTGGGAAAGTATAGCGATGATGTTCGAACGCATTCTTTACTTTAATACAAAACATTTTATTTAAAATTATTAGCGGACTTTCACGTTGCGTATAATAGTGTCAGTGATGACTAATGTAATTACAAAGCATTTCTAACGGCCGAAGTGGTTTCTTAAGACGTTTCTGTACCCATTTCAATTAACACTTAACCTTCTTGTCAGTTTTTCAAGCGGTAGTCTACGCTAATACTCTGTTGCACATTGGGGTTGCAAAAGATAAATAGGAACTGTATTTGAAGCGAGTTCTTATATCGTGACAAAATTTGAGCTCGACCGAATCGAATTTTCGAAGCACACAAAAACAAACTCAACAATTTTATATTAAATAGACTTAATTCAAGTAATTCACTTTATTCTCACTCGTTTTATCTTGTAAGGTGAAAGTTCGGTCTGCAAATGAAGTATTGAACGTTGTCTAGACTGTTTTGTATTCTACTTATTTCTATTGATTCAACTGAGACACAAATGAGGTTGGTTTACGAGTTACAATAAAGTTAAAATTGAAATTAAATATCCGATGACAGGATTTCTAGGAAAGAAATCATTAAATAAAAAAGAAAATCAATTCCATATAGAAAATTGCATTCAGTGCAACTAAATTTCCAAAATGATAGAAGACAGTTTTTTTTTATCTCGGTTGATGAAACATATGTACGGGTGATTTTTTCCGTGGAATATCTCGAACCCTCACCCCACCGACTATACATACTGCGCCTAAGAGGGGGATTCCGGGCAGAGTTTTTATTAAGACATCTGAAAACATAAGTGGATCTGCTATAATAATTAACTCTGTAAGTAACTGTTCCATGTCTATGGTTGCATTGTTGGGAAAGAAGAAACAAAGAAATAAAGATTCTATACAAATAGATAAAACCTTTTTTTTAAAGCAGATTGTAACATCTTGTCTAACTTGACTTAAACTGCTGCAATTTTTTTTCAGTTTTTGAAGCGTACTAAATTCGAGATTACAGATGATATGCCTAATGATGCAGAAGTATCTCAATATTCCGCCATAGTGTGGGTCACCATGCTGCATTGTCTGTATTTGCAACGAGTATGGTGACCAGTCAGGCAGTCTCATAAATACAAAAACATATTGCGGGAAATCCAGGTGGTCCCTTCTCCTTAGAGATATGTGAAGTAAACTTAATATTCTGGTAAAAAAATATCCAACATGGCGCACTAGTTAATAGTATTAATAACGACACACAACTTAATGAGGTGTGAACATCTGAGTTAGACATTTGATCTATTAGAGGAGGACACGCGCCGCGATCTTGTTCTGCGTGCTACGCCCGCGCAGTAAATCACATGCGCTGGTTCGTTAGTTTCCTAACGCTTAATTTCCACAACAATTTATAAGGATTTTTTAACTGGCTAATAACTGGTTAAGTTGTTTTACAGTTACTAATAAGAAATAATATTTCAATATATGCACTGTTATGTTTTAAGACAGCTGTTGGCTAATGAGCTACAAAAAAAAATACCAAAAATAAAAACGGAAACTCATCGGTAATATTGAGTTAATCGTCAATTTGTCGCGCACATACTAAATGCAAACTTAAGAATACTTGTATGGTTTTGGTTATATGACATTGTCAGAACTGGACCACACGGGAAGCACCAGCTTTCAAATAAAAAATATCATGAAAATCGGTTCACCCAGTTAAAAGTTATATTATAAAAATAAACAGTCGAATTGATAACCTCCTCCCTTTTTTTCGAGGTCTGTCAAAAAGACGTTTTAAAGTTTCTTTTTTTACTTTTTTTGTTGTTTTTAGAACGCTCGACAATAACGATTAGTTTAGAGACTGCGGGTATTTCTCTGACTGCACCAGGAGGGTGTGTTTTCGGAGTGTCTGTACGTATGTTTCTTTGGCACCCTCTGTAGCTTTAACATCTTAATAGATTTTAGCGTTTGAAGTGTCGGTGGGTTCGTCTCAAGTGTAAGTGACATTGACTATGAAAATTATAAAATTAAAGTCGATGGTGTGTACATTTTAAGTAGATATATGTTTGAAAAAGATGAGTGTGTAGGTTTTTATATTGGAAAACTAGCTGAACCCCGCTGTGTTACCCGCGGTTATTATCGTAACGTGGGTAAAAAATCCTAAGTTACTCCTTATATCATCAGCTACCTATCAATGAAAGTCCCTTCAAAATGGGTCAAGCCGATCCAGAGATTAGAGGGAACAAACAGACAGACAGAAAGATAAAAATCGTAAAAAAATGTTAGTTTGCTATATGTACCGTGTATACATACAGGATTTAGTAAAAAGCTTCAATTTTATTTACTTGTATAGATTACAATATTTACAATACATGACCAAAGTCTGTAAGTGTCCATGATTTTTGATCTACTCCAAAACAGATCTTCCGAACGTATGATTTATCGATTTGGGCATATTGATGATATGTACATATTACGGTATTATTATTGACTAGTACAGATAAACAGACAATCGTGCCAGGTATTGCTGTCCATTGTTTAAAATAAACAATTGTTCTCCTGCAATATTACATAAGCAATACAGTCTATAATAGACGTCAAGTTGAAAATCAGAGATGTTATTCAGAGATGCTTATGAATTATTCAGTATTGAAAGTACGTATTTATATGAACAACTCCGAGGAAAGGTCATTAATATTAATTATTTTGAGTAATTTTATTAATAAAGTCATCTATTACACTATTTATTCAGTATTGTTGAAAGTAATTTTCTTTTTAACTTGTATACATTTTCGAATGTATTTTAAACTTCGAACAACTGTCATATGGTCGTATGTCTCCACGGCCAATTCAACTAAATAAAGGCTAAATGTCTTTTGTTTTTTTTTTCATTTTTTTTTAATATTACGGACAACGGAGGTTTATATCTTCTTTGATAGATATTTAAATATTTCGGACATCCGTAACACAACACCATCTAATCCCAAGCTAAGCAGAGCTTGTGTTATGGGTACTAGATAACTGATATAAATACATATGATACTCTTTGTTTTGTTGTAAATACATACACATTATACATAGAAAAACACCCAAACTCCGAAACAAATATTTGCAGATCATACAAGGATTTGGGAATCGAACCCGGGACCTCAAGCACAGCAGTCGCATATTATCATACGCTACCACTGCGTCACCGAGGCAGTTTCAGCAAGAGACAGGAGATCTTCTTTGATTTCGCACAATAAATGTGTAGTTTACAAAAACATTTATTTCTAGTTATTTATACTTACCAATGTAATGCGTTAACCCGTCTGGTTACAGTGTATTAACAAATCATATTAATTAATTCTTTATCTTTATACGGAAGGAAGGAAAAATAGTCTATGGGTGTACTATTGTCATTGCCTGGTTTTAATTGCAGGAAAATGTCAAAAACTTGTCATTATTATACATATAGTTATAAAGAGTAATATGTACGTGATATTTTTTTATACGGTTAAAACAAGAGAAGTGCCTCATGGCTTTGGAGTCGAAATCCGATTTCAACTTTGTAATAATTTTTTTAAAGATTGATCACCTGGTTGCCTAAGAGATAAGTATCTATTTACTGGCTTGAATACCGTTATTTTGGCTACGTCACAACTCTTAATCAAATTGAGAAATTGATTCTTTAGATAATACAGTGACCTTTTCACCGTTTTATTATTATGAGGGTAGAGTAAGGTAGCAACATCATTATAGTGCATTGTAGTTGATATAATATTTCTCGACATTAACACAATCCATACCCACCTGGTTGCAGCTGAAATAACAAAAGCTTTGGATAGAACAATGTTTATAAATAATTCATAGAAAACAAAACCGGCGTATTACGTCTAGTTCAAGATCACCAAGTGAAACGACAAATAGTGCATATAGCGGGCGGGAGAGAGCGAGGGTGTGTTAAGTTCAGCCCCGGCGACTGTTCGCACTTAGCTATAGGTGCCTATATAGTACCAGAGACGAACCGCTAGTCCGGGACAATCGATTTGCGGGAGTCGCGAGCTCCCCCAACGACGCGCCCGGCCGAACCATCCGACCGGCTCATTCTACAGACTATAATATGAAAAAAATAACTAACCTTTTTACACTTCAGCAGATTCACACCACCGAAGAAATGCAGTCAGGTAGATCGCGAGATCAAATCACAGGTAGCACTATTATCGCGAACTTGATCTACCACTTTATAAATTAAATTAACACTGTTTTTTTATTATAATAGCTAATCTAAATAAATATGTTAAATACCGGTAGGATTGGTCCGGATTAGTAGTTTTTGTGTATCGTAGCAACGACGACGTTAACCCCACGACAGTTCGCGGCGTACTAAATGGTTTGAAGATGGCGCCGGGCGTGCGGTCGAGTGACGCGGAGTGAATGCAGCTGCGGGAAGCCCGTTAGAAATCTAACCAATAAGATTCCAGTATGACTGTTACCATCCAATAGATTTGGAGAGCTTTTTCACTTAGATTTAGCCCGTGAAAGTTCAAAAAGGCTGGCTCATCATTATTCACGTTTTAATTATATAGATCATAATTCAGACCGAGACACGTACGGTAAAATTAAGTTATTAAGTATTCAGAAACATTTAGCAGTTAACCAATTTCCAACAAGATTGTTAAGTTTTTAAGTAGCTATTCTGTTCACGTGTAAGTTTTTAAACAGAATCTTATTTTTGTTCAATTATACAAATGTTCGCGAAAGAGACAAATACGCGATTGTAATCTATCAATAAATAGCCCTTTGCGCAGTCTACGCGGTTCTATGCTACAATCAAGTTTTTCATTAGATGGTTGGGAACTTAAGTCCCTTTTCGTTATTTACATAGGTAATATTTTGCGTGATACTTATATATTTTTATTATCACACCATTAATATTGCGAACACAACCTGCTAAACCATTCTATCTACGAATTTCTTGATGTTATAAGAATGAAGTGTTTTACTAGATCAATTTTAGAAAATTATGAGATTAACGTGATACAATTATAAGGAAGCTTGTCTTCAATTACATGTATCTTAGTAAAAACTGGCGTAAAACCAAAGTAGTCTAGTAAAATATTCCATGTCAATAAAACTTAGTGATGTCTTTTAAAAAGTTTTTACTGTCCAGTTCTGAGTTTAATTATCTAGTCGTAATAAAATGTAACTCAACCTGTGTTGTGTTCATTTATATAGACTCTAATTAGACTCTTGTTAATATGATAATAAAACTTGTTAGCAACGAACCTATTTAAATTTTAAAATACATTTAATATTTATTTATATAAAAAAAAACTAAATGTACTTTAAATCGTAAAATTTAGGCGTATTTTTTGTATTGTTTATTTGATCGAATCAGTCCCAAAAATATGAAAAATAAAGTATGATAGGGTTACACGATTTTTTTTAAACTTTGCGATATGAATGAATGATTCATGAAGTTAATGTATGTTATCTTATTTTTTTTATTCTGTGCGTACTTTGCGATACGCACACAACAACACAACTTAAAAAAATAGGAGGGACGACAGCTTATAATTTTATAAAAAAATGTTATTTGCTAGGCGTTCTGTGGTTTAAATAAATAATAACAGTCATAAAATATTTATCAGATTAAAAGCTCTACCTAAACTTTGTGATAGGTATTTATGTTTTAGCATTGAGTGAATTATTTTGCATTTACAAGTAATTAATTTTAAAATAATTGCATGCTCCAAATCCCGCGTCTTAAATCTTCCATTTATAAAAGAGTAGGAGGAAAATAAGTTATAATATAACTGTGGTTATAATAACATCTGGGCATATAACTTGGGTAGCAATTATGAGTTTACGCTAAACGAGTAGCAAGGAATTCAAGTCCTCTAGCTGCTGAATTGTTAGATATTTCAAAAACATCAACAGACTAAAAAGAGAACACGTTGTTATTTAACGTAGTAGCGGTATGGCCTCTGCACTACAAACGGCTATAGCAATAAGCTCATTGAACTGAATATTAATAATCCAGTTAGGCCTGATTGTAGTTAATATGCATCATTGTTGGTTACCAAAATATAAAACGTATTGTCGCTGATTATTTGCATATATGTATTGCCCGAACTGTGTAGTGATTTGAGCGGTATCCTCGCCGATTTCTACACACATGGAAGCCGGGACAAATTGTGTGACCCACTGATTGTAATTCTGGGTGATCTTTTCATATATGTTTGTAAAGTACCCCGAGACATAGGACACATTTAGTGGCTGTGATAGAAGTTCACACACGATAACTACAGCCATGAAGCGTGGTAGTGGTATTTGAATTACAAAATTTCAACCTTTCAATATTCTCAGAAAAGAGTACCTACTTCAAGGCCGGCATCGGAAGTCGTGATTACTCGTGAGTCTTGCAGGTCATAAAAATTATTTGGATCAATTTTGAGAATTACATATTATGTCAAGATATGCAAAGAAAGAACACAGTCGGACACAATTTTATCTGCGCTTTCACAACATAGACAG
Source organism: Spilarctia lutea (assembly GCA_916048165.1). Taxonomy (NCBI): domain Eukaryota; kingdom Metazoa; phylum Arthropoda; class Insecta; order Lepidoptera; family Erebidae; genus Spilarctia; species Spilarctia lutea. The sequence continues at coordinate 20,402,658 of OU696479.1, forward strand.
TATATTGTAATCATATCATTATCATATCAATAATCTAAAGTTACAAGCGTATACAAAACAGTGAAAGGAGTTTCATTACGATTGCCAAAAAACATGATGGGTAGGAAATGATATCAAATAAATTACAAACACATCTTCTTGTTAAATAAGATACATCGTCACGCTTGAAATAAGGCTTTCGCGCGGCGCAACTTTGGAAAGGCCATTAAGACGTCTCTAATTCGTTAGTCGCATATGTTTACCAGTTGCTAGCGAAACATTTTATGACTTCACGCTTTTACTTTGAAGATGTTCAGAGAAACGAAAGAATTAATGCTTTTTGAACTTCCGCATACGAGTGGCTGATTAAGTTCGCTGATTAACAATAATTTTTACAACAAAAAATCTACGAGTAACTGTTTTTGAACCTTTAAATATATTGACAATTTGTAACTCGGAGTCGACGACAGAGTTTTTATTTTTACAGCTGGACCAAGCTATAAGGCGTTCGATAATTTATTTAGGTATTTTAATAATCTATGGATCGAAATCAACTATTTATGAAAAAAAAACTCCTCAATTTTATCAGTGAAATAAATCGTTACAAGTTGTTTTTGTTGCTTTGGTAGTTGTCAATTTGTTAAACATTTGCAACCAAATTAGAGATCATGAAGACTCGACAAAATATATTATCTGAATATGACCATAGACTAAATGACTATTGAATTTGATAATGAAAATTGTTTGGTAATAATCAACTAGAAAAAACAAACAGAATATTAATTTGAATGCTGTATGTCGTAAATATTGGTCAATAAAATAAAACAAACCATTGAATATCAAAGACAATAGTTTATTATCATCTGTATTATCTTAGTCATTGCTAGATAAATTATACTATAAACCATAAACTTGGAAAGACCTAGGTACGGCGGGTTTCAGGCTTTTAGTCGCACCCTTAATTGTTCAACCACCCGTGTTGTCGTGGGACTTGTATTGCTGGGGGTGTTAGTAACTGTACTTATGTTTACAATAACACAAGTTCTAAAAGACTCGATTCCCTTAGGAATCTATTCCTATAATAACGCTAAAAAGTACAAAAACACGGTAAAAAGTTTATCAACGTTATTTTTTGTACCGTGTCAGACGGTCTATTTATAGCAGTGGACCATTAAAAACTGTTGATGATAGCACTATGATCTGTCAACAAATATATCTATTAGCTCTGCCCCGTGGTGCTCCTCGCATCTTTGTTGCTTTTGAATCGGATATTGTAATAATTTAAATTTTTGTGTAGGTAATCTTATTTTTTCTGAAATCCCGTCAAAATTAGCCCAGCCGTTCCAGAGATTAGCCAGACTAAACAGAGATAGATAGAGATGACTAAAATTAAAAAAGAAGGTTTTTTTAAAGCGTCATAATATTAACTTTTATATTTGTATAGTGAAAAGCTGTTAAGTGCTCAAAAATCTTACAAGAAATGCAAAGCAAGTGCTTATAATATCTGCTATAATTTAAAAGACTCTGGGGATTTAGCAAATGGAACAATTCATATTCTTGATATAACTCTAACTCAAACTCAACTCAAATCATTTATTTCCATAGCCCCCAAAAGGCACTTGAACACGTCAAAATACAAACATAAGAATATAAAACAAAACTCAAGTAATCGGTTCAGTAGTACCAATACTAAATGCACTGAAATGATTTGAATTACCGGAGCTTAGATTGACTTCGATTCAACTCAAAGGTTTAAATTGAAATCAATCCAAGTACCAGCTCCGATGGGTATTGCATTCATGAGAAGAGCTGGTGAGAAACTCATGTGCACCATCTTTTCAAATAATTCATACAAAGCTTGTTGTTTTTGACAACAGTATTTCTATGTGCCAGTTAAGGCAACCAAACCACAAAAGATAGAACACATCTTCACTGATTCACTCCTCTACCAAAACTGCCTTTACTCGGCCGCCATTATGGTTTATATAGGATATCTACCCTCCATAATAACAGCCAGACATCAAGTCAGTCTTTTACATTTTATAAATTATGACAATTTTAAGACAGTGGTATCGGTGACAAGAATTAAATATTTAAGATATGAATTGTTATTGACTTTCCGAAAGATCTGCATAGTTTGACTTTCGGAATTCTTTGCATTATTATTCATTACACCTAGTATTTCATTGGCCGATATTCCGGAAGTCAAGTGTACAATCACATCTGTTTATTATAATTAGGATTACCGCTAACAAATTGCATATGACTTATCATCATTTAACCATTTACATATTAAATACCATAAAGATATAGAGATTTTGGTCTATTAAACCGCGCTACCAGCAATGAACCAATAATGACAGCGCCACTCGCGGCTCGTACCGGAAACAACACTAACTGCAACATTTAGATGGCGGTTAAAATATATTATAATCTGTTATTACTTATTTTACACACAGTCATTACTTTTAGAGTCTCAGATATTACAAGGATATCCTGCATTGAATGTGATATTTTTCATTTCTCAAATGAACGTTTTCTGTGCGTATGTGATTAACTGGCTATAGTTTTATTTAACTATTACTTTTTTTGGGCATGCCTTCCAGGGGAGCCGCGTCTAAAGCTAACGACTAGGCAGATATGCCGGGTAGGAGGTGGTTGTATAAAATGTACCAAAAGTAGGTAGTAAGAACAGCTGTGACAGTATGAATAAAAAATTCACAAACACCGTGGGAGAGCCACGCTTCGACATGAATGGGCCGGCTCGACCGGAGTGATACCACGGCCTCACAGAAAACCGGTGTGAAATAGCGCTTGCGCTGTGTCTCACCGAGTGAGTGAGGACATCGGAAACCCATACCTCATCACCTCCCCACAACCCCCTCCCCATCCTCCAAAGACCGGCAACGCACTTGTGACGTTTCTGGTGTTACGCGTGTCCATGGGCGGCGGTAATCGCTTACCGTCAAGCGATACGTCTGCTCGTTTGCCCCCTATTGAATAAAAAAACCTGAAATAAAAATACTACGATGGGCAGAGGGAGTCACGTAAAGGGAAGGTACGCAAGACGGGGAGGTTCGTCCGGTTGGCTGCCGTCTCTCGCTGTAAATCAACCAAAGGAATGCTTTTAACATCGCTTTTAACCTATATATTAGTTCAAATGGGATTTTATAGTAAAAAATTGTTGTTACTAATATAACAATTATGTATTCACATAACAAGGTAAATGAAGCGTCCCCTTGAACATGTTATTCGCGTGCGCTTTTCTAGTTGCGTTAAACTGCAGCTGCAATTTGCGTACAGTTCGGACATGCAGAAATATCGATAGCGTTGCAAGATTATGTTTCCTACAGCATTTTTGTTTATAATGCTAGCCTATGCCAATCCAGCTGCCGTCTTGAACATTATCTTCTCATTTTTAGTCTTTATTATTCCCAATCAAATATGGGGTCAGCTATTAGTTCAACCGGTTTTATATAAATATCAGTTTTTTCACGAAGCGACTGGCAACAAACCTCCACAACCCATAGGGAGAACTGAATGACTGGCACCGAAGAGATTTGATAACATGTCCGGGCATCTGTATTATGAGGAATTTGACTAAACTACCATATTTGACGTGTCCAGCTATGTTGAGAGCCGTCATTGTTTTTAATTCTGCTAAACGCACCATTCGGCCTATATTTAACCTAATAAAACCACAGACCATATTAGTCTCAGATCAGTTAATAAACGTACCTATTACGTAACAAAGATAAATTAGACCTAGACTCAGAACAAATGATTGTGCTCGTTATACAGTTTTTATTATGGTAAAAATCGACCTTGAGTTCACCATTCATAAACCTCATATTTCCAAAGAATATGGCTTAAATTTCCAACATTTTTAGGTATACATCCATGTAAGATATTTATACACCAGAGTTTACAAACAATAAATAAATGGCAACAAATCTTCTACCGCATTTACCATGGGGAGTGCTCCGAGGAATTGTTCGGATTGATTCCTGCCGTATCTTTCCGCCATCATCCAACGTGACAGAAATTTCATCTCCATCATCTGGATGATTGGCAGTCCACAACTGTGAGATTTTCCCGATATTTTCTGCCATGCACAGCAAAAGTGTGGAATGAGCTGTCGCCTGCGGTGTTCCCGGACCAATAGGACCTTCAAACCTTCAAGAAAAGAGCGTACTCCTTCCTAAAAGGCCGGCAACGCACTTGTGACGCCTCTGGGTTTGCGGGTGTCCATGGGCGGCGGTAATCGCTTACCATCAGGCGATACGTCTGCTCGTTTGCCCTCTATTTAATAAAAAAATAATAATAATATCACAGGGTCGAGAGAAGTAGAAGGCTTCGGAGGAGACCTTTACCTGATGGGGGTGCCAGTGGAAAGAAGTTTATATATTTTTTATTTTACTTAAAACTAGTTATATAAATGCATTTTAATAACTTAGATTCTATATGTAATCTAGAACATAATCTCTTAATTTCAATTTTTAAATGTTATCTAAGACTACAGGTAGTTATAATGTTACCTATTTAAATAGTAATTACTGGAAATAAAAGGTTTTTTATTTTATTTTATTTATTTATTAATATGAAGTAATAATATAAGAAAGAAATATATCCATAGTCATATGAACATACGTAATATATACCAATGTTAACTTACATACACAGTAGGTACGTACATTAGTTTAAAACTATGAGAGACAGATAATGCTCACATTAAATGGTTTTGAAAGTGGTAACAGATTAGGTACGTCTGACAGAGATAGATAATGCATTCCATAAACGTACAGCTTCTACGGAAAATGAGCTAGTCAAAAAATTGGTAGAATGTTTTGGTACTTTCAATCGCAGGTTTTCAGAAGACTTCAGGCATTTCAAATGTGTGCCATGAAGGAAGTTGGAAGGAAGTGTTCTTTGAGATAAATAGGGGTTGATGGAGTAAACAAAATGTTGTATAGGAGGGTAAGGATATGAGTATACCGGTACAATCGGGTTGGAAGCCACTTGAGTTTTTTTAAAGAAGTGGGCAACGTGATCATATTTCCGTAGTCCATGATCATAGAATCGTATACTTAAGCTTAAGCAAGATGCTTAAGTTTATTAAGTTGTGATTCAGTGAGATCAAGATAGCTGACGTCGGCTTTGTCAATAATGGTAAGAAGGAACGTCTGTGCAAGTCCAGTCTTAGTAGATAGTCTGAGGTCCCTAAGGTAAGGTGCTATCAATTAGGATATCCAATTTTTTTAACTTGACTGCTAATCGCTATAATTGTATTATTAAATAGAACAGAAGGTAAGAATAACCACTCAATTTTAGCAGACTAGTTATTTAAGTAACTGTCAAATGCACAGATTGCCAACTAAGTAAAAAAAAGAAAAGTTATATAAATAATATGTTGGATTCAGAGCTCGAAGATTTGTTTTTTAAATCTCTACACAAAACAATGTACATAATTAATCAGTAAATATAACTATTTAACCAAAAATATCTCTGGTCCTCACACTAAGATTCCCTGTGTCGTGGAGTCCAGTCCCTACCGTAAGTTTTCAAATATTATGATAAAATGGATGCATTTATCCAAATGCAACCAAATCTATAGAAAATTATAGAAAAAAAAAACAGAACAGTTCTGAGTTTCGTGCCAAAACAAATATGTTCACTGTCTAACTAAAGTCGAAACATTATTCGCTAGTTATGATATTAATCAAAGATGATCAGCGATCAATCGTCGCCGTCACGACTGGTGATCGTGTCGTCACGACTTGCTAACCGATGAGCTCGTCTCTTAGCGAAATGTTCCAGCAGACAGATCATTTCACTCCATACAGCCGATAGTTACGTCACGAAGTCTGCTGTGTTTACGATGTAAATTGTAGTAGGATTTGATACTGCATTAGTTGATGGATAAATCGAACCTTTCAAAAGTAAACATGTGAACCGATTTTGGCACTTCTTTGTTTCTTAAACGCTAACCATTCGTGGGAACAACTCACGTTTTCAGCTCGGATCAAAAAAATACTAAATTAGGGTGAGATAAACGGACAGAGAGTGGTAAAGATGGTAAATTATATCGAAAGTCTTGGTGACAGAGACTGCGGAAGCTCGAAGACACCGAAATCATACAGTCTGAAATAGCAGAGATAACTTAAACAGTTATATTATTAAAATTAAATGTATTAAGCATTAACTCCTCAACAGACTATCTAGAAGTAAGCCCTTTGTCAGGATACATTCCTGGGACATATTGTATTTTATCTACCTTTCAATTACAATTGTTTTGAATGATGAAAATGAAAGTTATGCGTGAAGGTGTCATAAACATATTTATATCCTACTAATATTATAAACGCGAAAGTTTGTGAGTATGTTTGTTGCTCTTTCACGCAAAAACTACTGAATGGATTTTAATGAAATTTTACAATAATATAGGTTATACATCAGAATAACACATAAGCTACAATTTATAAAGATACTAGCTTCGCCTCGCGGCGTTGCCCGCGGTTATTGTCGTACCGCGGGTAGCACCGCAGGGTTCAGCTAGTATGATATAATTATTAAGATCATTATTTTCTTCTCACTTTTATGACACAAAACTACAGCTTACAAGTCTAGCATATCGCACATAAACCGATTTCTATTGTCTATGGTGCGTTAATTCTTGAGATACTATCGCCACGTGGCGAACACCGGAAAGATGACTGATAGCACGCATCTCTGGTGATGGTGCCAACGATAACAGACTAGACAAAGTAATGAGGCCGCAAAACATATTAAATGTAGCACTGACTTATACTCTGAAATTAAATTTATTATTTTTATAATTGTTTTTTTTCTCTAACAGTGTGACCAGAAAAAGAAATGCTCTAGATATCCTGTGTATGTACAGTATAGTTCTTTGTCTTTATAATTATGATGAGACTGTTGTAAAGTTTTAAGCTTGTGAGTTATTTTAATCTTTCAGTTGATTTGATGGTCTGTGAATAGTATATCATTGCTACACAAAATATCCACAAGAACTGAACCTGTACTATGTATTATTAAAAATCATAACAAAGAATTCAAAATACAAGCTTATATCACAAGTGATATTTAAAAAGTGCCAAGTCTTGTGTTAACCCAAAAATATTGTGTACAACCTCTTGTACTTTGACACAACGACTTCTAATCTTAATTAAAGATTATAATACGTAGTTAAACTTACTAAAAGGTATGTATTTATACAAATTGCTTTAAAAATTACAGAAGAAATGTGTGAGAACACTCGTCACCCAAAACAACTCTTTCCAATTGTTCCAAAACGTTCACATTACGTAAAGTACTGATTTGTGTTACATTTTTAATTAATTCTTTCTGTATACATTCCTCTTTCTGAGAAAAAAGAACTGCTATGACGTAATAGTTCTTTGTTTATTAATTAGTAGAAACTGCTTAAACTGCAATGAAGCGATTCGAAAGATGAATGAGTCATTAGAACTATGACTTAAAATTGCAATCCGTTTGAAACAGGAAAGAAAAATTCTTTTCTATAATTTTAAGAGGCTTAATACCTGTATTTGCCTTAGTTTAATGTATAACAACAAATGTAACGATATGTTCATTTTTAACTGACTTCATTATTTATAACTCAGGGGAATGCAGAGAAATTGGAACATTAATAAATATGCAATAGCTTAAAAAGTTTTAGTTAAATGTAGGTAAAACCAATCATAAAAGTAAAAACGAATCATGAGAACTTCTACCAAAACCTAATTTGTAAATGATAATTAAGTGTCACCTTTCAAATTAACTTATTTATCAATTACTGCTGAGATTTTATAATTATAAATACGTATTTTAATTATAATTAATGCCAAATTTGGCTAGGTAGGGCGGGAAACTCGAGCAGTGAAGGTGACCGTTGATGCGTATCTTAAAGGGGGCCTCCTTAAACCTACACCTAGGTCGTAAGTCCTGGGAACTGCTTTGAGTTTCTCCCTCTACCACACGATGGACCCGGCACCCGCACGGTGAATCCATGGAGTGCTAAGAAGTTTGTCTCATAGCACACAAGTAGCAAATGATAAATATTTTTCTAGTTTGTGATCATAAAATACGATTTGAAGAATATGCGAACCTCATTTTTTTAAGTAAATTGAAGAATTGACCGATTTAATGAGGAGTCAGTAGTTTTGATACTCTAAATCACACATTTTAAAATATCAATGTACGGCAAATCTGAGGAAATGCAAGGCAGGTAAAGATTATGGTTGATGAAAGATATTTTGAATAACTGTAAAATGTAAATGGTGCATCCATGTGTAAATGTGTACCTATACCTACTGAAAATAAAAGACTTGTTGTTAATATTAGCAAAGCAATAAACATTGACACATATGTGAAAAAGAAATAGACTACTGGCCCGTGTGGAAAAATGATGGGTCATGTGAACCACCAGGTGACCTATCTAGAACGATATAAGAGCTTAAAATAATAAGATTCAGCACTATGCCGTCACTTGTAAGCTGTCCAACTGGGTGCAGGTGAGAATTCAAAAGTACAGGTAGAGTGAGTACATTTTGGTCATATATTTTTGTACGGCATTCTTACCATCGATAGATCCATGAAAAATAATAAGAAAACGCGCAGTGCCGTAAAAAAATGGTGCGCCACAAAGTCGGAATTTAGTTTTTTTTTCCGACAATTTCCAGGGTAAATCTGGTCAGTTGATTTTGTACGGCAGCAGTTTCATACTATTTCAATACTGCTTCTAATCCATTATTCCGAAACGCCGTACAAAAATCATGCGACAAGGGGAAAAAATCGAGGGTTGCAACCCCCTCTCTTTCCGTGGTCCAGGGGGTGATTTGAAAAAGTACGGCTTCAGTTCTAAAACATTATCTAGCACTCAAAAGTACTATTAAAAATAATGCCGTCAAAAAATTATTGTTCATTTGAATGTATATCAATAATTATCTTAATTTCATCGTATCCTTGATTTATTAAGCTGTTAAGTCATTTGATCCTGCACGGGAACTTTTTTTTTAACATGATATTGTAAAATACAATTGTTATATAGTATTGCCGTCCAAAAGAAACTGTTCTAAAAAAAAATATAGAGAAATACAAAAACTGAAATTTTGCAAATTATTGCAAAAGTTTAAATATCATAGATTAATGAAATATAGCAGTTTTCTACATTTTATCTCTTGTTTTAAATAGTATAAACATAAATAAATTGGGAAAAAATGATGCCGTACATTTTAATGCAGACCATATCTTTTGGGGTGATGAAAATGACGCTACCATTTTAAGGGCACTTTATGGCCATCTGATACAGTACGGCATTAACATATTTTTAAAGAGAACAATTGATAATATGATAAAATCACTATGACGTCTAACTGAACTGAAACGGTGTGTATATTATATCCAAGAATTGAAACTATCAATCCTAGTATCAACAGTTTTGTATACTTTTTGGTTTAATATATTATTCAAACATTATTGATACATATATATAATTGATTTGTTTCATTGTAATGATGTGAATAAATAAAACAATCATTATTTAGAAAAAAAACGATATATTTAATGATGATAATAAAAAAAATAGATACACTGAACAACGAAGTAAAACACTATACGGAGTAACTACAAATTCTGAAGCGCGCAATAAATAGATCTCGCGCCTAATCGTACTATGTGTGAGCGAGCGTAAAACAGGTGTCGCCACGATTGCACCTTTACTAGATGGTGCGCCGACTTGTAGGAAATTTAATTTTACAGCTCCCACATAAGATTTACTTTCAAAACAATTACTGATCTACCTAGGGATTGAAATGAGCTACACGAATATGAGAAGTGTAAATACAACTATGTGTTAAAATAATTAACAATGAACAGTTGAAGTTGCCTCAACCGAAAATGTGGGAGTACTTCTCAAAAATATGTTGTATTTTGGAATTATCAGTGACAACATGTCTATATTTTGGTATAAATCGATAGTATACAAATCCATAGTTTCTAACTAGGAACCTAGAATCACAAAAAGACTATGAAAATTTGTACAAATAAACTATCTAAATGCCGTATTAAAAATGTCGTGATGAATTTCACCTTACATTTCGTTATATGGATTTTTCTTTTTGATTTTTTCTTTTTCAGAATTTGTCCCCTTTGGACCAACGAAAATGTACGGCATATGAAAAAATATTATCTATGCATAAAATACTTTCAAAATAAATTAATTTTATGTTGTGTCAAATCACCCCCTGGACCACGGAAAGAGAGGGGGTTGCAACCCTCGATTTTTTCCCCTTGTCGCATGATTTTTGTACGGCGTTTCGGAATAATGGATTAGAAGCAGTATTGAAATAGTATGAAACTGCTGCCGTACAAAATCAACTGACCAGATTTACCCTGGAAATTGTCGGAAAAAAAAAACTAAATTCCGACTTTGTGGCGCACCATTTTTTTACGGCACTGCGCGTTTACTTATTATTTTTCATGGATCTATCGATGGTAAGAATGCCGTACAAAAATATATGACCAAAATGTACTCACTCTACCTGTACTTTTGAATTCTCACCTGCACCCAGTTGGACAGCTTACAAGTGACGGCATAGTGCTGAATCTTATTATTTTAAGCTCTTATATCGTTCTAGATAGGTCACCTGGTGGTTCACATGACCCATCATTTTTCCAAACGGGCCAGTAGTCTAAAACAAGTGCTAACATCGTTCAGTCCAATTTCCCTTGTAATAATTACCCTAAATATACTGTAGTTTTTTGCAAAAAAATATGTTTTAGCGGTGCTGCTTTTGAGGCGCCATATTGTGTTAGGCTTTTTTTAGTCTATGGTCACTGTTATAAGAGATTTCCTAAACTCCGTAAATATATTACGATAAAATATTAACAATGCCAAATTTAAAATAGACACTTTAAAACCTAGCTTTTTAGTAATCTATTGTGTTGAATACAGTCATGAGCGTGGTGAGATAGTAGACGTGTTTATAAAGCACTAATTACATCGGCTGTTAGGAAGGTCCCGTTAGCTCGCGAAATGTACTCATTTCTCGTCAATTACCAGTATAAATTGAACTGCCTCGCAATATTAAGCCAGTGTATTTGCGGGGTATCCAGTATTTTCAGTCGTCTACCAATGCATACGTTTCTTATACGCTAAAGAAAAGGAGCGTGAAGATGCAACAATTTCGGTATGTGTTGCGTTTAATTAAGAATGTTGAGTGTTTATAATTTATGTCTGCCTTTGAATTGTGTTATAGATACCTAATAAGGAGATGACATGAGACTTAAATTGGATATGAATAGAACTGGATCCAGCAGTAGATTATTATAGGCTGTTCATGATACCTAATAAGCATGTAAAATATAATATAGAGGAGCGATATATTATTTACTTTTAAAAACGTTTCATCTCGCAACAGTAATTCATTTAGCTCTCGAAAACAGTACGAGAACAGTTTTTTTACACTATAGATAGACAGATACATTGCACTGTATCAAGCCAGCGAACAAAATATTAGATAGACGTTAATTTTGGTAAAAGGGCTGGACTTTGTTTATTTTGCTAAATATGAAAATTTAGTTCGAGTTCGAGACCGGAGGCCCAATGCTTCATTGTTGCATTGTCTGTATTTGTGTGTGTATGGTGCCCAGGCAGAGGAGAGGCATTTTGGCAGGCACATACATAAACAAAAGAAAATGACTCCATTAGATAAACTTACTCTCTTAACTCTGTAATCCAGGTTATTAAAACTGTTTCATAAATCTAACATTGTTGAAAATACTCACATGATTTGGTATATATTTTACGCTTAATTTAATCTTCATAGCAATTAACACCATCTGCGACAAGTCTGAAGCAATTATAATGGATATTAAGATCAAATTTACGATGACAATCATCGTTAATCGCAAGAGCACAGAGCCGCGGAATTAGGAAAGCCGTTGGTTTCGCGTGCACCCGCGCATCCATCGCATTATCATAATTGATGAAAGCAGCAGCGTAACTTGTAGCGCTCATTTTATGTCTTATGATGATCTTTACAAAGTATAAAACGGAGACGCTTCATGTGTCTTTTTGATTATCCGTCAACTGCTTCGTTGGCGCAGAAGTAGCGTACGCGATTCCCGGATAAGAACAAATGTTTGTATGATCTGGAAATATTTGTTTCGTAGTTTGGGTGTGTTCTATGTTGATAAGTATGTATAATATGTACCGACCTACAATTTTTTGTCTAGTAGGTATCCATATTATAAGTTCTGCCTAGTTTGTGACTAGACAACCGCGACGTTGTGTTTTTTTTTCTCTCCCAGTTAGGCAGGAGAACTTGGCTTGTATGTACTTCTGAACGTTATGTGTTAGATGTCCGAAAATATTTATTTTAATTATTTAACTCTTTCTAGGCCATTTTGATGCGATTCTTACCATCAGTTAGATAGTTTTTCATGGAAGGGTAAACGCATTAGCTAAACTAAAATCGTAAAATCTAATTAAGGTTTCATTTAAAACAAAATACCAGCAAAGTTGTACATATACATGATTAATAGAGGCCTAAGTTAGACGTAACTGCTCGTAAGATAAACGAATTAGTACTTGTAAGACCGAACTTTACTCTGTATTATTGATAATTTTTCTAAAAATTAATCCTAGCTAGATCGATTTATCATGAGAATCTTAGGAGCGGTTTTCGAGATTTAGATTATATAATAATTTATATAAATATTTATACAATAATTGCTCGTTTAAAGTTACATTTTAAATAAACAAGCCAATGAAATACTAAATAATTACATAATAAATAAATAAATAATAAATAAATATTTCGGACATCTAACACACAACGCCATCTAGTCCCAAGCTAAGCAGAGCTTGTGTTATGGGTACTAGACAACTGATATAAATACTTATATACTTTTTTTTCGTAAATACATACATAGAAAACACCCAAACTCCGAAACAAATATTTGTAGATCACACAAACACTTGGTCCGGCCCAGGATTTGAACCCGAGACCTTATGCACAGCAGTCGCATTCGCTACCACTGCGCCACCGAGGTAGTCAATATCATTGATCAAATAATATATCATTGATGACTGCTGCTACACTCAATCAGAAAAAAAAGGATGCTCATTATAATTATTAATTCTGGCTAGCTGAGTGTGATTTGATGTCGTACTTGAATACTTTTTCAGAAGGTCTAACGACTAACTCCTACACTAATAGATTTGTATACACTGTTTCTTTTTTTGTTTTCCTCATTCGTTTATATACTTGTTTTTAAACTGCCAAAGCGACTACATAAAATAAAAAAAAATCAAAATTAAAATATTCCACTGCAAGTGAGTAATTCAGTCGAATATAGGACAAAAATTCCTGCAGCAGCTTAAAATTATAGATGTTTGATCTTTTATTAAAATATAGATTCGTATAGTTACAAATAACGTCCCGTGTCAGATTCAGTAATTTAATTTCAAAAATTCAATCAATTACTCTGATAAAACCTACTTAAAACGGTCTTAGAGGCGCTCATGGCGCTTAATATTAGTGATTCATTAGTTATATTAATATATTTATTTCAAATTATGGATATTTTGTTTTCGTCTTTTTTGCCAATGTCAAGTTTCAAAAGGTAGGGAAACAAGGAATTTTGTGAAGTTATATTAAATTAATAATGACGGTTGTTCAACATGATTAAGTATTTTAAAACTATTAAGAATAGGCTAATGTGTGTAGATATCTGTCTATATAGCTAAACAACTAAATACATGAAAAGTAATGTAGTAAGCTAGGTAGACGAGTGGAGACTAAGGAAAATTACTATTTCTTTAAAAAGACAGTTATTCAAAGATGCTATTTGATGAAGAGAGTAATTGATCAAAATAATAAGAATACTATAAATAAATAAACTACTCCATAAAGTACAAAGCACTTTCTAACGTGACTTTCTTTTAACATATTTGGAAATTGTTCTAATCAGAACTCTTTTTATCGGTAAAAGTAGTTTTTGAAGTTATCTTTGTCGTTTACACTATCTACTGGATGCCATCTTCAGACCTCAACCTCACCAGACAAGACTCTTTTTCTGGAATAGTTTATTTGTTTAAGAAAATATCTCCCTTACTAGGAATATATCATGTGACTTTACAATACACTGAGGTATTCACAAACATAGACAGATTCAGAACAACAACTTGTAGCTCATGCAAAGTGTTGTCCCATGTTTAACCCCGCAACACTCAGTGACGAGGTGATTGCTTAAAACAGTACCCAATTGAAAAAATGATGCGAGCTTTTGAATTGAGGTGTAGATATACATACTTCAATTAAGGTTTTTGACACTTTTTCTGCCACCAGACGGCGCTTCATATGTCTCAGGTCCTACCGTATAATTTTTTTGTGAAATTCTATGTATTTGAAAGTGTTATTGATTTTATGATAGATTATAGATTGCAGAGGCGCAAAATCTTATGCCCTCCAGTTTTATTTGCACACATAGGCACTGGCAATGCACCACACTATGGCAAATTAATAAACAATATTCCTATGATCGAAAAACCCAAGTCATCTATGTATTTTGACAGATAATGACCTGATGTTACAGTGCTGCCCTCTTACCAAGAGCATTTCAGAAATCTCTCATTGCTTTTCGTATCTAGCTTGGCTTTATTATTTCTTACCTTACCCTGGCTATGCCAGAAGCCACCGTCCCTTGAGCCTCTGCAGATGCGTAGAGATATCGCCTTTATGGCAGTCCTCTATCGCCTTTATTATGGGGACTGTTTTGAGGAGCTCTTCCAACTGGTCCCCCCTTCTCCCTTCCTCTACAGGCCAACACGTGTCGGCCTTGGAAGTCACCGCTTCAGAGTGGTAGATATACGTTGTCGCACTCATAGCTTCGGTTCTTCCTTCCTGTGCCAATCAAAACCTATAACTCACTACCAGCACACGTGTTTCCGTCCCACTATGATCCCGGGTCCTTTAAGTGGGCCTTGAAAATGCTTCATTGTCTTTATTCGCATTGAAGATAGTGACTCTTGGATTCTGCTTATGCTTTCCATCAGGCAGCGCAGACTAATTTTGGCATCTAAATATATTAAAGAAGTATTTTTTTAAGGAATTGGGGTCAAACGAGCAGACGGATCACTTGATACTAAGTGTGTTAGGACTTCCAAATACAACACAACAGTAACCTACTACAGCGCTACCTACCGAAGATACACTGAACTATGAAGTAACGTACAATACGAATAAACAACCAATCCTGAAACGCGCAGTAGAAGTTCTCGCGCCGATTATCATATGTACAACATCCCAACATCAACTGTTGGGCAGTGATCAGGCATAATCACCTCATTTGGTCGGAGGATCCTCCCTTCGTGTTGGAGGGACATGACACCCGTTCCTCTACAAGTGGCGCAACCAGAGGCGTCACAAGTATTTCAATGATTCATGATATTATTTTATCGTTGGCGAAGTGGTAGCGTATGCGACTGCTATGCTTGAGGTTGAGCTCGGGTTTGATTCCCGGGTCGGACCAATTGGTTGTATGATCTGCAAATGTTTGTTTCGGAGTTTGTGTGTTTTCTATATACTGGGTACTAGATAAGACTCTGCTTAGTTTGGGACTAGATGTAGTTGTATGTCAGATGTCTGAAATATTTATTTATTTATTTTATCATTTATCCGTAAATACCGCCACTGGTAGGCACCTTCAACTCGTGCGCCAAGGTTCGTTGCCATCCTTTCAGTCTCTCTTTCCAAAATCAGGGGAGGTAAAGCGTTTAGGCTTCGGTGACGTCACTCACTCGCTGAATAGTGATCTAAAAAGTGCTTATTTATGGAAATTATTTTTCGAGGCCATGGTATCACTCTGGTTGAGCCTGGTTTACATGTGTTGCAAGGCTCTTTCCCGAGAAAATATAATATTTAACATTTAAATATCTACATTTTGTTATAATCCGGTGATTATAATTAAATATAAGTGGTTTTTCCGACTTTCTTTATTATCTGATTATGTTAAAAACGGTAGTGTCAAAATTGGAGAAAATATTGTTATTTATCTAAATATTCTTGTAGAAACGTTAGAGGAAGCCGCAAAGCGGAACGGGATCCTAATTAAATTATCTGGAGCGTAACAGTGCGCGCGTTTTATGCATCGTGTTTTTCTGACCGAGAATTAAAACTAGCAATTTTGTTAGCTCATTGTAGAAATAAAAACTATTAAGGAAGTTCATATAGATGTATTTTACATTCTAGGGTTTTTATTTTCAAACTTTCTAAATCCGTTTAGTTTGCATGGTGCATAATTATGCGGTACTTTTATATCATTTTACAACAATTTGCATTTAGAGAAATGTACATGAGATTTTAATAATGCATGTAGCATAATTTTCACGTACTAGGTAATGGCTGTTACGAGATCTTTAATAAGTAATAATTATTCGGTATAAGTGATTATGATTTGGTATGAGTGATTAAAAACAATGTTCATGTACTTATGTATATCCACTTTGTGAACAGTTACATATTAATGATTTTTTTATTGATCATCAAGCATTTTAGTGAAATTATATTTGTTTATTCGTTATTTTATATAAATATATATTTCGGGTAATTAAATTTGTAAAATATAGATGTTTAAGTCCCAATTTTTCAGTAACTATTTGCTATTTACAGAATAAAGTTAGCCAGCACAACTACATGTTGTCGTACAGAAAATTAGAATGAACTAGTTTCATATGACTGGCAGCCCTACTTGAAAGTGTCAAATAAAATAATTTGACATCAAGTTATTTGATTTTGAGGTTATAAATTAGACTTGCATTCATTACAACAAATACCCTATGTTATGAACTAATTATAACATAAAATAACATATATTTCTCTATTATTGTTATAATCATTAATCATGGCTTTCGCATCTTTGCGAGTTGGTGTTACCAAGATGGTGCAAACGGCATCTTATATGACTTTAACGAATCGCCTTATTTCTTATAAAAGTGCCCAAGCACTAGAAAACTTGTATCCAAATAGTTCTTTAAAGCTTTCAACACCTGCACTTGTAAGTACATAGACTATGATATGTGTTTTTAAATTTGTTTATTTTTTCATACCTATTTTTAAAATTACTTTTACAGACTATAGATACAAACGAAAAGTTCAACGGATATATACCAGTAAACAAGTTGGAAATAACGTACAGTGCTAGTTCCGGCCCTGGTGGACAAAATGTTAATAAAGTAAGTTAAATTCTGAAATATAGTTGATAAGAGAAACATTAGCAACCAATTAAAGCAGTTTGTTTAGTGTCACTGATTAGTTATTAACTCTTTGCTCAGCGTTCTTCATTTTCTTGTGTTTACTTGTAAATAATCAAATGAATTAAAACATTATACTAGTACTGAACAACTTTTGATCAATTTTGTTCTTTATATGAGTAAATTTACTCAATAAATTCATAAGTAACCATTGGATGATCATAGATAAATTCCTTTCTTGTACTAACATGGACATCTAACAACGCCATCTAGTCCCAAGCTAAGCAGAGCTTGTGTTGGGTACTACACAACTGATGTAAACACATATACATATATACAGTCAAAACCGTTTATAACAACATCCTTTACAATGACCTATCGGTTATTACAACCAGATTGTATGGTCCCGACCGAATCCCTAGTAAACTATTCAGTAAACAAACCGCTTATAACAACATCGGCTACAGCGACATATCGCTTACAACGACGAAATTTTATCGATATTCATCAGCTATAACGACCAACCGCTTCTTGTTTCAGAAAAAAAAAACAATACAAACGATTTTAAAACTTATTTATAAGCAATGAATGAATATTTAGGCATATTATTACCTATGCACTTTCTCCCACCTCATCCGAACCTCTTCCCGGCCATTTGACCTTGCATACTTTACACATGTTTAGTTCGCTAATTGACTGTGTGAGTAACAGTTTGATTTAAAAGTGTTGGTGTTGTTTAGACTGTGCAATGGTGCATTTATGTGTTATCATGTCGCAAAAAAAGACAAAAGCGTTTTCTATTGAAGAAAAATCTCATGTCATATGGAGATTAGAAAATGGCGAGTCGAATGGTGAAATTGCAAAGGAATGTGGAGTTTCGCACTCGACGATATCAACAATTTGGAGGAATAGAGATAAAATATATATATGAGACTGGGCTAAAAAAAACAAACCAAAATTTACTGATTACTTTTGTACCTAATTATTTCGTAATAAATATTTTTGTTTCCTTTTTGACTCGTTTACATATTATAATATTAACATACCATATTATAACCCATACCTACCTATTCTAGATAGATAACTATGATAATATAACTATGTAAATACATATGTACTGTACTTGTGTATGTGACATTGCTTATAACGACTATCGGATATAACGTCGGCAACTATACGGTCCCTTCAATGTCGTTATAAACGGTTTTGACTGTATATATTTGTGTTTTGGTTGCCTCAACTTGCACATATAAAAGCCTCTAGGGTTTTAGTAAAATAAAGCCACTTGATATTCTTGTTATTTACGTATTAACTGTTTCACTTCTCGACCAAGACTACTTTATTCGCTGGCAGCCATTATGAGGTGAATATATCCCCTCCATAATGGCAGCCCGACATCAAGTCAGTCTTTTTACATTTACCATTTATTAATTATGACATTTAATATGTTTTAATAATTTAATCAATATATCTTTGACTTTCGGAATTATCTGCATTATTAATATTCAACTGACAGATATTCCGGAAGTCAATAGCACAATCACAACTGTATTTTATAATTAGAATTACCACTAACACATAGATGTTTGTATTTTTGACGTGTTCAAGTGCCTTTTGGGGCCTATGGAAATAAATGATTTGAGTTTGAGTTTGAGTTTATACTTTTTTTTTGTAAATACATACATATTATACAAAGAAAACACCCAAAATTAGAATTAAATATTTGCAGCTTATACAAACATTGGGTCTAATCTGGGAATCAAACCAGAGACCTCAATCACAATAGTCGCATACACTACCACTACGCCACAGAGGCAGTCTCGGGTTTGCATGCAGTCTCTAAATATCTATACACGTAATAAAATTGTAAGAGTTCGACATTTGAACTTTAAATATATCGAAGAAAAACGAAGGAAGGGGGCCCTTATTGAGGACTGATAGCAACAGTTTTTAGATTTTTTGACTGTTAAGTAGCTCACAAGTTTCTAAACTGATTTGCACAAGGATTTCTCATATGTATTATGGTAAACTTCATTTAACATTTAGTGTTTATTTTATTTCAATTCGTTGATAAATAAAAATGTTATATCACTTTAAAGAAGCGCCAGGATACCAGGATAACCAACAGATACATCAGAAGGAGCCACGGCTGGGGCATAGTAAGAAAATAAATAAAAATAGTGGAATATTATCTTACAGGTACACACCAAAGTGGATCTGAGGTTTAAACCAAGTGAGGCAGACTGGCTGCATGCTGATGTTAAAGCCAAGTTATTGGAAATTGTAAGTGTTATGTTTAAATATACAATTTATAAGTTAAAAATGGTATAATACTAATTTATCTGGTATTAGATATCGGAGCAGTTTTCTATATTAAAGTATGTGTCTGTAATATATGAATATATTGAAAGATATAAGTTTGTGTAAGTATGTCTATACAAATATGTACGAGTATAACCCCCGCGCGTTGACATTGGGATTGAACCTTGTCATAATAAGAGCCGCGTGACGTCATCCATCGCAAAATAGTAACGCTAGTAACACAATCTAAAAGTTTATTTTTAAGAAATTTAATTTGATAGTTTGATTGATTGATTTCAGTTGATAATTCTTGTAAATTTCACTTGTACTAAAGCAATACTTATATTACTTCTGGTACTGTAAAAAGTAAATTGAGTCGATTTAGTCAAAAGATGAGAAAAACTGTTTAAATATTTAATATATAAAAAAAAACATTTACAGTAGGTATGTAGTATGTAATTTTAAATGTTTATCGGTGGATTTTAAAGTGATCTGGTATATTCAAGCATTGTTAATGAGATGAGTAAGAACCACCCTCTCACAGGTTATCAAATAAGTTGCATTTTGTTCGGTGGGTGAGAGTTGCAAAAGCATAGAGAATAAACAAATAAACAATAAAGCAGAACAACGAAAAAAAAACAATAACAATCTTTTTAAGTACTCGACACATGTGCGGCGCTGGCGAGCGTTGCGAACTGTACTGACGGTTCACTGACGTCACCGCTCTTAGCTGTCAATCCCAATATCAACGCGCGGAGATAATATACCTGATGATGGCAATAAGCATGCCTCCTTATATAAACGAAACTAAAATTAGTCTGTGATTTGTGTGACATTCATGTAAGTAAATTTCAAGGCAAGACTGTCAATTTAACTAGAGTTTTCTTTACAGCATAGGAACAGACTTACAAAAGATGGATATCTCATCATCAGATCAGACGTAACACGTTCACAGACCATGAACCTGGCTGACTGCATGCAGAAGTTACGAAACATGATCAGAGATGCTTCTGTCACTAAGAGAGAACCTGCACCGGAAACGGTTGAGAGAATTAGACAAAGGTATTTACTCATATATATATCTAACCATTGTTATAAGAGGAAATTAAATGAATTGTTTTTTTTTGACCACTCTTTGTGTATTGACAGTCTAAGTATATGGAATGTTACCACCCCTAATCATCCCATGGGTGTCGTAAGATGCGATTTAGGATTTATGCAGTTTATATCTGATTTGCTGACCCACGCAACCTCATTTGCGTCTTCTATTGCCCGTAGCGTGAAATTTTTTCCCCGTTTTTAAACATTCTTCATTGACGCTCCGCTCCTATTAGTATAGCGTGATGATATATACCCTATTGCCTTTCTCGATAAATGGACTAGCCAACACTGAAAGAATTTTTCAAATCGGATCAGCGGTGCCTGAGATTAACGCGTTCAAACAAATAAACTCTTCAGCTTTATAATATTAGTATAGATGAAAAATTTGTATGTTTCTAATTCATTCACAATTTTTCTACTGATTGAGTAGCTATATTAATGTATGTTTTTCCTCTTCCAGGCACCTGAAGGCAGCTCGCATGCGCGTGGCTGTAAAGCGCTCAGAGTCTCTAAAGCGTGAGATGGCCCGGCCGCCCAGAGATATAGACTTATGATTTTTCTATTAAATTGGGCGTACATGTACTGGCTGAGGTTTTAACATGAATTTGAGGAAACTTTACCTATTTGCATATCATTGAACCTCTTTATCCATACATACATATCTACTTCAATTTATTTTGTTAACTAAATTATTAGTTAGTAGTTTTATGGTTAATTTGAATCGATATCATACAAGAATGAATTATAAGCAAATCTGAGGCTTGAAATCTTTTTTTAGTTAAGCCAAAACACAGTAATTATTAGAGTAATTTAATATTGAAGTATTCGAAACCAAGTCCTTAGGTGTGGCATCTGCTACATACAATGAAACAAATTTTTACCGTGGGAGAGTCACGCTTCGGCATGAATGGGCCGGCTCGACCGGAGTGGTACCACGGCCTCACAGAAAACCGGTATGAAATAGCGCTTGCGCTTTGTTTCATCGAGTGAGTGAGGATACCGGAGGCCCATACCCCAACCCCTCCTTCCATCCCACTCCCCTATTTCCTAAAGGCCGGCAACGCACTTGTGACGCCTCTGGTGTTGCGGGTGTCCATGGGCGGCGGTAATCGCTTACTATCAAGCGATACGTCTGCTCGTTTGCCCGCTATTTCATTAAAAAAAAAAACAAATATATACTACAGCGCCATCTACCGAAATCACAGTGTACTGCAGAGTAACTGTAAATCCTGTATCGCGATATGAGAAGTACTAACGCCGAAAATAATACATTACATGAAAATTAATCTGTGGTTATTAACAACGAAACAATTTAAAAACGTTAGGTATGTAGAACTAAAGAGGTTCATAGATGCTGTTTCCTCAGATTGACTCAGCCCCTAAGGTTGACTGTTAATAGTTGTGTAATTTATATTATATTAGTTTATTTAGTTCATTTTGTTTTTTTTTATCGTTAACGATTTTTTTACTAACTGCACAGCACACTATTTTTATTTTCGATCCCTGATTGTTTTTCAATAATAAAGTGATCTATGTAACTCGTCAAACCATGCCAATGATTTTGATGAATGATTAACCGATACAAACAAACAGACACACCAAAAAAATTTAAATGCTTTCTTCTACTTTTTCTTTTTTGATGAAATGGCAACCAGCCGGATCACTCGGATCAGCTATTTCTGCCAATATCAAGTATTTATGGTCTTCAATTATCAAGTCTTCTAATCTTCAAGTCGTCGTGATGAAATTAATGATAAAAATATATATAAAATGTGGATGACATGAAATGGGGACCGTCGTTCGAAAAAACTAGAAACGATCTCCCATTTTAATTAATTGCTTTCTGTCTAGGATTTTTGGCACAAATAAGTGTCACGGTATTTCCACTACAGACACATTTTATTCTGTTATTTACAACCGGTAAGTAGTAATATTATGTTGAAATTGAGATCTTTAATAACTTCATATTTCACGCGAATTTGGTATTCAATCCGATTGGAGAGCATCTTCAATACGTTATCGAAGTCGATGGCAATAGAAAATAAAAAACTGCTATGTACTATTTTCACGTGTCTATCTCAAATCATTATAAATTTACAGCGCCTGCTACAGTTATGTCTGCAAAAATATTTCTTACATCTTTCAAAACAGAAAATTCTTATTTTTTTGTTATATTTTTTTAGATGTATCTATAAACAGTCAATCTGCATTCATACAAATACATTAATGTTTGTATGAATGTTTCGTATGCCCAATTTAGTAATGGCAATGGTGCTATTACAATCTAAGAAAGATATGATAGTTATAAATAATAGTAGATCGACATTATATTAGTATTATGCATCAATATGTTCGCCTTCATCATCATCATCAGCCTATCGCAGTCCACTGCTGGACATAGGCCTCTCCAATAGCACGCCACTTAGTTCGATCCTCGGCCTCTCGCATCCAGCTCCTGCCAGCCGTCTTGCGCAAATCATCACTCCACCTGGCCTGTGGACGTCCTACACTACGTTTGCCGAGACGCGGTCTCCACTCAAGAACCCGTTTACCCCAACGGTTATCGGTTCTGCGGCAAATATGGCCAGCCCACTGCCACTTCAGCTTGCTAATCCTGTGGGCTATGTCGATGACCTTGGTTCTCTGTCGGATCACCTCGTTTCTAATACGGTCCCTTAGAGAAACGCCGAGCATAGGCCTTTCCATAGCACGCTGAGCGACTTTGAACTTGTGGACCAGCCGTACCGTAAGTGTCCACGTTTCGGATCCGTATGTCATTACGGGTAGGACGCACTCATTGAAGACTTTTGTGTTTAGGCACTGTGGGATCGATGATGAGAAGACTCGACGAAGCTTCCCAAACGCTGCCCAACCCAGCCGGATTCTCCTGTTCACCTCGTCCTCAAAGTTGTTTCTCCCTAACTGCAAAGTCTGCCCGAGGTACACGTATTTTTGAACAACTTCGAGAACGGCACCGTGTACCGCAACCGGTTCCGGTAGTACATGTTCATTGAACATGACCTTGGTCTTGTCCAAGTTCATCCGTAGGCCGATGCGTACAGAAGAGTCAGCAAGGTCGTTCAGCATCTGTTGTAGGTCCTGCAGCGTCTCTGCCATGATGACAATATCGTCTGCAAATCGCAAGTGAGAGATGTATTCGCCATTGATGTTGATTCCGCATCCTTTCCAGTGCAGCGTCTTGAAGAAGGCCTCCATTGCATTAGTGAACAATTTCGGGGATATAACGTCCCCTTGTCTCACTCCTCGATGCAATGGTACGGGTCTTGTATGCTGATTCTGTACTTGGACGGACATTGTGGCGGCTTTGTAGAGACATCTCAACACTTTTATGTATCGCCAATCTACTTGGCAACGCTGCAGGGACTCCAGAACAGACCAGATCTCTATCGAGTCAAAGGCCTTCTCATAGTCCACAAATGCTAGAGACAGGGGCTGATTATACTCTTCGGTCTTCTGTATAATCTGCCGTACTGCGTGAATGTGGTCTATGGTGCCATATCCGCTCCGAAACCCAGCTTGCTCCGGTGGTTGGAATTCGTCGAGTCTTCGCGCAAGACGGTTCGAAATGACTCTCGAAAACAGCTTGTAGACGTGGCTTTGAAGGGAAATGGGCCGATAGTTCCTCAACATGGTCTTGTCACCTTTCTTGAAGAACAGGATGACCACACTTCTACTCCACGCCTCTGGAGTTCTCCCTTCGAACAGGACAGCGTTAAAAAGCTTTTTGAGCTCCCTCAATACGGGCGTACCTCCAGCCTTTAACAGCTCTGTTGTAACGCCATCCTCTCCAGGGGCTTTTCCATTTTTCAGCTGTCCAAGAGCCATTTCGATTTCATCAGTGCTGACTTCTGGCAGATCTTCGGTGTTGTGGCGTGTTAATGTAGCTCTAGGGTCCTCATTTTCGGGATCAGGTCGAAATGTATGCGAAGCGTATAAGCTGCCGTAGAAGCTTTCGACTTCCGAAAGGACGGCCGGCTTGGAAGCAACGACTTCTCCTCTTGATGTGGTCAACTTCGTCAGGTGGCTTCTTCCAAGAGATTGTACGAACACTTTTGACCCCCGATTCTGCTCGATCGCTCTTTTAATCGAAAGAGTATTGGAGCATCGGAGGTCGTGTCGCACAAGTTTGGTGATCTCTTGGTTTAGAGTCCGCTTTGCCGACGAAGTGGCAGGTGGGTTCTCACGTCGTTCCCTCATTAGCCCTAATGTCCTCTCTGAAAGCTTCGACTCCCCGCTTTTACGCTGCATTTTACAAAATCTCGTACCTTCGTCCCTGAGAATTCGAACCACATTTTTATTATTATTTTTTTTTTTTTTCGCCTCATGTCATCAATTCACCTTTTTATGTTCGCCTTGGAATAGCTATATCGCGGCACAAGCCTGGTACAATTGCAGCAAAGCAACGAACTAGTTTCTCTTAACTTGTAAGTATCAATTACCATGAGATCAGTTAATCAGTCCGTTCTCATCTGTGGGTAAACAAAGGTCACTTAAGTATGGGTTCCCTAGTCTGGTTACTGGCACAGGCTTTGACTAGTCTTGGATTAGTCTGACGTGTAGTGTAGCCAGTGAAAATAAAGGTATCAGATACTAGAGAATTAGCTATGGACGGGCTTATGGGTAAAACGGATAGTGACCCTTTACTGCTAAACTAAATGTCGCGACTTAAACCATCCAGAACAAAATGTGTGACGAACGCGAGCATTTGTTCTAAGTATGAATGAATTTAGATATTGTTCAATGTAAATTATGTGCATTGTTGATGTTTGAGTTCGATAGATGGCGTTATATCGATTTTTTGTATCGCGATGTTGCGATCTACGGACTATTGTATAAATGCCGTCTAAATCACTAAAAATGTCCTCGTTTGGACGTGTTTCATTTCCTACCATGTTTCTGTAGGCGAGTTTTGGGTTTACGATCCAGATATATATAGAAGTATGTTTAACAGTAGTCTACAGTGATTACCATATCTTAGTACAGGCTCTGCCTGTTTTGGAATTAGGCTACCGTGCGTGAAATGTGTGATTTTTTAATGTGTGTATTGCAGTTTAATAGCTACGTACTAAACATGTTTGTGTAGGTTGTCAAGATATTTTTAAATGCTTATGTAGTTAGTATTAATTAATTGTTAATGTATAATGTGGTAATAAAGAATTCTTCATCTAATTGAGAGTTTAAGTTTGTCGAGAAACGATTATATGTAGTCAGAGAAAGAGATCAAAGAAGATAGTGTGACGTCAATATTCGACTAGAAGACGATTTTGGAGTTCTTCCAATTCAATCATACCTGCTTATTTACAATAGTTATGATTTATTGCACAAGCTGCCATTTTTTCATAGCACTGTGTTTATTATAATTCTTGCTCAAAAAATATTATCAGGCATTGATGCAGGCAATAAGATTGGAAGTGTTTTAAAAGCTGGTAGATACCTACCAGAAGTTCAAGTTAAAATCCTAACAGTTTTAATTAAAATCTTTATCAATAATTTACGAAAGAAACTTTAGACCAATTAAACATTATTCTTTTTAAACGAATATGGTGCTCTAACGCATTTCGTTTGTAGAATATAGGTACCGAATATATCTGTTTAATTTTTAAAGAGGAAGAAAGATTATAAGATAAAAAAGTAAAGACGGCTTCACAAAGTCAAGGAGATCCTGTATACATTGTGATCTGACATGTTAAAAATACCTTTCCTGTTAGAGACCTATGTCCAGCAGTGGACTGTTAAAACCTTTGATGATGATGGTACAAAATGGTGGGAGAACCACGCTTCGTCATGAATGGGCCGACTCGACCGGAGTAATACCAGGGCCTCACAGAAAACCGGTGTGAAATAGCGCTTGCGCTGTGTTTCACCGAGTGAGTGAGGATACTGAAGGCCCATATCCCAACCCCTCCCCCATTCCCCTCCCCATCCCCCAAAGGCAGGCAACGCGCTTGTGACGCCTCTGGTGTTTCCATGGGCGGCGGTCATTGCTTACCATCAGGCGATACGTCTGCTCGTTTTTTCACGCTAGCTCTATTCAATAAAAAAAAGACAAAAAATTTAAAAATGTTTTTTTTTATGTAACTTAATTTGAACATATGAACAGACATTTAAATTTTTATTTGATTGTATAAATGGCAACTGTTAACCCCACGCGTTGTCATGACAACTTGTCGAGTAAACAAAAACATCGTCCTAGCTGTCACTTCGCTTTTATTGAGAGATTTGTGCTATTAATTGAGATAAACTAATATATCATGTCTTACCGCGATTTAAGAAGTAAGTATTCATATCATATATCAGGTAAAAAGCTTATTCATACTAATCCATACCCCCTTACTTAATACTCGTATTAACCATTAAAAATTAACTTTATCCGTGTCTGTAATTATGAATTTTCGTATAAAGATTGATTGGACTTTGGAGAGCCTACTTTTTGTCTTGATAACCGACATATTCGCGGGAGGAGCCGCGTGGTAAGTTAGTAGAATTATATTTTAATGAAAGATAATACTGCTGCGATACTTCCTACTCGAGTTTATTTGGATCCTAATTTTCTTGCTTTTTGTATTTAAAAATAGGTCTAGTTATTTATCTTTTCTTTCTAAACATAGATTTCAGTGAAGCGATGCGTGTTCTTGGCTTCCCGAAGCCGATATCTCTGGAGAGTTTCAGGATCCCTAACTGGGATTTGATGGAAGAATGTCTTCGATGGCTGGCGGCCAGAGTAGAGCCCGATGCAGAGTTAGCTGGCAGAGGAGCTGGGAACGACTCTGTGGAACAGAGGGTGGCGCTGGTGACGCATGCCATTGCGCTGTTTGTACGTAACTATCTTACTGTTTTATCTAGACAATGCACCCACTAAAAAATACTTCAACTCTTATTTCTCTGGAAAAATAGCTTGAATAATTTATACTCTTCGGTTTATCAATTCACCTTTAAAAATGCTACAAGTCGAAACAGGTCAGATCAATTTTAATTATTGAATGGTGGAATAATTATAGACCTACTAAAGATTGTCTTAAAAGTTATTACGCCTAAGATGTTACATTTCATAAGCAGAGAAAGAGAGACATTTAATTTGTAAACATTATTCTATTATTTCTTACAATAGGAATTTATCCACAGCATTCCCGCGCGAATATAAAGCTTAACGGTAAGAAGATCTACGGCGCAGACGGCTGGGCGGTGCGTGAGCTGATGAAAGTGGCAACATTGCTGCGGTCTGCTCTGGAGTCACCGGTCAATGATGATCAGCATCCTGACACTGCTATAAGCTACGACTTTACAAATCGGGTAGGAGATAAAAACATTTTTATAAGCGTTCTGGTAACGCTATCTAATTGCAGAAAAAATATAAATCAGCACTATCTAGGTGAATGGCAGTGTTTTTGCTAGGTAGTATCTAGCGAGAAAATATTTACACCACATAGTAATTAATGCTGCTGCATTAAGCAATGTAATTATTACCATATACGTATATTCATGACTCCATATGTATTAGGAATTGATGATTAGAATAAAGCTCAAGGAGAAGCCATTAACGTCCATTTATTCAATGGAGAAGCCTTCGGTTAATTTTTTATTTTCTTAATAGTTGGGTGATATAAAACAAGCCAGGGCACTGGCAACTGACATCACTGGACAAGGCGCTTTCCTCTACGACCTGCTAGCCAAGGAACCGGAGAATAAGGTAAATTTATTTTATAATCTATGATTTGATGAACTACTGCTCATAATGTAGTGTAGATGGTGCGATTCACATAGTTACTATAAAACAAATCGATTCTCCTAAAAGTAACCAAATTATAAATCTGAAGAATTTGTTTGTTTTGTTTAATAAAATTTCGCTGTTTCGTGCTAATCTCAGAAAAAAAATATCAAGGAAGGTTTTAGACTATTTAATATCACAATTACCAAAAGGAGCTGGTTGAAAAATGTAAGAACGAGGATAGTATATTCCTTTACATAGACACAAGGTAGGTATAACTTAACATTTTGAGATTTATGTGTCACTAGGAACATCGCGAACAAGCTTTAGCTCGTCCTCTGGACATGTCAGCCATGGAAGCTAGTTTACGCCGCGCTCTTGACGTGGTCTCGACGAAAGTAATCTCGGGGAGGGAGCAGATCGACAATGTAGCGGCGAGTGAAGCCGCGTTGGATGCTAAACTTGAGAGGAAGAGAGCCGAATTGCTTAGAGCTGAGAAAAGGCTGCATACTGTGCAGAAAATCAAGTGAGTTTTGTATTAAAAAAAAATTGGTTGCCTGTAAAGTCGGTATACGGGCGAAAGTTTTACGTGACAACGACTTTGAGTGGTAAAATAATTTTAATGTGAATATTCATTCGTATAGTAGGAAGAAGGATGAAATAATAGTAACAATTTAAAACATTTATTTATACAAAGAATTATATTTAAAACATTGATTTTAACGTTTTAAATATAATTCGACGCGTGCCATTCACTTTTTATGTCTGTCTCTCTCGCTCTTAGGCGGGCTAACCATGCCCGAGTGGAAGGGACGCGTGCCTCTCACTCGCTCTCATTGTGAGCGCATAACGTGAGCGGAGCGTAACGCAGTTTCTTGAAGTGTCACCCGGCAAACCAATTTATAAGACGTTGTCACGTCAATACTAGAAAATAATAATAATAAATAATAATTTAAAAAATACAACAACTATATTTACATACAAGCGTCAAAAACCGCAAACTTTCTGCCGCGCACAGCAAAACTGTGAAATGAGCTGTCACCTGCGGTGTTCCCGGACCAATACGACCTTCAAACCTTCAAGAAAAGAGCATACTCCTTCCTAAAAGGCAGGCAACGCACTTGTAACGGTGTTGCGGGTGTCCATGGGCGGCGGTAATCGCTTACCACCAGGCGATGCGTCTGCTCGTTTGCCCCCTATACATATAATAATAAAAAAAAAAAAAACTCCGCATCATCGCCTACTGGTAGCGTTCTCAAAAGACTGGCAGCATTGCTACGTTGAATGGCAATGTTAAGTCTCTGCGCTAGAAAAAAGCCGGCCTTTTAGTAAGTTATAAAAAAAAAGTTATCTATTTTGTCCATGAAATGTACTACATATTGTAGTTTTTGAACATATTTAGAATACGTTAATGAAACACTCATTTAAATTGACAGACCGCCTTTTTGGAGCGATTGAATTCGAATTTCTTTATTCATATATTACTAGTTTATACAAAACATAATATTTAGTGAAATTTAACTATATAATTATAAGTTGACTAAGCAGTGTTGTCAATGTTTTGTTTTCTAGAGTATATCTTTATTTACCATTTCTCAAATTAAACGATGGAAAATGTTTCCAGACCAGCCTACCAAGGCGAGCTGACAGCTCTGGAGACTGAGATAGAACAGCTGTGGGACCAGTACGTGCTAAGATATCGATGTGTCGAAGCTCTTAAGCAGCAGTTGAGCATTCTGGAAAGTGCTCAGGCTGAAGTAAGATTTCTGACATTCTTGTTTGAATTAAATTTGCAATATATAATTACTAGCTGAACCTTGCGGTGTTACCTGCAGTTATTAGTTTACGTTTTTTTTCTTACAATTAAAATAGCCTATATTAATCAGTGGTTGACTGGAAGATAATGCCTATGGCATTAAGTCCGCCTTGCGCAATGTAATTGCAGGAAGCTTAAATAAATAAATAAATAAATAGATAATGTAGCATTCAAATGGTGAAAGAATTTTTAAAATCCGTCCAGTACTTTTTGAGCCAATTCGTTACAAACATACTTACATACAAACCTTTCCTCTTTATAATATTAGTATAGATGTGTTATTGCAAGTTTTGTAGTAGGGATTCCTGGAATTTCAGTAAAGGATTCTTTACTTTTTTTTGTCATTACTTATTTTTAGTTTCAATCATCTACAACGACTTATTAATTCATTTTACGTACAATATTGGTTATTAAAGTCATAAACCATATTATTTTGCATGTAAAAATTAAATGATAGTAACAATCAGACTTTTTGGAAAAGCAAAGTAGGGTGTTTATTGTAAAATCAGTCAGAAAGCATGTAAATTACACGCCCTTAACCCGAATAAGTCGACTTAACCAGTAAACCTGGATACTTTCGTTTATGTTTAGTGAAAAGCGTTTTTTTTTCCGAATGCAAAGATTGTCTTTAAACCTAAAGTTTTATATGTTGGACAGGCAGCTGAGGAACAGCAAGCAGCAATCATGCAGCTTATTCATAAGTATGAAGCTGAAGATGTACTCGGCAAATTGAGCGATTCTGGTATATATTAAATATTCAAGTGTTTATATCAAGTATGTACCTCGTTTTTGGCGAGAATAATTAGAGACTTCAATTTGTAGACGATTTGGATTCGAGCGACGATGATAAGGATCTGAGTGAAGTGAAACAACCGAGGCCAGCAACAAGACCAAAAACTCGACTCAGGATCAAAACTGCAGGTATTTCGTAATTGTTTTTATTTTTCAGACAAGAAGACTGCCTATTAGTTGCTTTAAAATATTGTACTATATTTACTGATATTTAATACTAAGGGGTTTTTTTACGGGCAAACGAGCAGACATATCGCCTGATGGTAAGCGATTACCGCAACACATGGACACCCGCAACAATAGAGGCGTCACAAGTGCGTTGCCGAGGATGATGGGGGCAGGTTAGGGTATGGGTCTCCAGTGTCCTCACTCAGTCGGTGGAACACAGCGCAAGCATTGTTTCACACCCTTTTTCTGTGAGGCCGTGGTATCACTCCAGTCGAGCTAGCCCATTCACGCCGAAGCGTGGCTCTACCACTTAAGTCTAAGTGTATTCTAGCAGAAAATAATTCTAGTCTACAATGCGATATTTAGAAGTGTGATTGAAAATAACTTTTAGGATTTATTAACATAGTAAGTTAGGAGCATGTATAATGATATGGTGTTTAAATAGTTTCTCAAGAAAATCAACGTGTACTAGGTGGTCCAGCGGCGGAGGCTCGCCGAGCATTCGGCAGCATGGCGGCGCGAGACTCGCTCGACGAGATACGAGACGAGGACGACTCGCATTCAGACTCGGACTTCTCCGACAAGATCTACGGTCAGTGAGCATTTACTAAAAGTATTTATAGCAAGAAACATAAGATCTAAATTGAATTGCCTATATTAATCTTTCACTTCATGAGGAGCAAGCAACTTGGCTTTTAAAAATTTTCATCAATTGACGTTGGGCAATATTTCCATACTTAGGTACTCGTATCATTGAAATCTGTGCAGGTTTAGCCGTGAAAGCGTAACAGACAGACAAAGTTACTTTCGAATTTATAATATTAGTATAGATTCATTATTATCGACTGCGTTGATCTGGCGGCTAGCGTAAACAACTAACTGCCAGTCAAGAAGTCTCGGGTTCGATTTCCGAGTCGGGCCAAAGTATTTAACGTGTTTTCGTATATGAAATTCTTATCAACCGGCCCGGAGTACGGAAGATGCCTCGGAGAGCACGTTAAGTCGTCGGTCCCGGTTGCCATGAACATCTATGGTAATCGTTATTGAGAAGTCAGTGCCCTTAAATATACTGACGCTAGTTTCAACCTTCGAATTCAGTTCACCCTCAGGATTGCGGAGGTCTGATGTCGGTCGCTTCGTGAAAAAACTGATATTCAGGTAAAACCGGTTGAACTAGTAGCCGACCCCAAATTATCTTGGGATAAGGCTAGGAAGAAGTAGAAGAAGTATGGATTCATTATTTCTGATTTTGAAGGTGGTGGCGATGTACCTTCTCGTTGGTCCCGAGCCCGACCTCGTCCCGCAACACGTACTCTCACCACGACTGGTGACGATGAGTTCGCTGATCTTATTGAAGGTATTTATATTCTTAGCTCATCATTATTGTTAACCACTTGATGTCTCTGTTTGCCTTTTATTTCAGTTTCTTAATCCCAAACTTGCGACTCTTACTCTAGTTTTCCAGCCTTTTATATTCTCACCCTTGATCATCCATATGAGAAGTGTAGTATCCTAGCGGCTCCCTTTCCCTATACACTACACACTTAAATTCCCAAGGAACACCAGACAGCACCGTAAAATATTATGCTGGTCTTCAATAATGATAGGAAATTAGAGGATAAATTGTGGTGATAATGATGACTTCGGGATTATCACTAATGTAATTAATTCATCATCTGCCTGGCCTTATCCCAATTTTCCTTCTATTCTACTCGCATCACTCGTTTCACTTTTAACCTTTCCTAGTCACATCTTCTTTCATGCAATCCATTCACATCTTTTCTTTGGTCTTCTTCCTTTATCTTGTATCTTTGCTCTTCCCTCCACATAACATCCTCCATACCAAGATAACCTATTACTTCTTAACTCCAAACTTCCTGATATGTACTCATTCCTGACCATGTACAATTGTACAAGATCAGGAGTGAGTCACACCACACTGATGAAACTAACTAACATATAACAAATCTATCCAATTTCTTTCATTCTAATACAGGTGTGGAAAGTGGCGATGCAGGTGACTCTCTTGGGAGTTCATCAGAGACTGAACTGAGGCTTACGAGTGCCAGACCGAGTGCAGCGCCAGGGAGAGTGTCCGCACTCAGTGACAACGAGTTTTAAGACACATCCGATTTGAATAGTGTAACATGTCAAAAAATAGCTTGATAAAAATAAATACAGTTTTAAAGAGTTGTGTGCTGGTGTGTTAATTTATCATTTACCTTATAAATTCAAACTTATTAACTAACAACAAAAAAAAATAACTTTTAACTAACGAGAACGTTGTGCATTGAAAGTAGATGGAGTGACAAGGATTGAAAACAATATGCTTCGATGGTTTGGCCACTTATTATAATAATAATAATAATAATAAAAGCCTTTATTCGCTGACCTTTTTAAGTAACATGCTATTCTTAAAAACAGTAGTATTCTTAAATTTTATTTACAAGCAAAAATAATAAATTTATTAGCAACCACTTTGGTCAGGTTGTCTGTCGACATAGGCCTCCCCCAATCGCCTCCACGTATCTCTATCCTTGGCAGACGTTCTCCATCCTTTTGGTAGATCATCTTCCCATCTTTTGATTTGACCTCCTCGTTGCCTTTTCCCGTGCCTCGGATACCACTCTATAATATCCTTAGTCCATTTTTCTTTGTTAGTTCTCATTATATGTCCAGTC
Source organism: Spilarctia lutea (assembly GCA_916048165.1). Classification (NCBI taxonomy): domain Eukaryota; kingdom Metazoa; phylum Arthropoda; class Insecta; order Lepidoptera; family Erebidae; genus Spilarctia; species Spilarctia lutea. The sequence continues at coordinate 20,436,500 of OU696479.1, forward strand.
CAGTTCCATTTTAGTTTTCTTATTTTTTGTAATACGTCGCTGACCTTTGTTCTTTTCCTTATTTTCGAAGTTGTCCATCGATTCCGTAGTCTTATATTAAGCATGCTTCTTTCCATGCTGCGTTGACAAACTACAAGTTTTTGGTTGTTTTTGCTCGTCACCGGCCAAGTTTGACATCCATAAGTAAGACATGGTAGAATACATGTGTTATACAATTTGCTTTTCATTTCCATCGGAACTGTTTCATTTTTAACTATTTCTTTTAGAGACCAGTACCGTTTCCAAGTGTTGCATATTCTTCTATCTATTTCTTTAGAATACTGGTCTTTAATAGAAATAAGTTGTCCTAAATATATATATTCATCTACATAGTTTATACTTTCTTGTCCTATTACTATATTTTCTTTTACGGCATTCGTCATTACCTTAGTCTTAGCTGGGTTCATTGATAAACCCGCTTTACTGCTTTCAACATCTAATTGTTGTAACATAGTTTGAAGCATGCTTGATTTTTCAGCGAAAACCACTATGTCATCGGCAAATCTTAAATGATTTAGGTTCAATCCGTTAATATTGATTCCAAAATGTCCCCAGTCTAAGTTCCTGAATATATTTTCTAACACTGCTGTGAAGATCTTTGGGGAAAGTGGATCACCTTGCCTAACGCCTTTTTGAACTCTAAATTCTTCGCCTTGTTGTTCAAGTTGGACTATTGCTGTGGTGTTTTTGTAAATTTCTTTTATGATTGTTATGTATTTACCTTCCACTCCTTGGTTTTGTAGCGTTTTCCAGATATAGGTATGACTCAGCGAATCAAAAGCCTTATTGTAATCCACGAATGCCATATAATACAGTTGCCCATATTCATTGAGCTTTTCAATTACTTGCTTCACAACATGGATATGGTCAATGGTAGAATAATCGGCGCGAAATCCAGCTTGTTCCCTCGGTTGTTTTTCTTCTAGGCGTTTCGTTATTCGCCCGAGTATTATTTTGGAAAATACTTTGTATAGATTGGACATAAGGCTTATAGGTCTATAATTATTTATTTCATTTTTATCCCCTTTTTTGTGTAGTAAGATGATGGTTGACTTCGTCCATTGAGTGGGTATTTGTTCAGTTGCTACTATTTCATTAAAAAGATAGGTCACATATTTGGATATCACGGGTAGAGCCTGTTTTAGTAGTTCGTTAGATATTTTATCATCTCCAGGAGCTTTTCCACTTTTTTGTGATTTTATAGCCTTTGTGACCTCGGATTCTAGTATACAAGGTATTTCTTCGTCTTCGTAACTTTTCTTTTCTTCTTTTTCTGGCGCTGTTCTGTCTTTCTCCGTGTATAAATTTTTGTAAAAATCTGTGGCTACTTTCACTATTGATAGTCTCTTTGTCGTAATTTTCTCGTTTTTCTTTTTGTTTTTAGTTCTCATGTTGGGAATCCATTGTGTGTAATCTTTTAAATGTTTTAGACCCCTCTTAATTCCGCCTATTTTTTCTATTTGTTCTTTCAAAACATCCAGTCTTTCTGCTTTTTTATGTTTTCTTATTGTTTCTTGAATTTTCTTACTAATACTTGCGATGTTTTGTTTGTTATCTTTTCGTTTGTCTAACATTTTATTTCTCTCTTTCATCAATTTTAAGGCTTCCTCTCCTATCTTATTTTTCTTCACTTTTGCCGTACTCGATTTGTTTATATTTTTAAGTTCCTTTTCCAAAAAATTATACTTCTCTTGCAATGTTTCAGTATCTTTTATTCCATTTAATGTTGCCCCTAGATCATTCAATATATTTTGTGGTATCACTGATGTTATTGTCTTATTCATGGTTGAGTGAATAATATGTTTTCTTGATTTGTTATTTCCGTCTTGTATAACTCCTCTTACCATTCTATGATCTGTATTGAAATTTAAGTTATTAAGTACTTCAATGTCATTAAATATATGTTTTTCTCTTGTAAGTATAAAATCAATTTCATTTCTATCTATGCCATTCGGTGCTAACCATGTCCACTTTCTGGACTTTCGTTTTTTGAAGAAACTATTCATTATTTTAAAATTGTAAGTGAAAGAAAAATCTATTAGTCTTTGTCCGTTGTCATTTCTGTCACCGCTACTGTACTCTCCTAACACAAATTCATCTTTGTTTGATTTCCTACCAACCTTGGCGTTAAAGTCTCCCATGATAATTATGTTCTTATTTTGCATCAACTCTGTCACGTCGTTGTAGAATTTATCTTTCGCTAATTTTGAATCTTGTTCTGTGGGTGCATGTACTTGAATTATTGACCATGGTTGTTTAGATTCTGTTATTTGAATTTTGAGTACGGCGATTCTATCCGATATGCCTTGAAAGCTTATTATTTTATCTTTTAAATATTTTTTTACTAGGAATCCCATTCCATATATACCTTTTTGTTTACCGTACGAATAAAAAATGTATTTCTCATATTCTCTTATTTCTTCTCCTATTCTTCTTACTTCACAAAGACCTATGACATCCCACTTTATAAGTCTTATAGCTTCTTCCAATTCTAGCAGTCTGTTATCCGACATTAATGTTCTAACGTTTAACGTTGCAATGTATATCTTATTGTATTTTCCATTTAGATGTAGGTATGTATTTCTATGGGGGGGTGGTGGTCGTGCAACCCCACGGCGACCAACCGGATTGGGATTGGCCACTTATTAGGAAAGGATGGATGATAGAAAACTCACGAAAGGAATTTATAGAGATATATAAGTCGTCAGGACAAGGTTTAAATAGAAGAACATTATACCGAAACCGAAAGGGTTATATTTTCTTAGTCCGTAACTGTACACTACCTACCCAATGAACCCTGAGGCGTTTAGAAAACTTAGGTATGGCGGTACGAAATTCGCATGGTCAGCTAGTTTGCAATAAAAACATGAGATTTATGCAATAAACTTAGAACAGTTTTTGAAAGACAAAATAATCATAATGAAACAAAATTGAATTACAAAAATATTTATTCATCTCATCATCTTAGCAATTTCCATAATAAATAACCCGACATGAGCCTTAAAGGCAAAAGCAGTCACAATACATTCCACCATAGAAAATACATTTACAATATACACGAACTAAGAAATACGTTATTTACAAAATAATATAAAATCTTTACAGTCTCTAAGTAATTTACAATAAGTGTTAAAATATAAACAAGTATAACATGTAGTATATTATTATAACTAGCAGTATTACATAAGTAATCTCTAATGGAGTCTTAAAAACTAATTGTCCACCAGAAGAAAACCGTGATTTAGTCAGCTATTTAGTTAATTGTATAAACCAATAAATCTAATATGTTCTTATTCTATTCAAGATGGGATCAGGATTAAATATAGACGTACTAATAATCCAGTTTCAACAATGTACTAAATAGCTACTCATGAAACGAAAACATGTGCCAAGAATACGTGCTTCAAATTTTTGCTTAAGTTATTCTGTAGAAGCTACGTCTATTTGTCACGTTCTTTGTCTCAAGGTCACTAGAACTAGAAGTAGATAAAACTAAACGCAAGTTTTACTTTTGTAGAAATAGGTTTTGAAAATAAGATGGTAACAACAAAGTTGGGAGAATTAATTTTAAAGAAGACGACTTAGATGATAGAACAGTACAAATTTAACAATATTCTTAACCTAGATAGTAATAAAATAAAACTTAGCTGAAAACACAAGATATTGTATTTCAAGATGAAGCTACAAATAAAATTGAGCAAAATTTTGATGTTAATATTTACACCAATCGTAGGGATCGCAATTTGGCACCATTTAGGTACATCGGACTTTCGTTTTATATGTACAATCATTCAACAATAACATCTAGGTACTATCTAAATAGTGCATACATAGAGATTTTCATCATTACAATAACGAGAGCATGCCCAATAATTTAAAAAGATAAGAAATTATTTTCAAGGCATTAGTCGTTAGAAATCAGAATTATCTCCGTAGACGGCACCTTATTCATTCTAGATAAAGCTTAAAATAGAGTATAACACAGATATTTGACGATAAGTACATTTCTTTACAAAATATTGTTAGTAAAATGTTAGTAAAATGAAGAAAACGTCGGCACTCCGGCAGAAAATAATTTGTCACGTTGTTTAACCAAAACTCGTTGAAATTTACAATAACATCGTCAAGATACATTTTTTTTTCTAGATATACTAATAATTTACATTTTGAAATGTTCTTATTTTTAAAAAACATATCGAGTAAAATAAGCTATGCTGGCCAGCTTTTCATTTTCTGAACACAAATCTACTTAGATGCTTGATGTGACAAAATTTTCATTTGATGATATCCTCTCGTGTGCTCCACGTTTATAAAGGTGTTAGATAATGTTAGTAATATAGTTAAAGTGTTTATTCTTAAAGCTAATGAGTATACTGTACACTTATTTTAAAGTATTGTGACTTACAGAGCTAGGTCGTAAAGTTTGGTATGATATGCTTAGATAGTTTACGTTTGAAAGAATTGTAAAGGTTAGTTTTTCTCAATTGATATTATATTTGTTTTCATTATGAATACAAATAAGTTACCTCACACTATTTTGTAATACTTAAACCAACATATTTTTACGAATTTGACAAATAAATTACGGTTTTCTAAAGATAGGAGTGAGAAAACATCGTAAAGTTTAGTGTAATAGAGTTGAATAGCACCATTTTAAGACAACAATAAAGAGCGTAACTACTTTCTACAGCTTATCCAGATGGACCAGCAATCTAGAGTCCTGAACTTGCTTCGTTAGGCTTAGAATAAGCAAGGTCAGTTTTGGTTTAGAAAGTTCTTCATTGCTTGATGGCATGTTAGGTGGTCCTAAGCTAACTCATTATGCGACTGGCTAGTGTCACTTGTAGCTGATGTTGATTGTAGGGAGTCAAGTTGCTCGGCTGCGTGTCGACTCTCATCGCACACCGCTATGAACTGCTCAGCGTAAGCCCTGAAATATAAAATTTCTTTTTTTATGAATATAAAAAATGAAGCTATTGAAATGTCTACATTAAATGATGGAGTGTTCGAAATCCTCCCCGTCTAAAAACGCGTTTTGTTTTTCTGCATGATGATTTGAAATTAAAGTCATTGTGGATTGGTATTTCAAGAGTAAAAAGTTGCTTTATTCGAAAATGCACATTTAAAACATTTTGATAGAAATGAGGCATTTTACGTTACCTATCGAGTCCTGTGTATGTCCGTTTGAGGTCAGCATCAGTTATGTGGTCGCGTTCTCCTCTTCTTTTGCGGTGGATACGCTCCAGCGAGCGAGCGAGCTGTGTGTCGCGCTCTCGAGGTTCTCGCCGACGCCGCTCGGTGGTCGCACGCGGCGAACGACGACGGCGCATGCGCTGCAAACCATTAATTTTAGAAAATTATATATTTCGATAAAATTGTCTCAATGTGCGTCTTGTGTCTTCATCCCATCTCATTCCACAGTTTTGCTGTGCGCGGCAGAAAGTTTCGGGATAATCGCACAGTTGTGGACTGCCAATCATCTAGATGATGGGGATAGATGGCGTGGAACGATGGCGGAAAGATGCGGCAGGGATCAATCTGAATAACTCCTTGGAGCACTCCCCATGGTAAATGCGGTAGAAGATGCATAACGAAGCCACATCTCTACGCAGCGCCAGATAGTCTAGCCGAATTGGAAGTTCTTGGCAATCGACAATACGGTTATCCGCGGTTATTGACGTACTGCGGGGTTCAGCTAGTCTTCCATATAAATTGTGTCAAACCATCTGTCAGATAAGCTATCTGGTACTTATATGTAACCGGCGAAATAGGGCTTGAATCTACTTATTTGTCAGAATCTCGAGCATTTGTCAGATGATAGAATGAATCGTTTCGTCATATTCAGCATACGTCGCTTCCTATTCAGCGGTATTCTATTCTAGATTTTGTAGAACGCAACAAAAACATCAAAGTTTGAAACAGTGTGAGATCTCATTTAGGTATAATTAATGTATTATATTACAGTAGCACAAAAGTAATTGTGTTTACAGAAAAGTAGAAAAAGATAAAAGATATATGAGCGAAATATAGTGCAAAAGATTCATGCGTGCGAAAGAGAATTAGCTAGAAAGTGTAGTTGGAGTGAACTGACGATTATCGGAAGAAAATAAAAGAATAAATGCTGCTATCACAAAATGAATGAGATAAATGGACGAGATGATGGTGGCGATGGTTTTTTTGTGTATGAATCTGCCAATTTGAATCTATTCTTCCTTTTTTTTTACTTTTCTTAAAGGTTTGAAGGTCGTATTGTACTGGGCACAGCGCAGGCGACAGCTCATTCCACAGTTTTGTTGTGCGTGGCAGAAAGTTTCGCATGCCTGATGAAAATCATAAGCAGAATCCAAGAGCGGTGGTTGCCATACTCATTGCGGCCTTGTGATGCTCCTGCTTAATGATGCCCACTGGGCCTACGCTGTCGCACTCACCAACGAAATATGAAAGTACGGATGCTGTTACTTTAGGTTAAATCTTGTGGTACTTACAGCGTCGTGTATCGGATAGTAGAGGGCCCCGTAGTGCGCCGGCGGCTGCAGCGGGAGCGTCGCGTACCGTGGCGGCATCACCACGCTGACACACCCGGGCGGAACACGACTCAGCTGCAGACAAACAAACATACACAGTCTTAATTATTGTCACAACTATTGGCTAACTTTTAGAAGTGGAATACTAAAAATCTTATGACGTAATGAAGAGTTATAATTTTTTAATAAGCTCGTAAAAAATCACAGAATATTATTGTGTAAACTGAAATACTTGAATTGTTTTTAGTGTTACAAACTTAAAATTTTATTTGTAAATACATAGTTAAAGTTTGGTTTCAAACGTATATTTTAAGAAAATAACAAAATCGAATTTTCATTTGGTTTAATACCTTATTCTCGAGAAAATTAAGTCAAATTGTATTTGTTATATTTATATTGTTGCGCCATAACCAGATGAATCTCGTGTCCACTAGAATAATCGAGAACTGTCGAGGACAACGCCATCTAGTGTCGGAAAGCGCGCAACTGTGTGCATTATGACGATTACTCGACGCTAGATGGCGCTACAAACAGCTCTAGAGTAATCTATTTAGCCTAGAAACATCGATCGAATGTTTTCGTAGTTTCAAGTAATTTCCACGGCCATATAAAAGCGGAACGTGTTGGCCGTAGGAGCAGTATTGTTTCACGATACAGCGGATAAACATCGAAGAGATATTCTAGTGCGACTAACGAGTGATTTAGTGATTTCTTATTGTAAAAAGTGTGGTTAATAAATATTGTGTTATTTTTGGTAATTAATCGAGTACTTTAATTTATTTAATACCCAGCTCGTAACAATTTGGTGTCAGAAGTGGGATTAAAGTATGCCGGCTTTACCAAAGGAAGACACGGAAGGTATCCGAACTAGGAGTCAGCGCCAGCAAGAGGCTGATCAGAGGCGATTTGGAAGTGCACAACTGCCTACATCGGAAGATCAGCAGCCAGCTATGGAAACCACGCCGTCCACATCGGCAGCAGCTCCAGATATCACGGCCCTAATGGCAATGCTCCAAGAGCAGGCCCGCCGCCAGGAGGAGCAGGCCCGTCGCTTGGAAGAGCAGCTGCAGCGGGACAAGGAGGAGCAGGCCCGCCGCCAGAAGGGCAGGCCCGCCGCCAGGAGGACCAGGCCCGCCGCTTGGAAGAGCAACTGCAGCGGGACAAGGAGGAGCAGGCCCGCCGCCAGGAGGAACAGATGCTCTTGTTAAAAGGCATACATGAGACTTTCGGCAAAGAAATCAAGGTAGTGAAGGATCAGGTTCTTCAACACGAGAATCGTATCACTGAGGCCGAAACTCAAATTGCTGACGTGAAGAAGGCCTTAGGAAACCTTAAAGTTGGAGACGGAGCGGCGACTATAGTAACTGCTGCTCCTTCGGTACGGGGGTTCAAAGTACCGCCGTTTGATGGAACATCTTCGTGGTCAGCCTACAAGATTCAGTTTGAGGCTGTTATGACGGCAAACGGCTGGACAAAGGAACAAGCTATGACCGCGCTCACCTTGGGTCTTCGAGACCAGGCTCTAACCGTCCTCGAAGCCCTCGGTAAAAAGGTAACCTATGAGCAACTGCTGGAGGCATTGGAGGCAAGATATGGTGACGCTCATCTGGAGCACGTGTTTCGTGCACAGCTGAAGGATCGTGCCCAACGCATCGGTGAAAACTTGCAACAGTGGGCTCTGGAAGTTGAGAAACTGGTCCGTAAGGCATACCAGTCTGCACCTGCGCTCGTTAACGGGAATCTGGTGCAAGCTTTTATCGATGGCATCCGTGACCTCGAGGTTAGAGCTGCTGTGAGACTTGGACACCATGAAACTCTCAAGGACGCTCTGGCCCATGCTTTGGAGGTGGAAGCTGTGAAACAAGACCATCGGTTTCATCGGGTCCGGGAGGTTGTGGCGTCACCTGTGCGGGACCGATTTAACGGTTACAGCCCTAGATGTTACGCCTGTGGTGAAAAAGGTCACCTTCGGTCCAACTGTCCTAAGCGAAGCATAAGAAGAGAATACGAGCGGTTTCAGGAGAATAAGGCGGTTGTTAGTACTGCCCGACAACAGCAGGGCAGAGCTGCTGTGAGACTTGAGCACCATGAAACTCTCAAGGACGCTCTGGCCCATGCTTTGGAGGTGAAAGCTGTGAGACAAGACCATCGGTCTCATCGGGTCCGGGAGGATGTGGCATCACCGGTGCGGGACCGATTTAATAGGTACAGCCCTAGATGCTTCGCCTGTGGTGAAAAAGGACACCTTCGGTCCAGCTGCCCTAAGCGAAGCATAAGAAGAGAATACGAGCAGTTTCAGGAGAATAAGGCGGTTGATAGTACTGCCCGACATCGCAGTGGAAAGTCTCACGGTAACGCAGACGCATTAGCAAGAAGACCTTGCCTTGAAGACTGCAAGCAAGAAGTAAAGGAAGCTGTTCCTATAAGGACGATAAAGACGGACCTTAGCAACGAATGGAAGGAAAGCCTGCAGCAAGCACAGCAAGAGGATGCAGATATCAAACCAATTCTCGAGTGGATTAAAGCTGAGACTCCTAAGCCACACTGGAGCGAAGTTGCATCGCTGAGTTCAACCGCGAAGAGTTATTGGGCTCAATGGGATAGTCTAGTCATCCAGGATCGAGTCTTGTGCCGTAAATGGGAAAACACTCGAGGAGACTGCTGTCATCTGCAAATGATTGTTCCTAAAGCTAAGATACCAGTGGTCCTGCAGCTCTACCATAACGAATGTTCAGGAGGTCATATGGGAGTTAAGAAGACATTGTTAAAGATAAGGGAAAGATTCTACTGGATTCATTGTCGTGATGATGTTGAGGACTGGTGTCGCAAGTGTACCAGTTGTGCGGCCGTGAAGGGACCTCATACACGTAGCAGAGGCGCATTGAAATTGTATAATGTTGGTGCACCCTGGGAAAGAATTGCTATAGACGTGGCAGGACCGTTTCCTGAAAGTGAAAGCGGAAACAAGTACTTCATGGTCGTAATGGATTACTTCACTAAGTGGCCAGAAGTCTTTGCCATTCCCAACCAAGAGGCATCAACAGTTGCAGATAAATTAGTGCACGAAGTCTTCTGTCGTTTTGGAGTGCCTTTAGAAATCCACAGTGACCAAGGAAGAAATTTTGAGTCTCAAATATTTCAAGAAATGTGTCGAGTGATGGGTGCTCACAAAACCAGAACTGAGTACGCGAATGACTTGCGGAACAAGATGAATGACATTTATGAGCATGTCAGACAATCGGGCCAACAAATGTCTGAAAAGATGAAAACCCGTTATGACCGGAAAGCGAATAATAAGGGCTTCGAAGAGTGTTCGCTAGTATGGCTACATAATCCAGTTCGCAGTAAAGGGAGATCTCCGAAGCTACAAGCAAAATGGGATGGGCCATACCGGGTAGTCACTAAAATCAATGATGTTACCTACCGGATACAGAAGTGTCCAAGAGGCGCCCCAAAGATAGTTCATGTAGATCGACTGGCGCGATACTATGGAACCGATAATGCTCGGGACGAGCATGTCTTAGGAGGGGGCAGTGTTGCGCCATAACCAGATGAATCTCGTGTCCACTAGAATAATCGAGAACTGTCGAGGACAACGCCATCTAGTGTCGGAAAGCGCGCAACTGTGTGCATTATGACGATTACTCGACGCTAGATGGCGCTACAAACAGCTCTAGAGTAATCTATTTAGCCTAGAAACATCGATCGAATGTTTTCGTAGTTTCGAGTAATTTCCACGGCCATATAAAAGCGGAACGTGTTGGCCGTAGGAGCAGTATTGTTTCACGATACAGCGGATAAACATCGAAGAGATATTCTAGTGCGACTAACGAGTGATTTAGTGATTTCTTATTGTAAAAAGTGTGGTTAATAAATATTGTGTTATTTTTGGTAATAAATCGAGTACTTTAATTTATTTAATACCCAGCTCGTAACAATATGTTGCTTTGGATATCTTTAATTAAGGAACATATTATTTGAAAAAGAAAATGAAAAAAATATTTATTACTTATGAGAATATCAATCATTTTAAATCATTTTTTACTTTTGCCAAACTACAGGACAGTTTGTTGGCAGCCGTAGCTCCTTATTAAATTAATATGAAATTTGTACAATTCGTATTACATTCTTTCCTTTCTATTGGTTCCTTCTAATTCTATGGGTTATTGCTGAAGTGGTTAGTGCTGCTGACTACTAAGCCAAAGGTAGTGGGTTGGATTCCCATCAACATGCATGTATTTTATAACATGGAAGGTACCTAGCAGTAGCCTAGTTACCCTAGTAAGTTCTGTCTAGTTTTGGTATCAGATGTGGTATGTGGTATCAGGTGTGTAAGATGTTTAAAATAATATCTTTCTAAACTTGATATTGTGAATACGGTAATGTACAAATACTAAGTAAGTTGTATATCATTCGTACTGTCTTTTTGTCTGAACACAATAGCAGTGAGCAGCCGGTTCCTTAACACACTGACACAGTGCGGCAGACATTCTGAATAATTCACATCGTGTACCGTAAACAGAGTGACTGCTAAGTTAGACAGACCGATTCTATTGTTCTAGGTTATTTACAAATTTGACCAAATGTTTTCACTTTAAATGTAAAAAGAGTTGTACAGTAACAGCGACAGCGCGTCATACAGTGCAAGATTGTCGTAAAGGAGAAAATGTTGTAGCTGAATAATTGTATTTATTTAATAGAATATTAAATACTTAATAAAAAACATAATTCCGTAGATTCATGTCTGTATTTCCAAAGGGGCTGACGAATAGATGAAACGGTTTACACGAATGCATTGGGGAATTTATACATTTAAATTATCTAGTAGATTATACGAATCGATGAAAATTCCCTTCCTTAGACGAAAAATTACCGAAATAACAATATCATTGTTTCACGTTTTTTATATAATAAGCACAAATGAGAGAATAATTAATATTTTATTTAAAAATGCTACGATTATTCGTTTTTATAAGCTTTTTATACAGCCAAGATTGGTGCTGGCCTAGAGTGTGACGAAATGCATTGTGTAAGTGGATTCTTTATCATCTTCCTAGCCAAGATTAATTTGAGGCCGGCTAGTAATTCAGTTGGATTTACCTGAATATCAGTTTTTCCACAGAGCTAACTGTAAAATATTTTTATTTAATGCTGGCCACCGTTGGCAACCCTACTTCTCTTGATATCTTGGTATATGCATCCAAAAGAAGTTTACTAACGAAATCCGCCTTACGAGAGCGTTTTGCAATAACTGCGCGTTCGATTGAACTCCTACCGAATAAGTAATTTCTAGGTAATCTACTTAGGTCTAAAGTGTATTAGTATGTTTAAGATTTAAGTACTTTTTAACATTAGCAAATTGGATAGTGAAAATGTCAACTGTTATGTAAAAATACACATGTTCTAGAAACCTAGATTCAATTCACTAAACCTAGTTTGTCTTAGGACTTCCGGCAGGGACATAGTAACTATGACTGGAGTTTCATATAACTTTTATATTAAAGAATAAAAATTATATTACAAAAGACTGTCAGATAACAAACTATGCAAAACCTGAACTATTTTAACCAATCTGCTAATAAAAATATTATATTCCTAAATATTGACACTTATAATTATATAAACTAGCTTATTTGGCGAACTTATTTTTTGTCATTATTTTCTAATTTTCGAATAATTTGTTTTAGTAATAACGACCGTATCAGATTTCCAAGGGTAGTATACAAAGAAAATAGAACACTTCCCGTTTTCTGCTTATTAACAGGAAAAAATACATCAAAATATATTTGCGATTTGGTGCATTAGTGTGCAGTCGATCGGGACTTATGCGCGTACACACATTTTTGATCAGATTCAGATAGATAACTGATACCCATAAACAGAACAAATGCTCATGTCTCAAAATGGGATTCATTTTGAGAGGGACCGAACCCGACACAAAATAAGTGGTACGCATTATTAGATAGGTCCGTCATATTGCAATTTGAATATTGTACTTCATCGTGGTATGAATATCCCTTGACATACAACAAAGAATAAGCTGACATAAGTTTAAATTATACTAAAATATTCAATTCTAACCTTCAATTAAAAATCGTTTCAAAAACTTTTTGTTCTGATACAACTTATGTCTAAGTAGTTCAAACGGAAACGTTGCTTAATATGTAATACTATTATATATATTTATATTTATAACTTGGCACTAATCGTCAAAATAAAGTTTTTTTTCTAACCGCAGGAACGGAATGTGGTCGACCTCAGAGTAGATTGCGGTCATAAAAAATAATTGTGGGTAACTTTTACTTGTAAATCCTGCGCAACTTGTGTTGTGTTGCTAGAGGTTATAATGTTTGTTGATATTTTTTATATTATTATTAACTTTGAAAATAGGATATTAAAATACATATGGAAATATCTTGAATAATTTCTATGGACTGGTCTGTTGATTTACGGCTGGTTTCGAGAACCATCGATATAGAGAGAGTTTAAAAATATATTTTTAAATTTTTTCAAAAAGTTTTTTTTTTGATATCAGCTTTTTCTGTCCATTTAAAGTTCAAGTAACATTTAAAGTATTCAATTCTTAAGTATTTGATTTTATTATGTCTTCGGTGTGATAAATTAATGATGAAAATATAAATAATGTGGATAATATAAAATGGGGACCGTCTTTCGAATAAACAAAAAAACGGTCTCCTTTCAATATGATTGATTGAATACTTTCTTTGATATGTAGAATTAATCGTTTTATTTTTATTGCCAAGTTTTAGTTGTCAAAATAAGAACAAATACATTTTTTAAGGTGTTGTCAGTAAATTATCTCTAGTTAAAACTGGAGATAGATTATTGAAAACGGTCTTTAAGGGTGGCTCTGACTGCTAAAACAGAGGTAGCTGGTTCAATTTCCACCTAGGGCAGACAATTGAGTGACGAGTGAGATCATTTTAATCTGTATCTATTTATATTTTAAACTAGCTGACCCACGCAACCTCGTTTGCGTGTTATATTGCCCGTAGCGTCTAAATTTTCCCCTGCTTTTGAAACATTCTTCATTGGTGCTCCGCTCCTATTAGTAGTAGCGTGATAATATACAGCCTATAGCCTGCTTCGATAAATGGACTATACAACACCGAAATAATTTTTCAAATCGGACCAGCGGTTCCTGAGATTAGCGCTTTCAAAGAAACAAACTCTTCAGTTTTATTATTAGTATAGATTTAGTAAATATGTATTTGGAAATATTTAAGTATTTTTATCACCAGTTTGGTTCCAATACCTATAGTATTGGAACCAAACTTCTGATTAGTTTCGAATCAGAAAGACATAATATGTGATATGTGTTAATCTTGAAAATATTTTATTTCAAATAGAAATTTTACACTTATTTTACAATTTGTGTAAATTTCTACCCTATTAGCGTTGTCTCCGTTTTGTAAAGAATGTTCATGAATATTAATGAAACTGGTATATACGAGTATTAAGGATCACCTTTGTTACAGATAATAAGATTACATTATTTTTAGGTCATGAAGTGGTTTTTGTCGTGACAGTCTACTGTTAAAGTGATTTAAATATAATATGTTAATACAATATGAAACTGTGTAACATTTCCTGTTGATCTTGGTATGATAATGGGCTATCTAGGTGATAAAATAGACTAGGAGTGTTTTACTGTTTTGTGTCGAGATGGTTCATTTTGATCCCATGAGCCTAAAGGCGACCCTTTCCCTTGGTATAGAATTTGCGTTCCTTTACTTGAAAAAAAAAAACCATTATAATATTGTACCAGAGCCCTTCCTTTAGATTTTCTTTTTTGTAAAAGGATGAATAATAATAAATTCACTTTTAAAAAGTATCATCGACTTGAAATGCAAATGCAAAACATTTTAATAAACCATGTTCTTCATTCCTTAATTTGGCACTCAGATCAGATGTAGATGTGAAATATCATTTTCAAAATATGTATGTATATCACTCTTACACTGCTGGAAAACACTCACTGTATGTCTATAAAAACCTCTCCAAAGCTGATATAACACTGAGATTTTTAACCGATTTAAAAAAAAGGAGGAGGTTATATTCGACTGTATTTTTTTATGTTTACTACTGTGGCGACTTCCACATATAACACAACAATAACCTACTTCATCTACCGAAGATACACTGAACTACGAAGTAACGCACTACACGGAGTAACTACAAATCCTGAATCGCGCAATAAATACTTAGTTCTCGCGCCGATGTGGACCTAAATATCCTAATTTGGTCCAGTTCTTGAAGTTAGTTTTTTTGTTATTAAAATTTAGTATTATTTCCGACCACATCTGCTGGGTACACAACTGTTGTGTTCTTTACAGCAGTGCTTAATACACACACATGTTCCCGAATAGTTTGAAGTTGTGAGAATGCTGGAAACATAACCTCCTTACACTAAAATATTTTTCCATTTCGACCCAGTCCTGCCTGAAAATATGGGGTTCAATCATCTAACCAACCTGTTCATTACGATTTTGTTTAGTCCTTTCATGCCTAATATGGTAACAATACCTAGCTTGTATACATGAAGAGCAAGTCGCACTACATGTAAGACAGGTTTCATTGTTAGCTCATGGCATAATCTCTGTAAGTATGTAGTCAGGTGTCATTGTGTTTGTTGTGAGTTGCACAGCGTGGGAGGCGACCGGATTAATTCTTGAATGCGCTTAGAGTAAGTCACTTATGCAATAACAACGACTAACCTACTAAATCATGCTTTTAATTATATTAAGATGGAATTTTGGGGAAGCTTAATGTTATTTTTATAGTACACTAGCTGACCCACGCAACCTCGTTTGCGTCTTATATTGCTCGTAGCGTGAAAATTTTCCCCCGTTTTTGAAACATTCCTCCGCTCCTATTAGTAGTAGCATAATGATATATAGCCTATAGCTTTCTGCCATAAATGGACTATCCAACACTGAAAGAATTTTTCAAATCGGACCAGCGGTTCCTGAGATTAGCGCGTTCAAACAAACAAACAAAGAAACTCATCAGCTTTATTATTAGTATAGATATCGATCGGCTTAAAAGTAGTCTCGGCTTTCCAGGAAAACGCTGACAAGTACCTAATTCTTTGTCGTTTTCACCGAGTGATGAAATTCATCACTCGGTGAAAACAGATTCAGATTCAGATTAATTCAATGTTAAACACGTAATCTATACTTCTATACTAATATTATAAAGAGGAAAGATTTGTACCTATTTTTGTATGTTTGTAATGAATAGGCTCAAAAACTACTGGACCGATTTTAAAAATAGGCTATATTTTATTTTGGAAAAAAATAGGGTTCCGTAAGATATTTGGGTTTTTCGGACACAAGGTGTAAAAATCAACCAGAAAAGTTACTTATTTTGCGAAAATTTTCATGCTACGGGCTATATAAGACGCAAACGAGGTTGCGTGGGTCAGCTATGTTTTATATACAACGTGTATTTAGTATTAGCATTGCACCCGTGCGAAGCCGGGGCGGGTCGCTAGTATTTTATATAGTATCTTTACATTTAGGTCCATTCATAAATGCTGAAAAAATCGCGACACTTACACACGACAAGAATTATTCACTTGAATTGAACAGTTTATATTTCAAGTTAGCTTTAAGTTCCTACAATATTTAAATTGGTGAAACACATACAATCTGTTTCATAGTCTAAATTATTGAGGATTCTATAAAAATAACAAGAAACGAGCAAGAAATCTGGAAAAAGAAAGAACATCTCCGTGTTCTCATTGGTCAAATTAAACAGCGCACGCTAAAACCACTTTCTGTTACGTACATTCGTCCCGTTTCAAGTCATTACGTTCACATATTACAGAAAAGCGAGAAGAAAGACATTAAAAAACTCTTGCACAATTATTTACACGAAAAAAAGTATTTGAAAAAGTTGCGTGTTTCAATAGTCAACTGTATTTAAAACATTCAGTCTTTTGAGTTTTCTAGTGTATTTTAAACGTATCCTTCAATTGAAAGGCTTTTAACAAACGCTTACTTATAGAAATCGACTTTCTTTTCACTTTCGGAGGCTTTCCGACAATTCGGCGTGTGAAAAGTAAAGTTACAAGGTCATACAAACATCTCGTTTACAAGTAATGAATGGTTCTCTGAGGAACGGGGTCAGTGTCCCACGAGGGCAAGAATAATGGTTGATATGACTCTGACATTTTTGTTTTGAACAGCTTTTTTGTATTTATTTAGTAAAAGACAGTGACAGAGATCTTTTAAAGGCAACAAAGTATTTCTTTTGTTTAAAACATTATTTTGGTATCGTATTTTTCTGCAACAACCATTTTATATAGATAGGTTGTCTTGTTGATAGGCTTTGTTCCAGCTGTGTTTTATTCAAAAGATAATTATTCCGATGTGGTACACACGGTGTGTCAATAGCTTAAAGCAAACAATCTGCAGTTTTGTATGTATACTGTAGGAAGTCCAGGACATAAATCTTGGATGGACCGCCCTCTAGCGGGTACAACGTGAACTTACATCGAGAATAACGGGATTATTCGTGTTATCAGTGTTGCCACCCACGGTGAAAACTGTAAATGGTTCTGCTTTTCTTTGAAGAACATTTCTTTGAATTCCCGATAATTTGAAACATAAAAGTAACAGTAGAAGAGGTTTGGTTGACGCTGAGTGTTGTGGGTTCACTCCATTTCCCCCACCCGCGGTTTGCGGCGAGGTGGTGTGTCGGAATCGGACCGACAAAAACACGGTGAGTTATGAAATGAATGATACTAGTTTAGAACATCTTAAATTTAAGTGCCATATTTTTATACTACGTATTAATTAATTAAAATTACAGAAACATGATTAACCTGACTAAATAACGAATTAAATGCTCAATGAAATGGCTAAATATCGCTATTAGTATCAATAGCTACCGACGAATAAATGACCCAATAAATGCAAAAAAATACACATCATAGTTATTTGCCTGACTGACTGAAACATCAACGCACACTCGTAAGTCCTTGGAGTTAAAAACTCGAAAAATTTATAGTTGGTCCTTTTCATTTGTAATCCTAAAATTCCTAATCCGTCTCTTCCCAGTCATTTTCGTCCTATTTCTATTCTTCCTTTTCTCTCCAAAGTGCTAGAAGCCTGTGTCCACAAACAGTTCTCTCGCTTCATATATTGTAACAACTTACTCAGTCCTCTTCAGTCTGGATTTCGACCAGGCCACAGCACAGTTTCTGCCCTTCTTAAAGTGACTGGTGATGTTAAGACGGGAATGGAGAATGCCAAGGTTACCACCGTGGTACTGATTGATTTCTCCAATGCCTTCAACACTGTCAGTCATGAACTCCTTCTCGCTGTCCTATCCAATTTCTCAGTCTCTCAAGAAGCGCTGGACTGGTTCTCCTCTTACCTTCGGGATCGTCAGCAGTCAGTGAAGATGGAAGATTGTTCCTCTAGCTGGTGCCATCTCCATGCTGGCGTCCCCCAAGGCGGTATTCTTTCACCTCTTCTCTTTTCAATTTTCATTAATCTCATCACGTCAAGACTTCGGTGTTTCTATCATCTGTATGCTGATGACTTGCAATTATATTATCAAACTGATTTGTGCGATGTATCGTCCGCGATCTCGATCGTAAACAGTGACCTGGGAGCCATTAAACACTGGTCCGATATGTTTGGCGTATCGGTAAATCCAAATAAATGTCAGGGGATCATCGGAAGTAACCGTCGCATGAGCCAGTTAGACTTTGCTTCGCTTCCACCACTTACCTACGATGGTATGGTTATCCCATACTGTGAAAATGTGAAGGACCTCGGACTGTACATCGATACAACACTCAGCTGGCAAAAACAAGTTGCATCTGTGTGCCAGAAAGTCACGGGCTCGTTACGAACTCTCTATAGGCTTAAAAACTTTCTGCCAATGAAAACTAAGGTAATGCTTGTCCAGACCCTAATATTCCCAATAATCGACTATGGTGACGTGTGCTACTTTGACCTGAATGCAGATCTGCTCAATAAGCTCGACCGTCTTCTCAACAATTGCATTCGATTCGTTTTCAACTTACGGAAATATGATCACGTGTCCGAGTATCGGTCTTATTTGAAGTGGCTTCCAATTCGCCAACGTAGACATATACGGGCATTAACTACCCTTTATTCTTTACTCTTCTCATCAAGCTCTCCTTCCTACCTAACTACTCAATTTCATTATCTAGGTTCAAACCACGATAGGAACCTTAGGTCTTCCAACAACTTGCTTCTACAATGTCCCACTCACCGCTCTAATTTTTTACACTCAACCTTCTTCATACAAGCTGTCCTACTATGGAACGAGCTCCCTCTCACGATCAGGATGGCTAAAACTAAACAAAATTTTAAACACTTGTTGCAGAGACATTTCTTGAGCACCCTATCGGATCCACGCTGATTTCATCATACTCTCTCCCCTTTTAGAATTTATATTATGTATGTATTATATGTTTGTGTGTATACATGTATATATATATATATTAGTACCTATGTATGTATAAGTATTTAATACGTATATGTTATGTGTATCTATATAAATTATTACTAATTATTGTTTAATTTATTATTCTTAATCTTGTTGATTTCTCGATGAGAAATTTATTATTAATTGGTGAATTCCTTGTTGAGAAGTCGGTATAAATTTTTAGTTTGTGCATCTACCTTGTTTGGCTCTGCATCGCCCTAAGGTCGACTGGTAGAAAATGCCTACGGCATTAAGTTCACCTTTGTTACTATAATGTGCATAAAGTATAAATAAAAAAAAATAAAATAAAAAAGATTCCACGTTATCGAGGATAATTTGGGGTCTCAAAAAAGTTCGTCAAACGCGAAATAAGAAACAATCACGCGGGTTATAGATATACATGAAACGATTTTGACAAGTTGGCGTGAAAAGGCGCTTACGCTGTGTTTCACCGAGTGAATGAGGATACCGGAGGCCCATACCATAACCCCTTCCCCCATCCCCCTCCCTATCTCACAAAAGCCGGCAACGCACTTGTAATCCTCCTATAACACCTCCTATTCCATAAAAAAATGTCGAATAGATTGAGTTTGGTCATTAGTCAATGACTAAAGAACGAGTCCAATAAATGTACTTTAGAACAACTTAATATATATATATCAAACATAGATTGGCGTTTAATACGTATATGTAATTAAATTATATGCCTCAGGCAAACCTGGATCCAGTCATTAGTAAATATATTTATAAAATAATTATAGAGAGTGGGTAAAGTGTGTTGCGTCATCGCAGGAGGTCGGCCGGTCCGATGCAATTGCGCAACCATTCGTAAACGGCGCATCGCACACGCATCTGCACATTGCGCAGATATACGTGCATGACCGCATCACCAGACTTAGGTATAGATGCAGTGATTGGAGAGGTCGATGAACCATGTGTAGTTGAAATCTACCATAATAGCGTACATACATGTACATACATACGTAAGTGCATCTGTTGGTAATAATTTATGTCGTATTATGATTTCTACAAATATTTATTTGGCCTATACTGCCTATACTTTGTATGGCCTATTAGGGTATCGAGGGGGGTGCAGGTGGGTCACCTGATGGGGTGTATAAATAAATAAATATTTCGGACATCTAACACACAACGCCATCTAGTCCCAAGCTAAGCAAAGCTTGTGTTATGGGTACCAGACAACTGGTATGAATACATATATACTTTTTTTTTGTAAACACATACATATTATACATAGAAAACACCCAAACTCCTAAACAAATATTTGTAGATTACACAAACACTTGGTCCGACTCAGGATTTGAACCCGAGACCTCAAGCACAGCAGTCGCATTCAGTACCACTATCAGATACTACGCCTGAACCACCCATATACACCTGTAATTCAAGAGTACATTGCTTTAAGTTTCTTTAAGTTCCTCTTTGAAGCAAGCTCGTATCACTGTAGCATTTTTTTATTGAATAGAGGGCAAACGAGCAGACGCATCACCTGATGGTAGGCGATTACCGCCGCCCATGGAAACCCGCAACACCATAAGCGTCACAAATGCGTTGCCGACCTTTGGGGGATGGGGAGAGGGAATGGGGGGGAAAGCATTAGGTGGAGAGAAGAGTTGGGCTCAAGTAGTCTTATTCAATCGCTGAAAAGCAATCAAAGAATTACTTTAAAGTGGTTTTCTGAGACCATAGTGTCACTACGCTCGACACGGCCCGGGTCCTAATGAGGCATGGCCCCCTAACGGAACCAGATGAAGTAGTATAATTGGAAATGGGTATGGTTGATTGTTATTAGAGTGTATTAGTGAAATTCTGTAGTTATATTTTAAGGTAATGTAGGACAATCGGCGATGATAAAGCGTAGCTGTGCAGCTAGTTTTATCAAGCAAGTCAAAATATAATATAACCTTAATATATATTAATCTCATTTCTAAGACATGTCTATGTCCAGCAGTGGACTGTTAAAGACTGTTAGTGTGATGTGAAAACATAATATTACAAGACAACATCCGTTGAGACTTATCATTTTTGATTACATCACGTGTTTTATAATAATCGTAATTGTTATAAAATGCATATCAGAACTGCCATATCATTATGTACCAAGTTCCAATTGATATCCATTAAAGTTAAAATGCGAATAAATTATGGAATCTTGTTTAAATAAAAGTCTCATAAAGATATTAAAGGAACATTAAGCATTATGGTTTCAGTAACTTTCGCATTACGAAGCAAAGGCAAATGGCACTACAGGCCGCGTGGATGTTTCTTGTGCTAAATTAAAAGTAACTAATGACCATAGACTATTTGATTATTCAACAAAACTTTATGGGCTATTTGAAGTGTTTTTTTTAATCTATGCACATTAATTTTTATCTGTGAGAAGATTCTTACTTTATATCGGAGTGAATATTAAATATGCTGTAATAAAACGATGTTTCACGTTTAATTTGTTGGAGCTAAAATTAATGCATCATAAAGTTAATGAGACTTTCTGATATAATCTGGAGGTTAATAGATTTAGAAGGAATAGTTTCATGTCTATATCAGATTTGTTTCTTTAGCAATTTAGTTAATCAACTTGTAAAATATGTATCTTCTTAAAAAAAATATTTAATTAAGTTAAAATTTGTTTACAATTCCACACGTCCACCACTGTAACTGTGTGTGTGTAATTATTAATCCTGTGCACCAGGATCAACGGCAGTGACACGAACATACCGAGTGTCATAACTCGGTAAGTCCCAGGAAAAATGAAACTGTCTTAGAGCCCGCAACGAAATTAGACAGAAGAAAACTGCAGGTGTTGGAAGGATAACAAGTGCACTTTCCTCATCAGCAAAGTGGGAGATCAAATAATAAAAAATAGACAGACATCCTTTTAAAACAGGAATTTTATAGGTTAGATAGATTGAGTTTATAATAATAATAATAATGATCGCTTTATTGTACACCTTTGATAGTTAACAAAGGTAACTTAAAGCTAAGAGGTACAATTGGCGGCCTTATCGCCCGAAGGCAATCTCTTACAGGCAACCATTATTAGGAGTATATTTTGTAATAACATATTTTCGATACAGATAGATTTGATTTACCGATTTAATTAATAATTCCTCACATAGGTACCCCAATAGGTACAAACAAAACACCTTTTCTACTAATGCCTACCCTTTTTTTTACCTCTTCTTCTTTTTCGAAAACAGGAATGTTTTGAAAGGAAAGAAATAAAGACTAAAACGTTTAAAACTCAATGTCTAATATCGGCTAAGCATTAATATTTTACCTACTACCGTAGTTAATAGCTGTTTTTATTGTTTGTGTTGATATAAACTAAACGTACAAATCGCAACATTGAAAGTGGCTGTACGTACTGTTTGACGGAAGTAGTAGCAATCTGATCCGCGCCACGTCTGCGCCTCCTGTTGCCAATTGCCCGTGATATTATACAGCTTCAACAAATTTGTTTCTCATAAAAAAATCCTAAAGTTACTCAACCTTAGAAGATAGACATATGCTGTCGTAGACTTTTGTTAGAATTTTAAATGGGAAACAGTTCTTTCATTCATGGTTTTTGTGAAACTTTTACCGTATACGCAGCGCATGTTATGGAAACTCTCAAAAGGAATCATTTTCTTCAGTTTAGGACCCTATTTCATTAATACGCCGCTTCTTTTCGTCACAGCATGATGATTTATAGCCTATAACCTTTCTCAATAATTGGGCTAATTAACTAAAATAACTTTTCAAATCGGACCAGTACTCCCTGAGATAGGCGCGTTTAACAAAACAATAAAATAAATAAACTCTTAAGCTTTATAATATTATAAATAAAATACTAGCTGACCCACGAACCTTATTTACGTACGTCTCCTATTAGTAGCGCGATAAATTTCCCCTGTTTTTGATACATGCTTTATTGGTGCTCTGCTCGTATTGGTCTTATCGTGATCATATATTGACTATACATATAGTCTTCCTCGATAAAATAGCTATCTAACCCTGAAATAATTTTTCAAATCAGACCAGTAGTGCCGAACATTAGCACGTTCAACCAAACAAACAAACTTTTGATCTCTGAATCTGTACCTAATATTTAAGCTGAAGAGCTTAAATATTAGGTATAGATTAATAAAGTATAGATAAAATTGTAGGTGAATTTAGAAATAATCCACACTTCCGCAATGATTGTGCACCGTCAAAATAAACAAAAATAAAGGTTTTACGATTGACTATCTAAGTATATGACTGTTCAAATTATAAGTGTGGTGACCGCGTATATAACCGGACATGTTACGTAACTAACACATGGTTACTATACAGTTACAGGTTACTGATAACCGCGGACAACCGCAGGCGTTGCATTTGCGCAACATTCATTTCACTGTTTGTTTGGTGAATGGCTAAAAGAAAGTTTGGATTAAGTTTAAAGTAAGGTAAGATAATACGTGAGGTGAGGGATTGAAGAACAGAGTATCCCCATCCCTATTTATCCTGTGAGTGTCCTAAGAGTCGACTAAGAGACGCAAAGGAGATCGTTTTTTGCTTTTTCGGAAGACGGTCCCCATTTCATGTCATCCACATTTTATATATTTTTTATCATTAATTTCATCACGACGACGACTTGAAGACTCGAAGACTTGATAATTGAAGATGATAAATACTTGGCATTGGCAGAAATAGCTGATCCTAGTGATCCGGCTGGTTGCCATTTCATCAAAAGAAGAAGAAGAAGAGACGCAAACTATGCAAGACAACATAACTGCAATAATCACAAATTTTAACAAAAGAAAACCGACTTCAAGAATTGAAATATGACCACACGGGAAGCACCAGCTTTTAAATAAAAAAAGAATTATTAAAATCGGTTCACCCAGTCAAAAGTTACGAGGTAACGAATTGATAACCTTCTCCTTTTATGAAGTCGGTTAAAAAGAAGTAAAACTTAAAACGAAAACTATACCAATCCGTTGTATAAGCGCGGTATAATAGGCTAAGACGTCTATGGGCCTATGTCCCAAAGGAGAACCATTAAAGGTTATGGATAATGGTGACTTTTGCTTTAGTGTATTGGTTTTTTGGTTCAGGTTATAGCACTCAATATTGAAAGAGGCGCGTGAGAAGAGGATTAAGGAGTAGATATAGTAAATAAAAGAGTAGAGACGTTAAATATTGAGAAAATTCGAAAGATAGTCAACAAATTAGATAGTATTTATTATGAAAACCAAGTCAGGTTACTTCTGTACCATGTATATCTGCAATTCATTCGACTACCTGAAGTTCACGCTGTCTAAATAACGTAACTTACGTACTAACAAACATTAAACACGGCATATCCTGCTAGTACTATATTTCCTACTTATAGGACACTACTCGTATATAAACTAGCTGAACCAAGCGGTGTTACCCGCGGTTTGTGTCGTACCGCTGGTAACACTGCGGGGCAAAGCTAGTTAAAACAAGTTATTAACCTAAGTTTCTCCTTGTATCATCAGCTACCTACCAGTGAAAGTCTTGTCAAAATCGGTCTAGCCGTTCTAGAGATTAGCTGGAACAAACACGGACAAAAATTGGTAAAAATGTTATATATATTTGCATTTAGTAAAAAGCGGTTATTTTAATATTGCAAACAGACATTCCAATTTTATTTATTTGTATAGATTTAAAGTTGTCATCTTGTCGACAATTCACTGCCGTGTTTTCATAGCAAAGAAGATTTATGTAATTGAAGCAACCAGTAATGCATTAAACATTGCATATTAACTACACGACTTATAATGTAACGTAATGATAGCCATTTTTTACCATATTTTGATGGAAACGATAAAGATTATGAGGAAATCCACATTGTGATTTGTTTTAGTGTAAACAAATGCTTTCTAATACTATAGACATGTCCCCTAGGCAAGTTGACAGTCTACAAACGTAAAGGATTATAACAAATGAATGTGAATAACGTTGTCGCAACTAAGTCATGTGGTTAAAACAACATATTAGGCAATAATATAGACGCGTTAGCAGTTGTAGAAAAAGATTGGAATCGTTACATCTTGAGTGGGTACCTTTACAAATATGCTTGATTGGTTTTTATATGATTGGATTGATAGGCCTAAAGAAAACCGTTGTTAAGCTATTATGTATTTCGTTACTTTTATGAAGTTACTAGCTGTACCCCGCGGTTCTATCCGCGGTACGACAATAACTGCGGGGTACGCCGCGAGGCGAAGCTAGTATCTTTATAAATTG
Source organism: Spilarctia lutea (assembly GCA_916048165.1). Lineage (NCBI taxonomy): Eukaryota > Metazoa > Arthropoda > Insecta > Lepidoptera > Erebidae > Spilarctia > Spilarctia lutea. The sequence continues at coordinate 20,461,816 of OU696479.1, forward strand.
TAGCTTATGTGTTATTCTGATGTATAAGCTATATTATTGTAAAGTTTCATCAAAATCCATTAGTAGACTTTGCGTGAATGAGCAACAAACATACTCTTACGTACTCACAAACTTTTGCGTTTATTATATAAGTAGGATTACCCTATCTTCTTACCGGAACACAACCCGTTACTGCACCTGATTATCGAGAGAGGGCTCAAAGGGCAGGAGCTCCCTCACGACTAGTGAGTGGTAATTAATGAACCGACTTGAAGAAAATTGCTAGCAGCGAATGGACGCAGGCTGCTCAAGATGAACCGGGTTCCCGCTCTTCAGACCCTTCAAAATTGTCGCTTGACGGCCTAACACCTTTAAGGAAAGAGCATAGGTATTGTGTTATGGGAGTTCATAAGCCGTAGTTAGTTTTTATCAGCTTCCCTCAGGCCCTCCTTCTATAACTATCACCATCAAACCTACATATGTATTTTTAAACACTATATCCATACTAATATAATAAATTCATAGTAGTTATGTATGTCTATTACGATTTCACGGCTAAAACGCTGTATAGATCTCAATGTTTGGCATGGAGATACACGCGGGCGGAGACGAAGGCAAAAATTATTACAAATAAGTGTTATACATGAGTTAGTTGTAACAAAGAGTTGTCAATCATAAAAATAATACACGATGTCCATATACTTATATTGACAATAAAAACTTATTTTGTAAATGATTAGATCAACTTTCACGAAATAAACTAATTTGTACTTTTAGGATTCCGTACGTTGTCACATGAACAGATCCTTTCGGTTATGATTATTAATATGGAATTCCGTTGAAAAATTAGTAAGCACAAAATTACCTAAAATAGAGATAAATCATAATATACTAAGAAACCATTTGGCGCCACAGTACATTATTAAAAATGAGATATTATAAATTAAAGTGATTAAAAGGTGATAAATTTGACAAGTAAAACGTGACTTAAAACTCTTTCGTGTTTAATGTACTGAACATAACCATATCTATACTAATAATAAAGCTGCGCTGAACGCGCTAATCTCAGAAACCGCTGATCCGATTTGAACAATTCTTTCGGTGTTGAATAGTCCATTTATCGAGGAAGGCTGTATATCATCACGCTACTACTAATAGGAGCGGAGCACCAATGAAGAATGTTTCAAAAACGAGGGAAAATTTTCACGCTACGGGCAATATAATACGCAAACGAGGTTGCGTGGGTCAGCTAGTTATAAATAATATTATAAAGCTAAAGAAACTATTCAGTTTGGTTGAACGTGCCAATCTTAGGAACTACTGGTCCAATTTAAAAAAAAAGAAAAACTGTTAGATACAGTTATTGAGGAAGGTTATAAGCTATATATAATCCCGCTACGACCAAAAGTAACGGTATATCAATGAGAAATGTTTTAAAAACAGTAAGGTTAATTAGTAAGAGTAAGGTAGTAGAGCTATGCTGATCTCAGCACGGTTGGGCCGGCTCGAACGGGGCGGTACTACCGTCGCACAGAAAATCAACGTAAAATTACAGTGTTCGTGCTGTTGTGTTTCGTTGGTGAGTGTGACACCGGAGGCCCGATGATGCACAAGCATCTTTAGGCTGCCATGGTGTAGGACACCATGATGCATTGTCTGTATTCGCAATGAGTACGGTGACCACAACTCTTGGTTTTTACTTATTCTTATGCTTTGCCATATCTAAAAGAAATATAAATTTTATTTGAAAGCTTCTATTGCGTGCGATGTAAATGGCTACCCTTCAAAAGGTCTAAAAAAATGTCGGCAACAGTATATGTCTATCTTTTAAGGTTGTTTCACTATAACCGTCATATTGTAAACAAACTCGCTGCGGGTAATACACGCAGACGAGGTTGCGGACGGACAGCTAATATTTTTTATATAATATTTATGTAGGTACTTAAGATTTTAAAAGAGTTTATAATTTCAAAATAGGATACATAATCTTTCGAGACAGTTCGTTAGTCACGTACATCATCGTACTGAACCCTCTCGACACAAGTCCAACTCGCACTTAACCGATTTTTTGACAATATACCTACCAATTTTAGGATATAGCGTCACGCTTACTAGATCAGTCAACGCCTCACTAATCAACATGGTTATCGAAACGGTCGGCACAACAAAGAAAACTATTATATGATTAAAACAAAACAAGTAAACGTTAAACTTTCTCTCGGACGTTCGCGAGAAAGTGACACCTTTCTATCGATCGATAGACCGATGGAAGCGATGCTGTTAAATATACATCTAATATACAATCAGTTCCTCTATCTTCAAAGGGGTGAACAGAGGTAAAGGTAAGCACCCACATTTTATCGACACCTCGGTGCCGCGTATGTAACTGCTGTTCTGTTCCCGGGTTCGATTTTTCATCTATTGTAAATTGTAAAAAAATATATTTTGGTATACGAGTATGTATAGTGTTAACATACATATGCATTTAGTAAAAAGCAGTTATTTTCATATTACAAACAGACTTATTTTTAGAGATGTACAGATTTAGGTTCCCATCGATCCAAGTGTTTAGATACAAATGCTAAATCTATACTAATAATAAAAAGCTCATCAATCTCAGGAAGCGCTGGTACGATTTGAAAAATTATTTTAGTGTTAGATAGTAAATTTATCGAGGAAGGCTATAGGCTAAATATCATCCCGCTAAGACCTATAAGAGCGGAGAATCAATCAAAAACGGGAGAAAATGATTACGCTACGGACAATAGTGGACGTAAACGAGGTGTATAATATATATGTATTGACAAGAAAGTATTATATCAGTCAATTTAACTTTCATAGTATGAGCTCTGTTTTAGTTGACACTAGATGGCGGCGTTGTGTGTTCGATGTCCAAAATGTTTATCATTTTCCTGAAGTCGAGAAGTCAGAGACATTCAACCTTCAAATTTTTTTCACCCAAATTTCAAATTTAGAAAAACTGGTATTCAGGTAAAACCGAACTAGTAGCTGAATGACCTGAATAATCAAGGCTAGGAAAATGACATCACTTGACACCACTAAAAACCTATTACGTCAATATGTAATTTCATATAGTTCTAATCTTGAACTGTATACACACTGGTTTCATATTTTCCCATCTAATATTAACTTAATTATCCAAACTGCCCATGACATTTAGGCATGATTGTTTCAATAAACTGAGGTCCTCTCGTGACCTCTAGACCCCAACAAATATTTCGCCACTACAACCATCATCACGATGGTTCCACTAAGTACATCTTACTCCATAAACAATAGCGGTAAACACTAAGGTATGCGATTGGTTCCACTGATGGCGATCTTTTGCTGTCCATACAATAAGCTATTACCAAATATACATCAGATATTTGAACAAATATTAAAGTACTGTCTACAACGATATTGGGATTGAAATTTTTATAGAAACTGAACGTTAATATAGAAAACAAAATATACTTCCCTCATAACTACTAAAAGGTTGAATCGAATTTAAAAAGTTAAATGCAATAATGATTGTTATTTTTAATGCTAATAATTACTAGATAGAGGTACCTCGAAAAGATAAGATGGCGGCTTTTTAGACTAAATTGTGTACCTTTTTCATACACAGCCACACCTTTGATTGACTGCCTCAGTGGCGTAGTGGTAGCATATGCGACTGGTAAGCTTGAGGTCTCGGGTTCGATTCCCGGGTCGGACCAAATGTTTGTAAGATCTGCAAATGTTTGTTCCGGAGTTTGGGTGTTTTCTATGTTTAATATGTATGTATTTACAAAAAAAAAGTATGTATTTGTATCAGTTCTCTAGTACCCATAACACAAGCTCTGCTTAGCTTGGGACTAGATAGCGTTGTGTGTTGTTAGGTGTCCGGAATATTTATTATTTATTAATTTATTTATAGATATGTTTTGAGTGAGGCATCAAAAATAAGTTTTAAAAGGTGATAAATGAAATTAATGTAATCTATTGTCAATATAATTAAATTAACATAATTAAACTGAGCTTGATTTTAGATAAGTTTAGAGTTACTATGTAAAAGTCACAAACAAATTTTGATTATTGAATTTAAAGTCTATCAAAATTCAACCACCTAGAAGGTATTGTTCGCTTGACTCTAATATATTATCTCTATATTATTTACATAATAATTAACAATTGTGTAGCTCATTATACATAATGTAAGGATGATTATGTTTCAAAGTATTGCCACAACTTAGGTCATTAGCCTGACAAAACAAAAGCTTAATTAAGTTTCCATTCCGTTACAGACAGTGTGCCAAATTTAGCAGTATTTACATATGGCTACTTAAATATATTATAATTTATTCTATTTGTATAAAAATTAAGGCGTTCTTGATACAGATTCATTTTTATTCAAATATAATTCGTTATTTATTTAAATTAAGCGTTTTAAAACTTTCTTTTACGGTGATCTTTCCTAGATGATGTCATGGCGGAAAGCTTAAGATAGCTTAAATTCCCATTCAGTTCAAATATTTGTGCACATTAACATCTGTTTTTGTATTGATTTGGTTATCTATATGTAATACGTTAGTTCCGCTACCAGTTCTGCAATCTTACTTTAGACCATGCATGGACGGTTTCTAGGGAGAGGCGTCCAACTACTACAGCACGCTTTCACGCTGCTTTACCACAGTGTGGTGTGTCTTTAGTCTTTGGTAGTAAAACGTAAAAGGCGACCATGTTGTATCTTCAGCCAATCTAGAAAGTTCGGTAGCAGATAACACATTGTCTATTATTTCTATGATCTTCTAATAGCCTCTCAGACCGTTACCTGTACCTACGTTTATTTAAATGTTATTAGCTTGTCATTTATGATGACAGTTTATTACGCGAACAATGTTATAGCAATACTTATTACTTCTAATTCTATACCACGTACGGTATTCAGTAAAAAATTCAAACTTTCATAATCACAATTAGTACCTAAGTATAGACAAAACTTTTTGTCTAACCGTACCAACTGTGTTGTGCGCGTGAGAAATATTTGTACTAGAATCCCTCCCTCCCCCTCCCCCGCGCACTATGCGCTCGCGCAGGCTCCATATAAACCTTGTTATCGCTCACTGATTGGTCGTTTATTGTACTTTACAATGGTCATTGATCGTTAACAGGGTGAAGGAAAACAACCTGCTTGCATCGGGACTTTTGTTGATGATCTTGAAGGTATCTAATGGGCGTTGATGGCTTTGGATGTTTTCAAGTATAAAAAGCGTCTGTATTCTGCCGTGATGATCGAGAGGGTAGTAAGTCCAAGGAGACTTATTTATCATTCCTTATTGGCTATGTGCGTGAAACGATCTTCTATCTATCTAGGTTTCATACGTTTACGTAAATTAGAAGCGCATATTCTTGTCCGATTGAACAATAAGTATGATATTTTTTCGAAACCGTCTTTCCTGACTCACTGCGCTCTCGATGTAGCTATTTAGTAATTTGTTTGTTTGTTACAAGATAAGAAAACAGTTGACAATGAAATCATAAGTCACAGGTGGATTGCTACTCTTTGATCTCCACGCTGGAATAAGGAGGGTTTTTGATGTCCGATAAACTGTCGTGACACAGTCGAGCCGACTCATACTCGAATGTTTGCATGGCTCCCATCAACAAGCTTTAATAATATATTAAACTGAGGCTCATAGGCGTCTACTAAACCTGATTTAGTATATAGTTTGTGTCAAGTTTGGAAGTGCTCTTGTCCTTGTTATTCTCTTATTTATCCCTTATTCTGCTATTACGACAATCATGATACTATTACAATACATAATTCGATTTACGAATGAATGTTTTATATCGAATACAAAACAATCATTCGTAAATCGATTTAGATAATGATGTTTTTGAATGTCAAATATTTACACAGATTATAATAGTGTTACCATGCTAGAGCCAACGAAATTGCCATAAAAATTTGTACCTATAACAATACATTTTAATAATGGTTTTAGTAATGTAATGATTGCTGTTGAAAGCACATTTTAAAGCAACATAATTAGCTAGGCAATTATAATCAACCTAGTATTTAGTTGAAATTGTTGTAATGCATATTATATCTCTGTTAGTGTAACATCAAAACAAAACAAGCAATTTAGTAAGATCGCGGAGAACAGTGTATTTTGAGGGTACTGACTTTCCAACAAAGATTGCCTGTTTATGACCTTACTTAACTTATATTAGTATAGTTAATGGAGTAAGCATTGACCACAATATAGACATAATTAGAATAAGAATAGAATAAGTAGATAGGTACTAAAATAACAAGATATAAACACGTTTAAAATTAATTATAATTGAATTACAGATAAAAAAAAATTTCCTTGCTTATTTAATTAATTCAGGAAAACTTACTAGAGATCTTTAAGTCATCTTCATCAAACAAGTACTAAGGTCGTACAGACTGTTCTAGAATGTCGTGGTAGGCGCGCTCAGGTGAAAGGGACGGCCCTAAGGCAACTGCGCCTAGATTAGACGTGTACACCATGTACAGTTCCGAGGTAAAGTTTTATGTCTGAATATGGTATTAGGTATGGCATAAAGGAAAATCCAGATGACGTGGTAAGGAAAAACTACATTGAGCTCTCACTACGTATAAAGGCATGTAAAGTTGATTTACATGATAGGATGTAAATGATTTGGTTTTGAGAGAGAGTGGGCTACTTATTGCTGCTTTTACAAGCTTTTATATAGTTTCACCTGTCCCGATGTTTGTCTGTAATCAAATATGGAAAGTTAAATTTGATCCACTTCCCGAATGCTGATTGAGCTAAATATATAAGGCAATGCAATTATATATAATACTAGCTGACCCACGCAACCTCGTTTGCGTCTTCAATTGCCCGTAGCGTGAAAATTTTCCCCGTTTTTGAAACATTCTTCAATGGTGCTCCGCTCCTATTAGTATTACCGTGATGATATATAGCCTTCCTTGATAAATGGACTATCCAACACTGAAAGAATTTTTAAAATCGGTTTAGTAGATCCCGAGATTACCCCCTACAATTTAACAAACACACAAACTTTACTTCTTTATAATATTAGTATAGATAAATAAAATGACAGCGTACATATTTCTGAACAACCCACCCAATATGGATATCAAACGAAAGGGCTTAAAGTTTTTTTGTGTTGGGCAGTCGAGCAGACGTATCGCCTGATGATAAGTGATTACCGCCGCCCATGGACACCCGCAACACCAGAGGTGTTACAAGTGCGTTGTCGGCCTTTTACGAAGGAGTACGCTCTTTTCTTGAAGGTTTTTTTTTTATTAACAAATAACAAAAGTTTGTTTTTAAAAAAACTTTGAACTTATGTTGCACAGTATTCATTAATCTTAAAAATAAATGTCAAAAAATGTGTAAAACAGTTTTGCCGTTGTCATTCCTAAGGTCGTGACTGCACGAGTGAACGCAGCGTAATGCGAGTGTTTCACAAGCAGAAACCGCTCTCGTTAACCACCTTTATTTTATACTTAGGCTTAACAGATTACTGAGAACTTAAATAGCTTATAAGTGACTACTAGGAAAATGCAACCATCAGCGGTTTAACAAGCTCCACACGTATTATGTCAGGAATAGATACAAAAACAATAAAATCTCACTTTAAAACCAGCTTTAGAGAAGCCGTTGTCAATGCAACGAATTTCGTTTGTGTGTTACAGTTTTCGTGCCTTACTCCAGAATAGTACGTCATGCAATGGAATCAAGCGATTATATAAATGTTTAGCGTCGTCAAATCAAGGTAATAATAATAATAATTTTCTTTTAAAGTTGGTTTCCCAGCGCTTCTTGAAAATATATTTTTTGTCAAAGCACTCCATTTATACGTTCATCTAGTTTTAGAATTCTCACCAACCAATTTAGCCAAATTGCAAGAGTTTCGCATCGGTTCTCTTTCTATTATTGTTAACGCTTCTATTCTCATGTAACATTGGCTTACGTCTTGTTTTAACCACGTGACTTAGCGATGGGAGACGTCATTCCCATACATTTATTAGTTTCCTATTAATGTTTATGTTTGTAGATGCAACTTGGCTAGGGGGGCAGGTGTACGTTTATAACCATTGGATTATATAAAAATGAATTCGATTTTTAAAATATTAAACGGATTTTAAGGCAGTTTTCAACAATAGATTCAAGAGGAAAACTTTATGTGTAATAAAAGCATACTACAGTAAGGGAAATTCGAAAATTTCAAAGACTTCCATGCAAAGCCGGGCCGGGTTACTAAATAACTCAATAAGTGTAAAGACATTTTTTTATACTATTTTTTAATTTTAAATGCATTGTTTTTATTATCTATTTACTTCGGCATTATTAGCATCAATGAAATACTATAATAGCTAATTTAAAAAATGTATTGTACAATATGACTAGAATGTGTATTTTAATTACCTACAATGCAACTCAATTGCTCAATTGTCCAAAAAATAAACTTCTAAGCATTTTGAATACCCCATCTGTTTGCTTGTAAGATATAATAAATAAATTATTAAATAAGAGGTTACAAAACAATGTCGTATTTCTAACTCCTGGTGAAATATTCAGACATGGCGGCGAACTTTCATCAGTCGGCCGATGGGTCTCGCAACTGATCTAGGCTAATGTCACCGACACCTCTGGTCTTCAACGGTTACACGCGTTTTAACAATTAGACATGGTTTCGACAATCCGAGTTATGTTATACACGAAACGCTTACTGTTTTGTGTCAATATTTATAAATAACCATCGGTTTTGTAACTGTACACGAATATTGTTTATCTAAAAATCAATAAACGTATTTGTCACGCTTTCACACACGAATAAAAATTGACATAAGTATTTTAGACAAAAGCTTTTTGGTTTTTACTATTTAGTTTAATAAAATTACAGGACCACATGTTTAATCTCAAATGAATTAAAAAGTAAATAATATTTTGCATTAAACAAATCTTTCATAAATAACATAGTTCTGAGGTTATAAAAATCCATAATAATATTATAAAGCGGAAGAGTTTGTTTGTTTGTCTGAACGTGCTAATCTCAGGAACCGATGGTCCGATTTGAAAAATTATTTCAGTGTTGGATAGTCCATTTATCGAGGAATGCTACAGGCTATATATCATCACGCTAATACTAACAGGAGCGGAGCACCAACGAAGAATGTTTCAAAAACGGGAGAAAATTTTCACGCTACGGGCAATTGAACACGCAAACGAGGTTGCGTGGGTCAGCTAGTACAAGATAAAGTACAAGTTAATTGACTAACTATTCTTTCATATTAAAGTCGGTTAAAAGTAACTTTTAGGTGAGTTAGTTAAGTTAAGCATAAAACGTGAAATCATATTGTTGACAATGTAATGTCCTCAACACGTCTCATCTTTATCGTCAGGTGCAGAGCGCAATCTGTGCTTGTGCAACATTCAACACATTTAAATGGAGAAGAGGTCGATTGTTCTGGTGCGTCTTTTAAGTATTACTAATGTTTTGTTATTCGTACAATAACTGTTAAAGAAATCTGTCACATTGGTTTTTAGATCGTATTGGACTTTAATGGTTTTAAAACATAAAATTATTGTAAATTGAAAACCCTTAAACGATTTAGAAATCGTTGTTTTTAACAGGAAGCTTAGTGCTCAAATATATTGATAACTAGATCAATCTTCAACATTCAGTTCGTCCCTAGGGTTGCGGAGGTTCAATGCCAGTCACTCGGTGGAAAAAAAAAATCAGTTAAAACCGGTTGAGTAGTAGCCGAATAATCTTGGGAATAATAAATGGTAGAAAGATGATAGTATTTTACAACTTTTTATCATAACTGTAGGACTAGAAATAAAATTTTCTGGGGTGGACTTTAAGCCACATTTAAAACTGCCTCGATTGCGCACTGGTACCGTACACGACTACTGTGCTTGAGGTTTCGAGTTCGAATCCCGGGTCGGATCAAATGTTTGTATGATCTGCAAATATTTGTATCGGAGTTTGGGTGTTTTCTATGTATAATATGTATGTATTTACAAAAAAAAAGTATATAAGTCTCAGTTGTCCCAGAGGGTGCCAGCCTTTGAGGTGGTTTTTAGTAGAAATACCACGTACTCGTGGCTCCTGCGTCTCCTTAGACTGGATCTCCGAAGGGATTTCCACACCAACAGCTAAAAATAGTAAATGTCGTATAGCGAGGGTTGTATTGTAGAGAAAAGCTAGCCTTATTTTCTCATTGTTGCAGTAACAGTTGATCTTGTTTGTATTGCAGATTAATGCACTTGGAAAATTTTGAAGTGGAACTGAACACAATTGGTAACCCAACCAAGCATAGAGTTGTAGGAAGTTGATTTGCGGGTTTTCTTATGAAAATCACTATCAAAGAGGCACGTACCACGCTAACTAATAAGATTTTAATTGATAGATATCTTGGTTTCTTTTATATTATTACTAATTGACACTGAATATTTTTTTACGATTTTTGCATCATTTTTAATTGATGCTCTGCTTGTAATTGGTCGTAGCGTGATGTTATGTAGCCTTTCTTAATTGAAAACGCTTTCTGTCTCTAAAATAATTTTCGAATTTGAACTAGCAGTTCCTAAGATTATTACATTAAGAAAAAAAACCTTCTTAGCTTTCTTGTATGATGAATCTATAAATGAATTATGTAGAAATTCCGTAGCAAGTACAATTGAGTTATGGTTAAGACGTAATATTTACGTTTTCTTCTATATATTCACCGTGGGAGATCCAAGCTTTGGAAGAGCCACGCTTCGGCATGCATGGGCAGCTCGACCGGAGTTATACCACGGCCTCCTTCACAGAAAAACGGTGTAAAACAGCTTTATCCATCCCCTTCATTCCCCTAAAGGCTGGCAACGCACCTGTGACGCCTCTAGTGTTGCGGGTGTCCATCGGCCGCGGTAATCGCTTACGCTTGGCGAAAAGTTTCCAAACAAAAAAAATATAGGGAAAAGGATATCGATGATGATGATGAAGACCGCTTGACCGCGGCTCCACCCACGAGTATGTCGGTTATAACGATAAACAGTAACTTATATCCTTCTTCAAGAATCAAAGTATCACAATGGCAAATTTCATTAAAATCGGCACAGCGGTTTATTAGCCTTTAATTAGAACACACATACAGAGTCATTTTTGGATTTATAATATTAGTATGGATTCTAATGAACACGAATGCAATTAAAGGTAGCACTAACAACATACATAAATAGCCTCTCAGCACAGTTACTTCCATCAACCGACGTTCGTCCCATATCCGAAACTAGTAAATTTTTACACACGCGAAAACAGTTATAATAATAATACCATTCAAATCATTGACATTTTCGTTAATATCTTCGCAAAAGAACCGACATACGACCATGTACAGTATAAAAATAACTTTAGCATTGAAAAATTAAGGTATGAAATTCGGTAGCAATAATAAATAGACGTAGCTAATCTAAGAGTTGTTATGTCCAAATCTATCATTAAATTAATGATTCGACCGTTAATGTCTTATAAGATATGTTACGTTATTGCAAAATTTTTAGTTTATTAACAAACTATCATTCTCTATTTAACAAACAAGGTTTTACAAAAAATATTGGTCAAATAGTATGTTAAATAAGTGGCCTCTCCGGCTACTTTCTTGGGAACAAATGGATTTTAAGGAAAAGAAACTTCGACTGCTGATGGCCATTTCTAAGGAATAAATTATGAACATTCTAGTATATTTTTAGATAATCTTTACCTACATATAAAACTACTGGCCCTGGCTGACTGATGCAGAACCTAAATCGCTAGGCCAACACGTTTGAAATTTTGTCATTTTCATACTTTCTGTGTTGTCAATCCTCAATAAAAAATGATTTTTTTAAATTTCACCATTGAGAGTAAAATAAGAGATTAACAGGTATCTGTATAATACCTGTGTTTGTAGTAGTATATCATTTTCAATATTCAAAACGCGAAATAGAAAGTAAGTCTTATGTTTTAATGTATAAAGACGAAACTAGTTAAAAGTCAATATCAAAAGATACACATTCATGTCAAAATATTTACGTAAAGTTATGTAAGTAATTATTTTTAAGATAAAAGAAGTAAATAGACCATTGGCATCAATATAGTATTGATAGATTGTATCAAATCGTTACATTGCTTGTAATTTGTGGGAGCTCCGCGGGCGCTGTGAGCACTACGGTTTTTACACTTGCGTAATCGTGTGCACAAAGTTGACGAAACTGCAGTTTTTTAACATACGTTTCCTGTGGGTTTGTTTAGCAATATTAGTCGCAATGCGCGATAAATAGGCTCAGCTACGTATGAAGAAATATTGCTATCGTGAATATTCGATTTCATTGTTGGTGTTGCTGTGGCAATTTTCCATGAAACGATTTGAGGTGCAATCAATTCTAGTAGCCACAATATAGCACTTAAGTATTGTCTGCATTCCGGTGTAAGAGTAATTTTAAGCCCTGGTTCCTTGTTTATTATAATTGGGCAAAAAGTGGTAACAGTAACTAGTATAAATTGTGTTGAAATATATTCGAACGTTTTCTTGACTTTAAAATTGCAGCGATGCTAGTTTTAGGTGGTAATAGCTTTAAAAAAACTACTAGAGCAATAAGGACGTATTTATATACCTTATAATTGGTAGGTACACAAACATGGCATTTAAAATACAACCTTCCTACATTTTTTTTAAGTCAACAAATGTATAAGATTGACTACGATCTCAGAACGACAGTTAGAGGTAACGTCACAAGGTTTTTTGGAAACAATGAATACGTATTTACTACAATTAATTATATTAAATCAAATGGAAACCTAAATAAACATATAAAAGTTTTAATAGAGGTAGAATTTTTAGAGTAAAAGAATTACAATTTCACACAACAAACATTCTTATAATTTTCTTTCATACGGTACTTACCAACATGCATTATGACTTTACGAGATTTATTTCACTTACCTGCAATAAAAACAAAGCTTTATTAGTTTATAAATTTATATAAGTACTTGAACACATATATAATAAAAAGAATAAAAAAGACTATGTGACCAAGCTATTTCTTGTCATAATTACTTTCTAATCGCTAGTTATTTTTATATGCTATGAGCTAGGTTGGGTGAAGACCTCATCCGAAGATACCCACTTTTGTCTATCCAATGCTATTTGCCACCAGTATGGGCCAGCAACATCTGGGTCTTTCTCTCCTTCTTTTTCCTTGAGGTCCACTACATGCGATGAAATTGGAGGTCCTTCTTTTTTCTCTAAGCCTCGCTATCTGACCACTTTTTCTTTATCTTAACTTTTGTGCATAAATCAAAGCGTCAGTGGTTAAATATTACGAATGGATACGTATACAAACATAAGAAGTACTTGAACACAATATAACCAGTTACACAAGTATCACATAACACTGACACTAGACGCTAGTTAAGGATACTAACTAGTACTAACTACCAGTTCGCTTCCTATGCAGATGGTACTTACTACCGAATGATTCATGCGCTCCTTTGCCCTTCTACGATAAAAAATAACCCTCTGAATTGGCATTTTTGATATTTAACGCATTATTAGCGTCCTATCATCAAAAGTATGTTTTAGGCAAATCAGAAATGATTGCCTAAAACATACTTTTTTCTTTCTATTCGTTTATATCGAAAGTGTAGATATTGTGTATATTTATATATGTATGTATTTATTTGTTCGTATTAATGTGTAATCCTAATTATTTTATTTTTTCTGACCAAAATTACACGCGAATACGATTTGTACAGACTTTCTACAGTCAATTTCAGTTCATCCAAAGGTTGTATGTAAAAAATTGCTTTTTAGCGATTAGGTTGCCATTTGTACATTGGTTTTTAAGCTGTTATGCTCCTGAATGTGAACTGTTTTAAATGGTGTACAATGAAGTTTTTTCTATTAAATTTTATTAAATTCATTGCATCCTGTTGAACATAATTGCAACAGTTTGACAGTTACGAAACTAACAGTATCTATGTGGCTAACTGTACTGACGTAACTGTCAAAAACCTCGCTTTCCCGGCTCCCGGTGACATTTACGAGGGCGGGTTGATTTACGCGTAGAGACAGGTTACGGCACTCTCACTACCAGCGCCGTAGAAACTGAAAGCGGTCGGGTGACATACCTGACCTCCCGCCACTCCCGGCTTGGAGGTAGAGGACATCACAACAGAGGTTTATGTACTCTAAATTTGGAGTGCAGAAGTAACGAGTACTACCTTTTTGGACTAGGTAAACCGAAAAAGCATTTCTTTTTCTAAAACCAAGTGTTATGAAAAATGACATGAATTTTCGTCGGCCGTTTAGTAAAATCAAGTCAAGTTTAAATGTAATATATTCACAACTTCTCAATCCTCACATACGGCCCTCTCATTCGTAATCAGAGTGCTCATAAAGATACCTAGGTATATAATTCTGAATGTATACATATTATAGATGAATTACACACAAAAACAAGACAAATATTTGCCTTGGGTTGGATTTAGCAGTCAGGCTTTTTAACTAAACTAAACCAACAGCTCCCTAACCAAGTGTACATTCTACAAAACAAATGTTATTAGAAAACAAACAAATGTATGGGCATGACATCTCTCAACACTAAGTCACGTGGTTGAAACAAAATAAGAGTAGAGGCGCTTATGATTGTTGAAAAAGAATCGACGTTCAAAACTTACATCTTGGCTATGGAAACACGTCAGTCAACTAAAGTAAAATGAACGAGGAGGAGTTTGACAAGTGTAACTAACTCAGTGTTGACAAGGGAAAGAATTTAACACCGTCTTTTTGAATGGCCGGACCGTTTGTACCTAAATCTTGCTTTTTTCTCATTGCCTCTTCACTTCATATCTCTAGGTACTTACTTATTTAGTTAGTCTGCAAATATCATATATTTGTAGATGCTCAAATCATTTAAAAATCCAAAATGGCAGAATTATTTGCAAAAATGTCTTGCTACTTATCGATCATTTCCCATGTATGTATTATGATAGCTATATCCATTCAAGCATTGAGTGGTGAAAGTATTTTATTGTATAACAAAATTGAATAACAAAAAGCAAATATTGATATATTGTGTCATCTGATTACATAAAAAAGAAAGGCTCATGTTATTAGGAATATCACTTAGTGGATCCATACGAATAAGTAACGTGCTTATATATTCCAATATATATATATTCAAGCACAGAAACAATGGAACGTTCTAGAACACCAAATGAGTTCTTGTATGAGATTTAGATTGTTTATAACGCTTCATCTTCTAACTAAGGGTCATGGTTAGATCCAAAACGTACGAGTCAATTAATTACGTGCTTTCTGTATATTACATTTAACTACCGCAAATTTAAAATACTGGTAATTTAATTTATAAACTACTTTAAAGTATAAAGTATGATTTGCTAGAAAATATTAACGGCAGAGTTTTAATAGCCAAATGAGTAAATGTTTTAACCAAATCGAAACATGAATGTTATTTTAAATGTTCGAACAACACGATATTGTTATAATTTTCATTTAATAAGTTGGTTACCATTAGATTCATGTCTGTAATAATTATTATGTAGATGAATTATCTTTATTACGATTTCTAATAACTACGAAGTGAATCTAATGAAATATTCCCGACATCTTGGCTTCAGTTTGTTAATTTTAATTAAACGATCCACAGATAAACATGAAATATGGTATCTCATTGATCTTTGCACACGCTACGGCAATTTTCTGAAACAGTATTTACACTAAGACAAATAAAAACTGCCACAATGGATATTCAGATCAAGATATACAATTAGTCAACGTATAAAAAATCGTAAATAGTAGCTAGCTACGTACTTGATGACAAAATTAACGGGAACTAGAACGAGTACGCAATAAAATCATAATGTTACATTTAAAACAATAGAAAAAAGCATTTTATTGTTCAAATTAAATACAGTACTGTATCTAAATTAAAAAATGGCCGTCATGACAATATGGCGGTAACGATTATGTCAAAATATCAAGATGGTGTGTCATTCGTTCCGCATTCAATTACTTATTATGCAAAGATATTAAATGAGTTTAGTCATGGCGATGATGTGCTGGAAAATGGACAATCACTTGAACAATAAACATTGGTTATGCGAATAATTGTAGACTTTTGAAGAGTTTATCCGAATGCATTACGCAGACGTGTGTAATTATGAGTTATTTAACTGAAACGATTATATGCGGAAAGTAGTTTAAAGTCGGATATGCAATGTTTATATAATTTTTGATGATGGCGTTTATTTATATTGTCATAATTCTGTACGAGAAAGTTTGGTATTCATTTATTCTGATTGTATGTTATGATTAATGAACTTTCCCGCGCATGGTGTCGGCACTCACCGCAGACAACAGAATATAAATTTTACACCTTTAAGTTTTTAATATTAAAATTTCACATATTAACAAAACTATTTAAGAAGGGTTCCTAGATTCCCATTTGTTGTAATTGTATTTTTTATAGTATTCACTGTAGCCAATAAAGTAATATATTGTTTTGTGTAGCTTTCTATATGATACAATAGTAATATCTGAACTACATAATCCGGTGAATGAGCATTTCTCACGGACTTAGCATGGATTAACCTTGTAACATAGATGGTTAAAATGATTATTTGTTTTGTACAAGCCTCGTTAAAGTAAATTTATGTGAAAGTAAGTTTCTCTACATATAAAGTAAATGATAAATCTATTTCCTTGTTATAGTACCTTAAGATAAGAAATTTCACCATTTTACATTTTATGCACATGGTTTTTTGTCATTTGTCAAGTCTTGTCCTTTTTTCTTCTACCACTAAATATTAATGCGCAGTTTTCAATAAATCCATACATAAATAAGTATTTATATCGATGATCTTTTGTGTTTCAGAATAAATCGAAAGTACAGTTGGGACTTAGAAAATGTTAAGTACTCAATCTCCAATTCTTATATTATTTATTCGCTTATATATTTTACCTCCCTGTACTGGTAAGGTATGTTAAACCTTTCCAAGACCTCGAAGTCTTCAGATAAGTACCATAGTACATTGCATCACATGTATTTTTGTTCTATTGTACCTCATCAATACTTATCAATAAAAC
This sequence comes from Spilarctia lutea, assembly GCA_916048165.1. NCBI lineage: Eukaryota > Metazoa > Arthropoda > Insecta > Lepidoptera > Erebidae > Spilarctia > Spilarctia lutea. The sequence goes on from OU696479.1 coordinate 20,478,941, forward strand.
AATGATGTCACTAATACATGCCCTTATGCTCACAGCATTGTCACTAGCTATGAATACTTGGGAAAATATTGGCAAATTTAGTTGTATGTTTTTTTTAAATTTGCTTTTTCCCACGGTTTTGTCCGCATGTCGGTATCACGGTAAGAACATTTCCTCAAGACTTTCCAAAGTATCTCTACGTGAAGTTTCATTAAAATAGGTGCAGTGGTTTAGACATAACAGCGTTATAGACAGACAGATAAACAGATTTACTTTCGAATTTATAATATTGGTATAGATAACAAACACTTCGCTCGCGTTCGACTGTGGATTTGGATTCACAGACGAAAAATAATAATAATAATCTCTTTATTGTACACCAGATTACTAAAAAAGGTAACACAAAACTAGGAGGTACAATTGGCGGTCTTATCGCCTAAAGGCAATCTCTTCCAGGCAACCATGGGATGGAAAGAAAGACGTGGAAAGTATAGGGTAGTCCCTGGTGTATGAAAATTGGTTGGAAAAATAAGTATTTATTTTTGTGTAAGGACAGATATTTAATTATCAATCTATCAAAATGAAACATCTCCTATTTCTTCTTTCTCTTCTGGCCTTATCTCTTCCATGTTTATGACCGGATATTAAAATCTTCTCTCCACAGGTATATTTCTGTTTGAATTGTCTGACAAATCCATTAAAAATCTTATATCACATCATAGTCACCGATACTTATACATCTTAACAATCTCATACAAACACTTTCTTTAGTTGACTGTTCCTACACAGATTGTATCTATTCCTAAAGGTTACAAGTCACGTTTGTGGTACGTTTCGTGTTGTGTGAGATGATGTAACATTAACTGTATCATTCGTAGTTACTGACGACTCTCTTGATTAAACTCACTTAGTATCTGGCGCTGACTGTACCTCCTGACAGTTCACGAATTAATAGTGTTGTCCGAACACAAATAGATTTATTACGTAACCGGTTACGAAATACACGATATCAATGTACTATAATTGAATTGAAAGTGAAAATAAATAAAGTATAATGGAAAGGTTAAGTCATAATGTATTTGGTGAGATATATATGTACAACCTGTTGATTGAGCGGTTAGTAGTTTCGATTCTAACCCTGGACAATTGTGTAATTAGTTTGATTTTAGCGATATATAGGCAAACGAGTAAACAGGTCACTAATAGCAGATGCCTACCGCTACACATGGAAGAATTACTTAACATTGACATTCTATGAAAACTTGTATCACTCCGGTCACGACTGTCCATTTGTTACAAAGAATCTCCCACGGAAAGTATGATATTTTTATTCGTATCTGGGTAAACACTTATAAACTTAGCAGCAAAATCCACATACTAAAATATTCTAACATATCCTTCCTTCGAGATCCTTTACAATTTATAGGTTAGAAATTGTTGTACTAAACATAACTAATACTAGATGACCTACGCAACCTCGTTTGCGTCTTTTATTGCCAGTAGCGAAAAATTTTCCCCCGTATAGAGTTGATTTTTACACCTTGTGTCCGAAAAACCCCAATATCTTACGGAACCCTATTTTTTTCCAAAATAAAATATAGTCTATGTTACTCGTGGATAATGTAGCCTTCGAATGGTGAAAGAATTTTTAAAATCGGTCCGGTAGTTTTAGAGCCTATTCATTACAAACAAACATACAAACAAAGTTTTCCTCTTTATAATATTAGTATAGATATATGTATAAAGGTTTACGTACAATTAGAAATTAACATAAATGTGACTTCCTTTGAATCCAGTTTTTCTATTCAAATAAATAGTTTAACGACAGTAATAAAACGAGTAAAGAAGTTATTCTTAAATGCTTGTAATACTTTAAAACCGTGTCAATGCAAATTTGAAGTAGGTTTTACAGTTTGTTTATTTTAATCCTCGTAATTTTAATCAAATTATAAGATAAATAAAAGTAGATAAATAAATTACTATATTTTTTTCACGAGTTGATTTGTTAACGTTTGTCTGGCCTGCTGGTCTACCCGTTAGAGATACTGGCTGCTAATGTGTAAATATTAATTTTGGTGATGGCGATAGAACGGAACCTAAGAATTCTCAGTTCTGTGATTTATTCTGCCTGCACTCAGGCACACTTCTCGCTGTGTATGTTTAAAAAATATTTTGGACATCATCAATTTTCTTCAAGTCGGTTCATTGATTACCACGTGTCGTGAGGGGGCTCCTGCCCTTTGAGCCCTGCCTCGACAATCAGGTGCAGTAATGGGTTGTGCTTCGGCAAGAAGATAGGGTAATCCTACATATATGTAATCTATACATACAAATAAATAAAATTGGAGTGTCTGTTTGTAATATTAAAATAACCGCTTTCTACTACATGCATATGAATGTACACGGTATATACGGTACACATACCAAAATATATATTTTTAAAATTTTTGTCTGTCTGTCTGTTTGTTCCGGCTAGTCTCAGGAACCACTGGTCCGATTTGAAAAATTCTTTCGGTGTTGGATAGTCCATTTATCGGGGAAGGCTATAGGCTATATATCATCACGCTACTACTAATAGGAGCGGAGCACCAATGAAGAATGTTTCAAAAACGGTGGAAAATTTTCTCGCCACGGGCAATATAAGACGCAAACGAGGTTGCGTGGGTCAGCTAGTACGAGTATATTATAAACGCAAAAGTTTGTGACCATGTTAGAGTATGTTTGTTGCTCTTTCACGCAAAAACCACTGAATGGGTTTTGATGAAAATTTACAGTAATATAGCTTATACATCAGAATTAAAATAGGCTACAATTTATAAAGATATTAGCTTTGCCTTGGCATTGCTCACGGTTATTTTCGTACCGCGGGTTTCAGGTAGTAATTAAATAAATGCAAACACGATTCTGTTTGTTTTCTACGCTTTCACGCATTTCAACGCACCTTAGGTGATGTTAAAATGAAAGTAATTTAATTTTCTACCTTTAGGTAGTGTGTAATAATTACTTATATATATTTCTGTAACATAATTCATATAATAAGGTATAATATTATATACGATCGCGTGCATTATCATAACTTTATGACGGTATTAATTTAGTTATCTTTATACTATACTACAAATAAATAAAATTACGAGTACCTGTTCGTAATATTAAAATAACCGCTTTTTATGTATCCACAATTAAATAACATTTTTTAACTGTATTTTAGTTCCGGCTAATCTCTGGAACGGCTAGATCGATTTTGACGGTACTTTCACTGGTATGCGTTAAAAAAAGGTCACCTGCATTGTTGCATTGTCTGCATTTGCAATGAGTATGGTGACCACTAGCACTACCATTGAGATATACCTATAGAAGCGCAAACTTCGTTACCACATATCGCAAAAAATTTAACAACTTTGAACTATGACGATGTAGCTTTGAAGCCGTTAGACATTTGAAAATAAACATACGCATGTCTCACTTACACGCGTTACAAGAACATTAACGTCGCCATGATTAGACAAAGACAAAGCATAAACATCACAATGGCTGACTAGTGTTGACTACTCTAGGAAAATTTTCCCATAAAAATCGAGAAAAAATAAATTAAAATATTTGAATGGAATAGTTATTATTAATAAAATAGCTGTACATTTTTTTTTATAATTTATATAAAAAGTAAAATCAAACACGGGCTGTGAAGCATCCGCTTCATAAACAATTCTCTCTTTAGTTTTTTTTGTAGGTTTGAGTGAACAATTTATTTTTAACACAAACTGACGTTTGCCTCGATTATGAACAAGTTCTGAATTAGGGCCTGTGCATTTTCGGTTCGTATTTGCTAATCTGGTGTATAATAGATCAATGACCACTACTTTTGAATTCGCAAAGCAAAGGAACACTCGATGTCTTCCTTGTTACCAAACATTTATTCACACTGCTTTTAAAAATCACTGTGTGCGTATCCTGAGAAAGCACAACACACCTAAATTGAGATGTACAATTATACTTTCAAATGGTATAGAAAGCAAGGCCCTACCGATTTTACCATATAATAAATATTACTTATGCATTTATGCGGATGTCGGAGACTGCGACGTATGATGGACAGGCGGAGTCTCAAGAACGGGGATAGAGATTTACGGGGCCTATGGTGATCAGATTTATGGGTTTATTCAGGAAGTTCGGACATTGGTATATCTGCGACATTAACCTCCCATAAAGCAGTCAGCGAGTGAATTATATTATCGGGAAGAATATATGATGCTGATATAAGTTGACTGATGCTCGGTTCCTATATTTAACGAATCGTCATCGTGTAAAAATTTTCTACAACCGACTACGAGTCGTCAATACCGTTCCTCAATTATTTTTTTATAGGAATGATTTTAGCTTACGCCCCGTATAATATACTACTATTCGTACCTAGAACGGATCGTTTTTCAAATATAGGAACTGGGCATGAGTGTTGTGACCTGGCTATCGATCAAGTGTTTAGTAATGTTGAGGCTTAGCCGATGACGTTAGTTGGCAGATAGGGTTCAGTTCCCATCTCAGACAAACAACTGTGAAGTGAGCACCATTATTTGTTAGGTGTTTAATCTAATAAGTCTATAAAACAAAATTGAAGTGTATTTTGTAGTTTCAAATGAACAGCTTTTTACCAAATAAATATGGAACGATAAGTACTATATTAGTTATTTTTTTGTCTATCTTTTTGTTCCGGTTCCGGTTCGGTAACGGCTACACCAATTTTGATAGATCTTTTATTAGCAGGTAGCTGATGTTATAAGGGATTACTTAGAGTATTTTTAATGTTATTGGTGTATTTATTTATTTATTTACTGTTACAACTGCTACCGCCGATGGGTAATACCGCGGGGCGCAACTAGTTCTTGAATATAATTAAGTTTTTTTTTATGGAATAGTGCATATGGGGAAACGAGCGGACGTATCATCTGATGGTAAGCGATAACCGCCGCCCACGAACACAACACCAGAGGCGTACTTAGCTTTTAAATAAAGAACATTTTGAGTCTTCTATCACGTTATGCTGCGACTTATCTGGCTCATATGCCTCTAAGCACTAAGATAGATCACTTCAAACGCATCTCTTGAAAAACATATAATTTATTTCTAAATGCCGCATCCTCGCTCCAGTTACTGCGACAACCATCACACGACAACATACCAACAAAGAAAATCATACCACGGCTTCCATACATAAGGTGCAATATTCTGTATAGTTTACTAACAGCAAAGATTTAAATTATTATTCGATAATGAATCGTGTTGTTTCTACTCTAAAGTGTATTTTGATTTGTCTATGTGTGATTTTAATCTAAGTAATATCGTTCACGCATTACTATCTATAGTGAGCTATTATAGACTTTATTATTTAACTTAGCAACACATTCAGACATTCACGGCGATATCACTGAAGGAGTAGACAGAAGTGGATTATGCTAACTATACCTAATCGTAATGCTAGTCGCGTACCTTCCACTAAACACTATTTACGAGAAAGAATGAATTAAATAGAAAAAAAGGTGTGTGTGCGATTCACTAATTACAGGCAACTTTTTGTATTTGTGTCTCTTACCTGTCGTTTTTCCGTTGCATCCGGTTTGAAATCTTTTTTTTTTATATTTATCATAGGATTTTGAAGATGTTTCACTTCAAAATATGTAGTGGGATAGGTACTGCAGGAAGGACTTCAGAAACCGCTGATGCATCCCTGGAGCTCCTGCCAACTGGTAGGCCGCCGTGGGGTTTAGCCGGCAGACCGGTTCTCTGGGAGTCCCACAAACCCATTCGTCAGGGGAGGGAATGGTGTGAAATCTATTTCCCGCGTATAAAAAAAGGTGTAATCCAAGGAATATGAAGGGATATGAGATTTCCTGAAGAAAAATCAGACACTTGCAACCCAAAAGACACGTGAGCATTGTTAAACTTTAAGTGCCTTCCCTCACCCCCCAGAATTAGTCAGTTTGTCAATCATTATAGTTCTTAACGAAATAATGCTTAAGACACTTTGCTGTAGGATAGTGGCACAGAACAACGACTTTCTGAAGGCCCGGGTACCACATTTGTCGAGGTGATGATGTGACCAAGAATGTCAGTCCAACGGTTTTCTCCCAAACTGATCAGGTTCACACAGTTACTTGTCACTCGAATAGGCTATTACCGAAGTCTGAGCCTGCTCAACTCAATTATGTATTTTGTTTAGGTAGTAGGGTCACACTTATTTCAGCACGAACGGGTCAGCTCGACCGGGCAGTACTACCCTCGCATAGAAGTCGTTTCGTTGGTAAGTGCAAGACCCGAGGCCCAACGATGCAGAAGCATCTCAATAGGCAGCCATAGTGTGGGTCACCATGCTGCAATAGTCTACATTCGCTATGAGTATGGTGATCATTACTCTTAGAGTCTGCTCATGCTTTTCATCAGGTTGTGGCGACTTCCACGTACAGCGCGACAGCGCCATCTACCGAAGATACACTGAACTACGAAGTAACGCACTACACGGAGTAACTACAAAATCTGAATCGCGCAATAAATAGTTCTCACGCCGATTATCATATATACAACGTCCCAACATCAACTATTGGGCAGTGGCCCGCCAGGCATAATCACCTCGCCTGGTCGGAGGATCCTCCCTTTGTGTTAGAGGGAAATGATATCCGTTCCTCCATAAGGTAAAAACTTTGGCAGGCTTAAATATAGTTTTCGGGTTTTTTATTGTGGTAATGAATGTTTGTGCATTTGTTAAGATAAACCACGAGTATATAATACATAAGACAGCAGGTTTTCAACTATTATTGTTCTAACCTGGGAATAAACAACATTACACACAATAGAAGTGGGTCTTCTGTGAAATATGCCCATTGTGTCACGTTGAAAATGCAATTGTTTAGTTTCAAACAATTAATTATAGCATATGAGCCGCAACACAACTGTAATGATATTGAAATAGATTGCGACTCCAAAATGCAATGACGTTGTCAATCGCAATGCAATGTAAAATGTTGCAAAAATTATGACTAGGTACTTCTCTAATTGACTGAGGGTTCGTGCACCAACAAAGTTTAAAACTTTAAATTTTTTAACTGACCCTTAAATAGAAACAGGTTCTCATTTTGCCTTTTATTCTGATGTCACAAAACCGTCATTAGTAAAATAACTTGAAAAATATAGTAAACTATTCCTAAGCGGTGCAATTAAAAAAAAAAATCATAAAGGTGGAATTTAGGCAACGAACAATACAATTTATTAAAATTGATTTCATTGAATTGATAAAAGATTAATGTCGTTGTTATTAAACAAATATATTATCAGCACAATCACTTGCGTACTTCTGATGATTGATAGAGTTGTTTTTCATTCAGTAAACACTTGTTTGAACAGCCAGTTGTTGGCAAGGTATACCAAAGGCCGCGCCACACCTGTGCCTGCGCGGTGGAATGTCTGCGCCTGCGTCCGTATGTGGGCCAAGGATGGACATTACTCTCCATTTGTTTGACGATAAACTGGTTATCTGATGGTGTGTTTTGAATTTAAATATTCTCGTGTTAGTGCCAATTTTGAATCACATAAAACTTATTTATTTAGATCACGTCGTAAGGTATAAGAAAGTCGAACGTGATGAGACCAAATAGGATAAATTTGAATCGGTGTTACACCGAAATTGAAAAACCTAAAACGGATATGATTCAGATAGAAGCGTAGACTTTCGCGACTTAAACACGTACATATAGTTTTGTTATACAGCGGGGGGTCCATTTATATAGATTATTTATTTATTTAAACTTGATGCACATTTTGCACAAAGGCGGACTTAATGCCATAGGGCATTCTCTGCCAGTCAACCATAAGGTGATGTGAAAATATGATGTGGTAGGTGATTATGGGGTTAATAAAGCTACCAGCTAGTAACTAAGAAAAGAAAGAACAGTACATATGAACCTAAAAGGTATTTTGGGGACGTAAAAGTAAAATCAATCAGACATAACATTACTTAGCTAAGACATAGCGTTACTAAGTGACTTAAAAAACTCTTCTGCATCTCAAGTATCGCAAGGGCCTTGCTGAGCTAAAAGCCTTTGCCCCATAACTAGACATAAAGATCGGAATGCCTAACACAGGTTTTTTGAAATTCTCAATTCTCCACTTTTCTCAAACGGCACAGTATTAAATAAACTTGATACTAACAGAGGCTGTATGGTGCAAATGATTAGAATTTATTACAGTTCAACATCAAAACGTGATATGTCACGACCTCCATATTGGCGAGTCAACGTAATACAAATTAACCTAAATATTTGTAAATTGTGTCAAATTTGACCAATTTTTCCTTAAGAAAATTACTGTTATTTTTAATATTTAGACATTTATACATATCTATATATATGAAAATGAATTGCTGCTCGTTAGTCTCACTAAAACTCGAGAACAGCTCGGCCGATTTGGCTAATTTTGGTTTTATAATATTTGTCGTACTCCAGGGAAGGTTAGTTTTGTAATTCAAAAACGGGCAATTCGTGCGATTTACAAACTTAAAGTTCGAGATTCTCTGAAAGAACGATTTAAGGAAATAGGTATTTTAACAGTTGCATCTCAATATATATTTGCTAATATTATGTTTGTACGAAAAAACATAGATAAATATAGTTGCAAGAGTGATCATCATTCACTAAACACAAGGAATAAGCACAAATTAGTAGGCCAACATTATCGCCTTAACAAAGTCCACAATTCATTTGAAGGACTTGGTGTGCGTTTTTATAACAAAATTCCTGTCGAAATCTTGAACTTACCCCTACAAAAGTTCAAGAGTGCCGTTAAGAGTCGTCTTGTGGAGAGGGGCTATTATACGATAAACGATTTCTTGACTGCTGCAGTGCCTTGGATGTGAGTGAAAGTGAAATAATTTATTGGATTGTAATTAATTCTTGACATCTTATTCTGCATTTATTACCTGACATTTGAACTTTGTTAAGTTGAGGCGATCTGTGTTTACATTGTTGGAGCTTAAATAATTTGTATTTATTATTTTATTACATTTTAAACGTTTTTTTGGAACGAAGTTCCTTATCGCGCGATATGAACGAAAAAACGAAGGGGGCTAGACGGAAATTGTCGCGACATAATTTGTTGTCACGACACTTTTTGTTGTCACGACACTTTTTGCTGTATTAAATTTTATTTGTTATTAGTTTATTTTTCATTGCTTGAAGCAACCCAGATACTATATACAGGGTGTAAAAAGACGACTACCGAAAACGAAAGGGGCTGATTCAGCACCCCAAAACTTATAAAAAAAACCAAACAGTTGTCCTTAAAAAAAATTGTAGCCGTAAAAAACAATGTGTCAATATTTTTAATAATTCCACAAGCCAGTAATGTATTATTGCGTGCACCGCGTAGCTACTTGAATACCTATGCGCCCGGCCAAGGTCATTGCACTCACCCGACCAGCTGTTTTGTTTATCAAAATACATCTCTGTTGTATTGATTTTATTTGTTTTTTGGTTTTCTAAATGAGATAATTAGGTAGTTTGGGTCCTTTTATGTTGTACTATGTGTATGTAAGCAGATAAAAACATAAAAGGACTTAGATAAATTATTTTTTTTTTTGCGTTTTTTTTTTGCTAAACCTATTCAGTATCATGGTCTGACTGCAACCCCCAAGTTTTCGGTAGTAGTCTTTTTACACCCTGTATATATCTATATTTATATATACTATATATATATATATATACTATATACTATAGTTCGAAAAGTTCTATAATATATATACTATATATATATATATATATAATAGATAGATAAGATTTCGAACTTTTATATATACATATCACCATTATCATCATTATCATCACTATTATCATAATCATCATTTCATCATTTTCATCACTTTCATCATTTTCATCATCTTCATCGTTTTCATCATTTTCATCACTTTCATCATTTTCATCATTTTCATCATTTTCATCATCTTCATCATTTTCATCATTTTCATCAATTCATCATCTTCATCACTTTCATCATTTTCATCATTTTCATCACTTTCATCATTTAGACCATTTTCATCATCTTCATCATTTTCATAATTTTCATCATTTTCATAATTATCATCATTTTCATAATTTTCATCATTTTCATCACTTTCATCATTTTCATCATTTTCATCATCTTCATCGCTTTCATCATTTTCATCATTTTCATCATTTTCATCATTTTCATCATTTTCATCATTTTCATAATTTTCATCATCTTCATCATTTTCACCATTATCATCATTATCATTATTATTATTATTAATATTATTGTGTACACATATATCATAAAACTAGAAATTATGTAAAATATTGAAGTAAATATAATATTTGTATCGTCTTTCTATTTCGAACTTCGTTCCATCCGGGTGTCCCTTGACACCTCTCAAGTTTTTTTCTTTTTCTCTGGGACCAGTATGTATGCACACATTGCTTTTACTCCTTGATGTGTAAGTGATTGCAACCTTATATGCTATGGACTAATTTTTATTATTTTATTAGACAAAAAAATTTTTTTCCTAGCTTTAATATCTTATTAGACCGCTTTCCAGCCTTTGTGTTTTGGTTGCCTTAACTTGCACATAGAAATACTGTTGTCAAAAACAAACAAGCTTTGTATGAATTATCTGAAAAGATGGTGCACATGAGTTTCTCACCAGCTCTTCTCATGAATGCAATACCCATCGGAGCTGGTACTTGGATTGATTTCAATTTAAACCTTTGAGTTGAATCGAAATCAATCTAAGCTCCGGTAATTCAAATCATCTCAGTGCATTTAGTATTAGGAGTTTTGTTTTATGTTTTTATGTTTGTATTTTTGACGTGTTCAAGTGCCTTTTGGGGCCTATGGAAATAAATGATTTGAGTTTGAGTGAGTTTGAGGTTTAAAAGGTGAATTATGTATATGAAGCTTGGTCAGGTTAACGCTTATAACCTGGGGCAGGCCGTCATTGTTTCCATCAGTTTCTGAAGGATTTGGTTAATTTGTCTTCCACCCATCACTGTGCCATGTTTATATACTAAGCCTTAGTAACTAAGGGGTACCTTCCATCTATCAGAAGGGGTCCGCTCGAGAATATAAGCGTGAGTGTATGTATGATACAAATCAGGGTTGTTACAGATGCCAAAATTTAGACATCCGCTGATGCAGATGCGGATGCGGATTATTAGAAGTTCACATCCGCGGACGCAGATTTGATGCGGATGCGGATGCGATGCGGATGCGGATGCGGATGCGGATTTTGGGATTTTAAAAGGATAATTACCTACTTAAATTTTAAGTGCATAAATAACTGAAAATCAATTTAATTTAAATTTTTTATTTATTTGATCATATTTTTAGAACAAATTTTGTTCCACAAAATTACACAGGTTTTTAGTTGACATTGTTGATGTAAATCTGCATCCGTAAAAACTCCGCATTGATTGATGCGAATGTGAATGCGGATGCGGGTGTCTGAATTAATGCGAATAATCCGCATTTACGGATGCGGATGCGAACATTCGTAACACCCCTGATACAAATATATGTATATGTACTATCAACTAAGTGAACATCTAGCCTACATCTTTCTTCTGTTCTGTTTAAGGTAAGTACGTATTACGTTTCAAATGAATTTTCTAAGTACATCTATAGAAATAAATAAAATTGAAGTGTCAGTTTGTAACTTTAAATTAACAGCTTTTCACTTAATACATATGAAGGTACGTGCGTACCTACATTAAAAAGCAATTGTTATAATTTTTGTCTTTCTCTTTCTCTGTCTGTTTTTTTTGGTAAATATTTGGAACGGCTGGATCACTTTTAGATGGGTCTTTTATTGGCAGATAGCTGATGATTTAAGGAAGTACTTAGACAACTTTTTTAGACTAGATTCACCCGCGGTTTTTGTTGCACATCGTGTATCACCGCGGGGCTCAGCTAGCCTATACTTAATAGAACATGAACCACGCTTATTTTGTACAATTTATTGACCTGAATGTAATAAATTCGTTTTCGAAACCAAGTCTTAAATTAAATTTGCTGTGCCGTTAGCCATTACTGACATTTCACAAATGTGCTGCCAATGTCGCAAATTGGATTGCTACTTTATATTCGAAATTCAAATATTCTAGATATGTAAATGTGGTAACACAGACATGTGATTGATAAAATTTAATTAGTAGTTTCGGACAATAAATCATTATGTAGGTTTTGATTAACAGAATGTAGGACACAGCATTGATTATAATACTTGGATATTTTGTGGGTTACCAGGTTCATATGTTTTCTAGAATAAATAGTAAAAGTTAGGAAATGTTACTCTCAATAGAACTAGTTTTTTTGTAGATTATTATAAAAAAAAACTAAATGTCACATGTTTACCAATTACGAAAAAAACATATAAATTGGCAGTGGTATCTATTTCATTCGGTCTATTTATAATTACTATTTTTTATTTTGACAGTTAATCATGCGACGTTCCTAATTATGTAATTAAATATTAAAAGGAACTTGTGAAATTATTGACTGAATGGTTTAATTAATATTAAATAACCTTTTCTGGTACGGAGAACAAAAAACCAAATAGACAGTGGGTCCGCACTTGTCAAGTGCTTTCTCTAAGGATAAGTAGGAGTGGGAGAGGTGAAAAGTATGGAAAAAAGAAAGTACTGAATAATCAATTTCCTAAGTAGAGTTAGGTTACGTCTCAGATTAAGAATACGGAGTGTCGCCTACCCCTATTCATCTTGTGGGTATCGTAAGAGTCGACTAAGTAGGCCAACTATGAAGGACAATATCACTGTAAAGAGAATTAAAATTAGAAACAAACTTTGGGGGAACGGGTATCATGTTCCACCCAACACAAAGGGAGGATTCTCCGACCAGGCGAGGTGATCATGCCTGGCGGGCTCCTGCCCAACTGTTGGGCTGTTGTATATATGATTATCGGCGCGAGAACTTTTAATTGCGCGATTCAGGATTGGTAGTTTCTTCGTATTGTAGGTTACTCCGTAGTTCAGTGTAACTTCGGTAGATGGCGCTGTAGTATGTTATGTTGTATGTGGAGGTCGCCAAATCACTCCCCTCTAAGACTGGAGGTCGATATATATTGCGTCAGCTGTCTGTGCTCCGTTGTGGAGCTTGCCAGTGCTAGGTTACTCCGTAGTTCAGTGTAACTTCGGTAGATGTTGATTGAGAAGCATTCTTGCGTGATTGAATCACGAATATGCATTTGAACTTTCGCACTAATATCTAAAAAGAAAGAAAGGAATGCATTGAACTAAATTGTCGACATAGATAAAGCCATGGACATAATAATTCCATGATCAATCGAAGCGCTAATGAATTCCGCCTTGTTCCGCGTCGGGTGCGCGGGCGCATAGCGGCGTCGTTTTTGTACACGTTCCGCTCTCATACACAAATGCGAATTCTTTAACAGTAGTAAAAATATCTTGGTGATTCAACAACCGTTTCTGATTAATTTATTAGTTTTTATTGTGGTTAATTTATCGAGTGTATTACTAACTTGTACAGAGATTAACTCTACTATATCGCTAAAAATATACTCAATCGATTTCTAAAATTGTTGTACTAATAAAAAGCAACTTTACCAGCGAGTAATATAGACTATTTTTAACTAACACAACCAACATACATACTGACGGAGTCCCAGTCAAAATCTAGCACAAAAGGAATGTAGTAATAAAGTGATCCCCTCCCTAATTTTGGAGTCACATATGGGCCGGGCTGAACAGGGCGATAACCTCACGTCAGAAAACCGATAAATATAAGGGATTGCCAAAATTATTTTCTGGCGGCAACCCACAAATGTGACACTCAAGTGTGGCAACACTCGGTAGTGACTTTCTATCTGGTAACCCGTTTTTTCGCTCGCCCTTACACAGCATCATCAACCGCCTTTAATGAATAGTCCACTGCTGGACATTGGCCTCTCATTAAAGAGGAAATTTTGGCCTACTGTACTACGCTGGCCAGACGTACGTAACATAATCAATATATTACTGTTTGCACGTACCCAATAAATAGTTGTGAAACTTGTGAATCGTAAGGCGTGACGCGTCGCAAATGGCGAACCGTTTTTTTTTAATAACGGTTTCGTTCATCTTGAGTTCTTTCATTTCAATCGTACACAGTAAAGGGTGTTCTAGAAGGGTCGCCACCGTTGCTGTGAGTTAATTTAAGAGTTAATAGCAATGAAAATAATACTTTCCTTTTTAAATTTTATCTAAACTTATTGATTTCTGAATTAGTTTTATGACAATCTGATGTGTGACTGACTAATGAGACGGGCCTTCGCATGATAAATGACTACCCTGCAACTGCTGTGTGTGCTACTTACCTTTTAAGCAACCTACAATTAGGGAGATGAGAGAGAATCCCTCGGCCACAGATGCCTCTGGAGCCTCTGGTAAAAAATTCCGAACGGAAGATTAAAAATACATAAGTTTTGTCACACAAACCGAAGACGATCAGGTCGCTCGTTGCTGACCATTTAGAAATCTATTGGTACATTAAATTCTAAAAGGACCATATACTATAATTCTTGCCTGGGATTTAATTCGAGTAATTAAGCTAGAATCGTACCTATCGAGATTACGAGTATTAATTTAATTATATTCTCAGATGTAGGAATAAGCACATATCGACACATTATTATTATATTTATAAGGTCGATGGTTCGGCCAGGGCGGTACTACCCTTTCATAGAAGACCAGCCTAAAATGATTGCATTCGTCGTGCTGTCGTTTTTCGTTCTTGAGTTCAAGACGATAGTGTTGATCATGCTTTCCATCAGGCAGAGTATTCGCTTTGATGGGCCTATATAGTAAAAGGAAAACAAGAAATGTATTTATTACTTTGAATCTCTTTTGTCAAAAAATCAATTATTAAAACGATTTTGTACGAAATCGATAACCATATACCACGATTACTTTTAAGGAATATTGCATTGCATCATGCTTTATGCTACAATATTTTTTTACCAATAAACAATTCTTATATTTCCAATGGTACACTAGGAACATTTAAACTGCATATCAGTTATAAAGTACCGTTTAAATGATTACTATTATTATACTAATGTACCACCCATAAATTCATCCAAGCAGGATTGCAGGACAGGCTCCCCAAAGGTTGTTGTTGTTAAATTCTGAAGACATTAAGAACTTTCATAACGAGATGCAGAATTAGTATTTGCTCAGTCTATTTTCGTGTATCTGGAAGTGATCTCAATGGCAATAATGTAATTATTAGAAAGCTACCGAGATTCTTTGTCATTCAAGTTCCGGCATGTACCTATTTATTATTGCTTTTTATTACAATTTAAACTAATAATTAACATGGGGAGCTGTCCGTTATTGAATCCATCGACATTTCTGGAAGAGTACCGTATTTCTATTGAAATTAGCAGTAAATTTGAACAAATGTTTGTAAGTTGGGCCAGCGCCTGCTGTGTCATTGTAGTTATGATTGAGTAATGTAACGGACATATACAGTTAGCATTGGAGACAGAAATCCTCTCGTGAGAGTGGTAATGGACTGACAAAAGTTATTTCATCTATACATATAAAGTTACTTGCCCTGTCTTCCTGAAATTTTGAAAGTTGATGCTTATTATGTTCTGAACACATTTTAAAAACTCGCAAGGACTGCGATATGGTTTTGGATAATTTCTTTAATTTAAAAAGAATATCAGGTTTTAAATCGGTTAATAAGTAAAGATAGAGATCTTTTTATGGAATGGCGGGAAACTGATGGTAAGCGATTACCGCCGCTCATGGACACCCGCAACACCAGAGGCGTCGCAAGTGCTTTGCTGGCCTTTGGAGGATGGGGATGAGGTTTGGATATAGGCCTCCTGTGTCTTTACTCATTCGGTGAAACATAGCGCCGTTTCACACCGGTTTTCTGTGAGGCCGTGGTATCACTTTGAGGTGACAAATAAAAAAGTAAACGAGACTTAGAAAACTAGTCCTTTTAAACGACTTTACGTTTCTAGATTTTTCTTTCACATTTTTAGAAATCGAGTCTTACCTATCCTAATACCTTTAAACGAGCAATTACTGTATACATGTATAATTAAAATATAATCTAAATTCGGAAATGGCGTTTGTCATAAAATTTAATATCATTAATCGATCTTGCTGGGATCCACTTTAGAAAAATTACCAAAAAAAAATACTCGGGCATCTAGGAAATAATTTTAAAAGAAATAACCAAAAAGACAGGTGTCTAATATTTGCCTCACACACACGCGATAATTTCTATCTACAAACAAATCGGTAAATTAGCATTAAGTACAGGAAGGATCCGGTATGCGGAAAAGATCGCATAACATGACCGTTACAGCCTTTTAACAGCTTCTTGCTCGGTCAGTTTTTGTGCACCACAAAAACCGATGCCGGTGTTAAACGGGTTAAAACACTTGGTACAAAATATATTTCGCTAGTTAATAGGAAAATCGTGATTGAGTTGTACATATCGGTATGGCACGGCTTTTTGTTCCATGTGCTACATTTGCGTACAAATGAGTTATGTGATTTAGGTACCTATGTGTGATTAATGATATAAATAAAACAAAAAATACTTATTTGTAATTAAGATTTTTCCCAAGTGGCTCCGTCTTGCTCGTAAGCGGTCGCGACATCAATTTTTGGCCACATCGGTCATCTAACTCGTACTATAGTGATAATAGGTTTTATGGACTGTCAAGTTTAATCAGTACCTTTTCAATAAACTTCAAAACAATCGACAAATTGTCTGACAGTTATTGTCAAATCGTCTATTTTAATGTTGGTTTGAAGAAAATAAAAACAATAAATCACATTACATTGTAGTGTTCGAAGATTCAGGTGAAATGAAATACTATTTTAACATTAAGAACACACTTTATTATTTTTAGATAAGTAATTAATAAACAATACTAAAATAGAATGATCGAAGACACGAGAATAAATTATCGAAATGCATGATCTAATTATATTAAACATTACACAAATATTGAATATTAGCATATCTTACGCGCGTTTTTTCTAGTTTGACAGTGACATGACATTCAATACATTTCCATAGATTAAACAAGAGTAACAAAAAACACCTTTGGCAAAAAATGGACGTAATAAAAAAAGACCGAGTTAAAAAAGCCGCCATCAAAAAAAGATACTAAAACAAAAAGCTACCGTGACAAAAATCTGTACGTGTTCTTCTTTACCAATTACGGTAGTTCTTTTTATAGTACATGCTCACTACATTTTATAGAAAGGTCGTATATATATAGGATTACTTTTGTAAATAGTTACTAAGCTAAATCACAATCTATTTAATCATATTTATTTATTTATTTATTTACTGAAACTACAATAAACAAACAAACAAAAAAAAATTATAACAAAAGGTGAATGCACGCAAACAACCATGAGGACAAATCAGGCGGTCTTCAAAATGTACACGTTAAAAATAATAATTCAGTAACTTAAGCCTTTTCGCCTTATTAACCATTCTATAACACTTTGTATTAAAAAACAACAAATAAAACATAAGTTACCCCTTAGGGCCTCTTTGCCCCCAAAAACTATAACGCGAAAACCGAATAGTTTATGTAATTACGTTGTATATTAAGTTTATTGACTCTCAGTTAGCACATACGGTACTGTAACTATGAAGAAATGCCATAACTATTTAAATATTTAAGTAAATAGTACCGCTACATAATAATTTAAATTACAACGGGTTAATGGGCGTGTCATCTTTCATTTCTAAAGGGACTTCAACTGTACATCACAGTAATATCATTGTTTGTTTAATGCATGTAACGAAACGGATATGACTATAGTTGCCATATAAAAAAATTGGGCTAGTCAAGTTATACGTACATACACAAGATTCTTTTTAGAATTCAAATAAAGAATGTTAAAAATGGTGTCAGTATTGTCTTACTGACAGACAGTCTTTCGTCAAAAATATATTCTGAATATTATAAAAATATCATAATTTATTAAATTAATTAAAATAAGAGGTCACGTTATTTTTTTATAATTGTTAAGAAAATTATGAAATTGTCATTAGCCAAGTTTTTTAAATGAATGAATTTATAGCAAGTATGATCAAAGTTTATATTTATTGTGAAAGCAAAATAATGTCGAAAATAATTTTAGCAACTTTATTATGCTTTTTTTGCTCTGTTTATTTTTAATTGAAGATACGCAATAGAAACAATATGAGCCACAGTAAATATTGCACTAACTTTAAAAATATTAACTTCACTTGCGCAAAATACAGTAAGATGACTGTGTCAACGCTGATACTTAAAGAGTTACATAGGAAAAGTATGAGTTTTGTGGAAGGAAAGATAAATAATTAATAATAGGTACCTATAAATATATAGTTATGTGTTTATTTAAGAGCCTCCTTAAAAACAAGTGTGCTCCCTTCTCCTACCGTTTCTAGAGTTGGTTTTCCGATAACCTCACTGACTATCGGTGAAAATCAAATAAGTGTAGCATTGTTTAAACAGTAGCATTCTAGTCTATCCGTCCTATATGTAGTAAGTTATGACTGGCCACGGTAGTGCACCAATAACTTGAAAACATTTGTCATCACGTCTCCCAAGGTTCGAGAAAACAACAAATCCTGTGTTGCCATCATCAAACACAAAAATCTATCAAACTAAATCTCTATCAAACTAGGTGACAACCGCAACCTCGTTTGCGTCTTTTATTACCCTTAGCGTGAAAATTTTCCTCCGTTTTTGAAACATTCTTCATTGGAGCTCCGCTCCTATTACTACTAGCGTGATGATATTTAGCTTGTAGCCTTCCTCGATAAATTTTTCAAATCGGACCATCTGGTTCCTGAGATTAGCGTTCAAATAAACAGACAAACTCTTCAGCTTTATAAAGTATAGATGGTGTTACGTAGAACCTACTTATTTACACCAAGTTTCGATCGAATTATACCAATCGTGGTCATCACAGTGACTACAAAGAGTTACTTTCCCACACCCAGCGGTGATCTGTTCCCAATACAGTTTAAAAAACAATTACTACGATTATAATGTTAAGTTGCGTCGTGCCGTGATCGTGTTGAGCAACGTGACCCACGACCCCAGCGCTGGGCGCGAAGTCTCCATCACGCGTCTATGGTCACGTAATCTTCATTATGTATGGTTTTTTTGTTATTTTGGACATATAAACCCATCATTACACAATTCCTTAAAATGTTTATATCTTACGTTGAAGTTTTACTTGTGATTCGATTAAATATGTTTTTTTTTATAAATTTGGCAGAGTTGAAGTCCTCTCTGATAATCAAATCTTCTCTGTGAATCTGCATCCTAAAATTATGATATTATTATGAAGGATTCCTGACAGTGCTTTTTTTTATTATTCACAAAACTGATGTAAAATCTCACTTCCATACATAGATAATGGTTAACATCATATTGTTGCTTCCGATTTACATCTACTACATGTGAATCTAACATGCATTTACAACTAAAGCTAATAAACGTATTTAGTAGTTATAAGACGCATTCATACTTAAAACTATATAAAAATAAAAATCATTCCATCAATTCTCTTAATTTGGACCTAAAAATACCCGATTCGTTAGAGATACTGTTACGGTTTTAATATACATTAGGAAAGAAAAGCAAAATTATCTAATTTTGTTATTAGTTACTGAGGTCGTAACTCCTAAACGCTAATGCTTGCTTAAAAAAAGTGTTTTCAATGTCGTACTTTTTCCCGTAAATTATTTCCAAACTTTGTAATAGAGCCTCAAACTAAATACTGTTTTGAACATTAATCGGTACAAATATTAACGCCGCGGGAAAATTGATACAAATGAGAAACGACATCATGTGATTTACGCGTCAACAAAGTCACGAATACGTCATCTTAATAGACATAAAAAAATGCATATTCAAATGTAACAATTTTACACAATGTTACTCGGTCTATTTAACGCGTTATATTTGCAAGAATACATAATGCACACAATGAACTCACCATCCTTTACAAAAGAAATTACAGCTAATTAAATGTGGTAAGTCGCCATTTAAATTTCATGATGTACCTACTTCGTTTGCGTCAAAATTGTTTACCTACTATGTCGTTCCAATACTTTATTTAACTTTTGACAGATCACGCACATAAAGTTTTGTAATAATTTTTGATACAATGTACTACAGATAATACTGTACTTTATGGGCGGGCTCCGCCTACTTAGGGATGTATCATTCGTAATTAATGACCACAGACTATAAAAACGGTTTTGAAATAAATCGATTATCGATTATATTAATAAAACATACAATAAAATTATTGTGATTATATTTTATATCAAATCACGTAAAAAGCTTTATTATTTTGCATTAAAATGCCCTAAATGTCTCTGTTTCAATGCATAAATAATTTGCGTAATGAAAACAGTTCCAGTTAGGTGTAGATAGCTTATTCTGTTCCATGCCACTGCTGCCGTAGCCTTCTTTTGTTATTTTTGCCACTGTTGGGTTGGAGCACTAATACCTAATGCTGCTGCAACACGGTCTCTAACTTGAGTCACTGGTATAAGAGGCCCACCATTACGGCTTTCCTTTTCAAAGTATTCACGAAGTCGCAAGACAAACTCTCTTGTTTGTCCTTTGAGTACTTTCTTTTTTGGCATTTTGACAGTAACGAAGGCAGGAACGATACGCTCAACTCAACCAAACGTGAGAATTCACAAATAAATCAATACGGAGGAATATAAATACTCAACTATATTGAAGGTTACTCATTGAAATACTGTAGATTATTTTAAAATAGACATAGAGAGATTTAATAAAGATCATCAATAGTTTAACAAATAGAATAGAATAGAATAGAATAGAAAACTCTTTATTTGTACACCGTTTAACAAATTTATAAGATAGTACAGAGATGAATAATATTTATTGTAATGTACAAAGGGCGGCCTTATTGCCAAAAGCAATCTCTTCCAGGCAACCTTAGGATGGATTAAAAGTATCGGAGAGACAGTAGCAGTTGACGGTGCAATTAATTAAAAAAACAAAAATAAAGAAAACAAAATAAATATTTAAGTTATGAATATTATCGGGTAAATACACATCTATCTCCACTTACACACACACATACATATATACATACATACATACATACATACATAATTATATACATAATATATATACACACATACATATATACCGGCCGAGTATGTATTTTAGGAGTTTTTTTTTGGTTAAATTTTTATTATGTTATAATTTTTATAATCAGCCAGGATAACACACTCATAGGTATAATGTGACTCGATGTGGCCATAGATTTCTCGCATGTAAACTTTCATGCTCGAGATGTTTATACCTGTATTTTTTTAATTTTATACATGTTCTGGCGAAACATATATTACATCTATAAAGAGTCAAGATAAAAAGATTTTCAAAACTTTTCTGTGTTTATGTGTGCTTCTATTCAAGTATATACGTTGTTTATTTAAAGACGCTATTTTTTTAAATTCACAGTTGGATTTAATAATCGTTTATTGTTTAGTATTCTTTGATGATTATACGTTCACTGGTCACTTATAACCATAAAATCATTGTGTCACAAACTTCTCAAGAACTTGGACATAAAAAAATTATAAATTTTCAAAATAAAAGCAACCTTATTTGCTAAAACTCACCGTGCTAGCGGGATGCGCAGGCATGAGCACCAGAGGCGCATGCGGTGGCTTCTGCCTGGGCTTGCGAACCCCGCGACGCCGTCCTGTGGTCGCTGGCTGAGCTCCTTGGCGCCCCAGCCACCGCGTCACCAGCTTCTCCTTGCTGTTTGCGCTACCGAACTCTGGCTCCTCCTGTCCACCATCAGATATTAGTTAATTTATGAATTATGAGAAGGAACTACTCATTTGAATTTTGCATATGCGCATAATGCGGATGGCATCACTATTTTTATAGATCGCTTTCAGTACTTAATTGTTTTTTATTATATTGTATTACAAAAATAGTCAGTGAAATCTTCGCTAGAAAGAAAACAGTACATCGTTTCTAAACAACTCCTTTTAAATTAAAAATTGAAATTAACGCCTAAACTGAAACTTTATAAAAAACATTATAATTCCATGGACTATGGTATTCTGTGAGGCCAAATTCTTAATAACAAACAAAAATTTTAATCTTACCTTCTTCTTTTTAAGTGTCCCACCCTGAAGCTTCGTCTCCAGCTCCTTACACAGCTCGTGGTTCTTAACTCTCTCCATATCGTGGGCCTTCTTGACCTCGTCAACGTTCACCACGAACTGTTGTACCGGCTTGAAGGTCGGATCAAATTGATTGTGATCGAAGGCCTGTTTCGGTCTAAAGCAGGGGCAGATACGCTTCGATAGGTGGTAGATGGTGATGATGCACACCAGGCAGTGGACGGTTGCGATGATAAGCAACGCGATGTTAGTGAGGACTGGGGTCCACGCCTCCATTTCATCCTGGTGAAGAGAATACTATCATTGACTGGTTCATTTCGGGCTGCTATCATTT
Organism: Spilarctia lutea; assembly: GCA_916048165.1. Classification (NCBI taxonomy): domain Eukaryota; kingdom Metazoa; phylum Arthropoda; class Insecta; order Lepidoptera; family Erebidae; genus Spilarctia; species Spilarctia lutea. Next base: position 20,501,496 of record OU696479.1, read on the forward strand.
TCTGGATTATTTTTAAGGAGATAGAAGAACAAAAAGTCTGGGCAAATATTTGTGTATCATATAATTTTTTTTCCAGGGTAGAACGGGAATTTCTCGTGGCGGGGGTTCGGGGTGGGGGTTCTCCCGCTCGCTAAACGATCTCCGTCCTCCATAAGCGCATGCCTGAGGGTGACAGGTGAGGCCACCAGTCACCTTAGCAGAAGCAGGCCGGGGTGGCCCTTTTATTTTATAGAATAGGAATGTTAGGGTTCCTACTCGGGAGGGAACCACCTACAAGCAATGGGTGGCCCGAGGTACGTCGGGGTTCCAGGGATTTCCTTCCGAGGGTGCACCTGGTTCCCCGGCTTCTAGTGCCCGAGACGGTGTGCGGTTTTTGGTCGGTTCGAGTCCGACATAACCACAAGTGGTATCCGAGGGGAATTTACCAGCAACTTTACCATGAGAGAGCCACGCTTCGGCATGAAATAACTCTAATTGGGTTGTAGTAGAAAAGCAGTCCACAAAACTCTGACATTTAAAAACACATAAACAAACTACTATAATCCAAAAGTTTACACTTTCATCGCCTGCAATTACCGATTGATGTGTACACAATTATCCAAACGGCTTGAGGTCAACGCGCCTCACTAAAGGTCGGGTGACCTCAAACCAAACGCGCCTTCCACTCACTGTCTGAGAAACGGCTATCATCATTTCATTTGTCTGTGTTGTTCAGTAGTTAATATCAAAATCCACGTGATGTTTATATATTATTTGGAAAATATATACATTTTGAACTATTAATTAGATTAATGCATCACCATATTTTGAATACTCGGTACTCCACTTCAGAAGAAACCTTACACTTTCACCTTGCTTAAGTAATTTGACTGCACACATGGCGTAGTGGTTTAAACGGTACACTTCGAGTGTTGAGGGTTCGATTCTCACATGGGATCGTACTTATGATCCATAAATTATTGTTCTAAGTCTTATTTGTGTCCGTTTTACTATTTTGTAAGTCCCAACGACACAGGACATACACTCATATTTTTTTTATTTTGAAATATGCCTGCCAAAGTGACTGTAGTCCGCCTGATGGAAAGCATGAATATAATTCAAGAGTAGTGGTCACCATACTCATTGCAAATGCAAACATTCAAGCATGGTGACCAGTGGTATCACGGAATTTCTAATAATAAATAATAAACAAATCATTAAATTGTCACTTGCGGTATTTTCTAGACTTGTATCACTTCCAGACCTTCATGTCTAGAGCATAGACATTCACACAAACAGAAATAGATCCTAACTATCACGGGCTCATTGGCTTATTTACCCCTTCTCTCATAACAATCGACGACTAAAGTAACAACAAAATTATGATATAGATATAGACGAAAAAGTGTTTGAATTTCTCGGGTTGCCTCTACTATTATTATATTATTTAACCGTCGGAGAGCCACGCTTCGGCAAACCGGTGTGAAACTGTGCTTCACCGCGTGAGTGAGGATACCGGAGGCCCATACCCCAACCCCTACGCCCCATCCCTCTTCCCATCCCCTAAAGGCCGGCAACGCACTTGTGACGCGTCTGGTGTTGCGGGTGTTCATGGGCGGCGCTTACGATCAGGCGAAACGCCTGCTCGTTTGCACCACATACCATAAAAAAAACCATAATCACTCTTGAATCACTCTATCTATTGCTGAAAACTGCATTAAAATCTGTTCAGTAAATTCAAAGATTTAAGCGAGGCGGAAGCGCCTTCATACATTTAATATTGTCTACTATTAAGATTACAAAACGGCGCAGAACTGTGGTACCGATCTTGTGATGCTCTCAAATGATCACAAGTACATCTGCCAACCATCTAAATTACACACGTAAAAGATTAACTACATTCTTAACGTAAATTACGTAACGTAAACGTAACACGTAAAGATTAATTAACAAAGAAAAAGTACTTTTATTACTTACTAATTAGGTGAAATTGAAATAATTTTATTTTGTATCGGTATAAAATACTTTACAGGGAAGGTTCCCTCGCATTGTCTTCTGCGTTTGTAGTTAATGCTCCGCTAAAGGTGTACCGTGATGGACACTTGAAAAAGAATATCTGTGTTTTTGAAACACTTTGAAATCGTAGATACCTAGAATCATTTTTGGAATAAACAAGATGCGCGAAACTGACTAATGTCATTAAACTAACGTTGGTGTTATAATCTGTGGCCAACGGTAATTTTAAATAAAAATCAGCCAAGTGCAAGTCGGAGTCGCGCAGGAAGGATTCCGTACCATTATCTATACATTTCAAGCGTCTACCTGTTGCCGTTATCAATATCGAGCAAAAATAAGCAAAAAAATTATATCTGTTGTATGGGAGCCCCCTTAAATATTTATTTTATTCTGTTTAATAGTATTTATTTTTATGGCGGCAACAGAAATACATCATCTCTAAAAATTTCAACTGTCTACATATGGTTCATGATATACAGCCTGGTGACAGGCGGACAGATGGACAGCGAAGTCTTAGTAATAGGGTCGCGTTTTACTCTTTGGGTACGGAACCCTAAAAATAAAGTTATGTGCAAGTTAAACATAGACAATTTGCGATTTGTGTGGTATCGTAGAGTGCAATGAACCTTTCTTCCTTTGTTGTTCGTAATAAGAATATCTATAAGTTTAAATTAAATTATACCTACATAACTTTCAATCTCTGATAATGCATGTTCGAAATCGAAACTAAATTGCATTTGCAACTAAATTGCACTGACCTTAGCTCTCTCTCTGCTCATAAGCTAGTTATTAGAAAAAGTGTGGCAGAATATTTGAGTTCCACTGTTTGCCTTATTAACCCACTTCAAAAATAAATAACACAATTTAATTGAAAACCACCACCGTTTTACCTGTTAACACATCTACAGTGTAAGTCAAACTGTAGCACTCTTCGACAGGCTGTGAGCACCAAACGAATAAAAGACCTTAATAAAAACACATCTTTATTTTCTTCCTATTTAATACCTTTTTAAACTACCTAGCTAAAAGTCGTAAGTAAAATAATAACTTAACTTAAAATATTATTTATGAATGCGTGTCGAGTATTTTTCTTTTTTTTTTATTATGTATTGCTTAAAGTTAAAAGCGACGCGACGTGTTAATTCGGATTCAGAAGACGACTTCGGTTGATAAACATTTGAGGCCGACTCTTGATTTATGCTTAGTTAAAATAAACAAAAAACTATCTTCTAACATACATACTACTATAACTACTATTCTACTCGATATTGGCTGAATGCACAAATCGTGCGAAGCCAGAGAAGGAAGAAAAAACTACTATTCTACATTTTCTATACATTATGTCTGTATGACGTGAAACATGACTTCACCACTTACATAATTGCTACACTTAAACCAACAAGTAAAGAATGGAGCTCATCACCATTACACAACCTTGACACATGACAACCACATCCGGTCATTTACAACTGCAAAAAGTTGTCAAATTATACTGTGGCCAGTAGCTATAAAGATTGCCAAGTCATGAGGATTTTTTTAAACATTTTAAACGTGGGAGAACCACGACAAGCGAGCTAGCTAGAGCGGTGTGATTCCACGCTCTTACAGAAAATCTTAGTTCATCAATTCTCTCGCTGTTTTTCACCGAAGAGTAAGGTTATCAGAGCTCAAACCCTCACCTTCGATTTAAAAGGCAGAAACACACTGAGGCACTTGGAGGACAGTCACACTCTAATGTAGCATGCTCTCGGGACTCGTTATCGTACTTAGCTTGCTATGACTCATCACTATAATAATTTCTAGCCTTACAGACATACCGCTACTCGGAGGGTTCACAAGCTCTTGGTCTATTTGAGTAAACCAGTAATCTATATTTCTTTATTAACGTTTGTATTATTACTTCTTCCTGTTTCCATTTATTGTGTTAATAACGATAGTTTACTGAGATTTCAGAACGAATTACTCTAAACTGTATCTTCGATAAATACCGTTACGTCGTTAAATCTAGTCTTAATTGTATAACGAGGTATTATAAATAATATATGAGACACGTCATTAAAACAGTAATTTTAGAAAATTGAACAAATAAATCATCGTCCCGTGCCACGCAGAGCACGTTAAGCCAACGGTTCCGGTTGTCATGAACGTCTATGACAATCGTTATTGGGAAGTCAAGGACCTCAAATATACTGACAACTAGTTCAACCTGCGAATTCAGTTCGCCCTCAGGATTGCCGAAGTCCGATGCCAATCGCCGCTGAAAACTAATATTCAGGTAAAACCGGTTGAACTAGTAGCCGACCCCAAATAATCTAGGGAATAATAAAGTCTACGAAGCTAATTAAATATCGAATAATAATTAGAAGATCACTCTGGAACACATCATCATCAACAGTATTTAGTAGTCCATAACTGAATATTAGCCTATCCTTAGAAATAAGGTCTTGCTCTATTATACCACACTGAGCAGACCTGATGGTATAGCGTTTGTTTCAAGATCCTTTCGCTTTGCAATGTGGTTATTGTCAAGGGTTTGCACCCTTTGTCGTCTCTTATAACACTCGCGGGATAAATAGGGGAGAAACACACAGACAAACTACACATTCTTCTGTAATTATATAGAACTATAAAAATAAAAATAGAAGTATAATAGACAGTAAAGATCAGGTGGTTGATTTAGATTCAGAGTGCTGTTTGACCTCGCTGCTTTTCCCCGTCCATAATATCGACAGGACCTTATCGTTCAATATTTCTTTTGCTATCTTTATTTGTTTTTTTGTGATGATTTGAGTCATAGACATTGACGGTAAATTCACTCAATTGACAAAAAGCAATAGGATTTGCTTTATCATTAGTATCTCAGACATTGTCTATAGACTTTCGTCAAGAATTGCTAAGTACCACTTTTTTATGAAATCATAATATCTGTGTATCACATGCGCCTCATGAAGTACCTTTCATTTTTTACAGGTTCTTCGTATGATATCAAAAGTAGCCAAAAGAATCCGAAGATCTATCTAACACATCACCAGAATACACTTATTATGCATTAATGTAATTGTTACATTGGTCTAAATTCTTTCCAAAATATTACATCTTTGTTTTGTAATGTCTGTTAAGTAATACTACTTAAATCTTAGAACTATAATATGACGTAAGTTGAGGCAACTTGTGCGATATGTGAGACCAGGTGAGATATTTTGAAACTGGTTAAAAACAGACCCTCGTCTTTAGAGATAGGAACTGGTTTTACAGCCTTTCCTCGGTTCAGTTTTGCTCAAACTCTGATCTCAGAATAGACATTTGGACTTTTTCGTGAAGATTCGAATAAGAGATAAAAAGTGTGGTTTAACTGCAAGACCAGCTTGCGTGCATCGTCAGATAAAATGGAAAGATGCAAGTAGTAGTATCATGTTCAACTTCGGGGGAAACTGGGTTGCAAGTATTACACGATTCATGCTTTTTATGTTATAAGTACCCACTAAGATAGGATTTTGGTAAATACCAACCCTATGGGACTAAAATCATTAATTTTGGAATAGAGAGGAAACGAGCAGGTGTCCATGGACACCCGCAACACCAGAGGCGTCACAAGTGCGTTGACGGCCTTAGGGGGATGGGAGAAGGGGTTCGGTATGAGCCCCTGGTATTATTCACTCGGTGAAACACAGAGCAAGCGCTATTTCACACAGGTTTTCTGTGAATCCGTGGTATCACTCCGTTCGAGCTGGCCCATTCGTGCCGAAACGTGGCTCTCCCACGGTAAAAATCTAGTAATCTCATCTAGTTTCAAACTAAGCCCAGCTCGTACTATGAAAGATAGATTGACAGATAGAATGCTTAAATACTTTTTTTTGTAAACAAATATTTGCAGATCATACAAACATTTAGTCCGACCCGGGTTTCAAACCCGAGAACTCATCAGAGCAGTCACCGAAGCAATCAAACGTATATACTCGTATTATAGATGTCACTCTCAAACTTCTATTTAAGCAAGCTCTTTTTTGTTTTTTTCTATTAGGTATTCATATTTAATTGAATGATAAATGAGCGATAACCTCACTTGAATGTAGTACTCGTAGAATGAAGTAACGTTTGTGTTCAAGACCCGTGACGGCCGGTGCGCTCAATTCTTCACTTCCGAGCAGTTAGGAAGTGAGATTATATAAAATCAAACAAAATTCAATTCACACTTAATTGTATCTACATTTAAAATGTGTGTTTTATACGTGTTTTATAGTTTGAAAAGAAAAATCAACCCTTAAAAGGTCATTAAATTGTCCCTGGTTAAAGGAAACAGGGAACTCAAATAGGGTCTAGTCGTCGACAGTTAAAGGAAAACAATGGTGAATTAGTAATCTATGTGTCAATTTGTTATTTTATCATAAACTCACGGAGCGAGTTAAACGATACGATTTATAATGATATCCTAAATATACAGTTCCTAAGTTGAAGAAGTCTATAACGGTTAAATTAAAGACTGACTTTTTGAAGTGGGGCTAAATCCAAGACAAATGATAATAATACTATATCACTTTATTGTACACCAGATGCATTACAAGATAAGCTTAAAATTAGGGAAGTACAATTGGCGGCCTTATCGCCCGGAGGCAATCTCTTACAGGCAACCATTGGATGGAGAGAAAACATGAGTAAGAGAAAGTGTTGGGTAGTGTCCGGTGTAAGAGTAGGAAAGACAAAGAATAAATAAAGATAAATAAACAGTTAATTACATACTTAAATGTGTCGGTTTCCAACAAAGTGGAGAAGCCAATAAAAGCATGTTAATAATAGTATACGGTTTCACAAATTGAACTCACTTCAAAGGTAGTTGCTGTTGTGGGTTGTCGCTGCGTGTCTCGCTGCAGGCCTGTCGCAGCGAGGACTGCCGCGCTGTTCCCGCAGGCCAGGCATAGCAGAGACAGCGCCAAGAACGCAGTGAGCAGCGGACTTCTGAAACAAGAAAATTAAAAAATCATTGGTATGGTACAAGGAGTAAGTCTTTTATTTCTTCTAAGATAAATTGTTTATCCGTGTGGAATGTCAACATTCTTATCCATATCATTCGTTACTACACAAACTGCAAAGGGAAGGAAAGCTTGACACGAACCATATTCCCCCTAAGTGGTGTAAGCAAAGTTACTTTCAGATAATATTGTACACATTATTACATATTAAATGTTTTGTTCTATTAATGTAAGTTATTGAACTAAACATTTAATACCCACATACCCACACCCACACGCCCACCACTGTAACTCCTGTACACCAGGATCAACAGCAGTGACCCACGAACACACCGAGTTATGACACATGATAAACGGAGGAGTTCGGCATGAATGGGTCGGCTCGACCGGAGTGATACCACGGCCTCACAGAAAACCGGTGTGAAATAGCGTTTGCGCTGTGTTTCACCGAGTGAGTGAGGATACCGGAGACCCATACCCTAACCCCTCCCCCCATCCCCTTTCCCATCCCCCAAAGGTCGGCAACGCACTTGTGACGCCTTTGGTGTTGCGGGTGTCCATGGGCGGCGGTAATCGCTTACCATCAGGTGATACGTCTGCTCGTTTGCCCACTATTCAATAAAAAAAAAATCAAAGTAACTTTATGTGATCACATCATAGAGCCTTGGAAATACGAATGACTGATCAGCTCCCCTAGCCAAATTGACATTCTAAACACGTGAACGTTACCTATTAGAAAGCTAACAAATATATAGGAATAACGTCTCTCGTCTCTAAGTCGCGTGATCAAAACAAAATATTAGCCAATAATGCAAGAAAATAAAAGCGTTGGCGATTGTAGAAAGAAATTCGACACGGTACACTTGCATCTTGACCAAGGCAATATTTTTCCGTTTGAAAAGAGTTAGAAACTACACTGATGATGCAAAAGCGTCCCCATGGACCGCCTTGGTGTGGATCAACATGTTGCACTATTACATTGTCTGCATGCACAATGAGTATGTTAACAATCTTGGATTGTATCATCAGGCAAGAGTAGAATCATTTTGGCAGGTTCAACAATAAAAAAACTGATAGAAATTTGTTGCTACACACGGTCTTAGTTAGTTCTATTGACAGACAAATATTTTTAACAAACTGGCATTCGAATCCAGGTCATGACTATAGCTATCAATTTAAAAGATGTGTATAATAAATTTTAACAAATCGCAGTGAAAGTAAAGTATAGATAACATTCGATAAGTAGGTATGCAATCAAGAAGGTGCGCGGGCGCCGGCGTGAGAACAGTCCAACACTAGCCGATGACGTCATGGCAAGGTGAATAACCTACATTAAAGATTACTTTATTTAAACTCATATGATTAAGAGACAAAGCTTATAAATTTGTTAGTTTGTTTGTAATGAACCCTCTCTAAAATGTAGTTTTTCCATGTGGTAACAGATTAACCATAGGGAGATTCATTATTCCTGTTCATCCCGTGGGTGTCGTAAGAGCCAACTGAGGGAGCGAACTACGCAGGGCAACAGTACTGCAAAGAGAAAAAAAACTTGACACCAATCCTATAGATACCTACTAGTCCACGGGCCCACGAACAAGGGATTTCAGTGATTGACAACAGGCTGAAAGTTTATACACAGCTTCGTTTTGACGAGACACCCAACTTTTATTATTGGACCAAATTCTGAAAGTGGAAGGAAAAAGCGGGATAGGGAGAGAAACACGTCGATTTGATGAGTGTCCCAATTTAATTAATAACAGTTTCTAAAAATCAATACTTCGAGAAAATACGATGGAAAACTGAAAAAAACTTATGGCATACAAAGTGAATGGTACCTTCCGAGTGACCCTCAGCTCTAACATGTCAGAATGGTGACTTGAAAATTTTTATTCATTTTCATTAATTACAAACTGATTTTTGTTTTGGGGCTTGCAAAATATATATTTTTCATAAAAAAGGCATCGGCATACAAATTTGACGGTAATTTTTTTGAGACCTACACTCGAAAGTTGTCAAGATTATGTTAATATTTTTTCGATCGATAAATGAATAAAAATTGTTCAAGTCACCATTCTGACATGTTAGAGCTGAGGGTCACTCGGAAGGTACCATTCACTTTGTATGCCACAAGTTTTTTTCAGTTTTCCATCGTATTTTCTCGAAGTATTGATTTTTAGAAACTGTTATTAATTAAATTGGGACACTCATCAAATCGACGTGTTTCGCTCCCTATCCCGCTTTTTCCTTCCACTTTCAGAATTTGGTCCAATAATAAAAGTTGGGTGTTTCGTCAAAACGAAGCTGTGTATAAACTTTCAGCCTGTTGTCAATCACTGAAATCCCTTGTTCGTGGGCCCGTGGACTACTACCTATATATAGATATACTACTACATACTGTACACGTTTACACAGTTTTTTGTTTAGCAAGTTTATTTGACAATAGATTTTAGAACCTAAGTTCCGTCATATCAATTAACGAACAGATCAATAATAAGCTGTCTTTTAACACAGATTAATAAAAACCAAAGACAATATGTCCCGCATTCCACAACTGTCAAGAAACCTGTCATTACTAAGATCTTGTCTCTGATATCTCAAACTATTCATTTTATAGATTATCTCAATTCTTTGACCATCCATCACAGATCTAGCTGCCTTTCGGCTATATGTTTTTAATTAATTTTCTTTGTATTGTGCCATTTTATAATGAACTTTAATATCAGGGAGTTATGACACAGTGTTGGTAGACTGTAAGTCTACGGCAAAGTGAAAGCATGCTCGGTGATGAGCTTTGCTTCTAATGAGCGTAGTAAATACTTGTATTATTGATAGACTTGTGATTATAGACAGATGAATAGATAATACTTTATATTGTACGCCTTGGGTTTTCAGACATTCATCATCAACCGATTGTAGTCCATTGCTAGGCATATGCCTCTCCCATTGCATACCACTCTGATCTATTTTGCACTTCTCGCACCCAGCTCCTGCCGACCATCTTGCGCAAGTCGTCGCTCCACCACAAGACTTCCCAGCCCTTGGGCGTCCTGCGCTACGTTTTCCGAGATGCAGTCTTCACTCTAGAACTCTTCTATCATAACGGTTATTAGTTTTGCGGCTAATATGGCCAGCCCATTACCACTTCAGCTTGTTGGGCAAGTTCGAGCTAGGTAATCTAAACTAAATCTAAAACAGCAGGCCTTCTATTAAATCCCTTTAATTTGCATACATAAATATTACTAATCAAAATAAAACATTAAAACACCGTACATTTACAATCATAGATAACTATGACTTTATTCCTGTTTTTGTCCGCGTTTTCGTTCAACATTGTGTTGAGTTTATAAATCCATTGAAGCATCCGTTGTATTCATAGAGAAGTTAAAGATCTTCTATGTAATAATAATCAGTTTCTAATGACTCAAGGCGTAAAAGTGAAGGTCTAACGAACGCCATGAAATTGAAAAAATATGGCAGCGACCAGCGCAAGATCAATTAAACAGGGCATGAAAAATCATTTCACGTAGGTTACCTTACATTGTCCGCAATTAGGATGGTGATCACCACTCTTAGAATACAATCATGCTACCCAGTAGAGTTATTTTCCATAAAATATGTTTAATACATCAGACCTCAAGCAAGAGCTTACTTCTTTGTATATTTTTCTTGACAAAACCAACCTAAGGAAGTTCATGACAAAAGTCTGTTACAAGTGTAATCGCTGTTTCAACACTAATATCTATCTTCCCGAGGCTATTAGGCTATTGTCAACCATCATTGTTAATAAACTGAATTACTGTAAGGTACTTCTAATTTAAATACTAGCTGTTTAAAATGAAACTTTATTTTATCGAAACGATTATCAGAGATTAAAATCGCAAAATAAACAAGTAATAAACTCAAATGAAAAATTACACAAATAAAGCAGTTTCCGCTATCTAAGAAAGATTACAATTTCTTACGTTCTCGTAATGTACATGAAAATGTAACTACAACTAGTTGGTACTATTTACAAGCTAGTGGTAATTTCAGACGCCACAAACAATTACCAAGTGAATGCTCACTTGGTTTTATGTTTATTTGTACGTCTGTAACCATAAACGCAATCGAATCGCAAAATGAATTCTGTTTACTATTCTTGTAAATAGGTAAAGTGCTTTATGGCAGTTACTTGGAGAATGCATGTGATTCTTTATGTTAATTATACTGTTATCTAAAAAAAGCTGACTTGAAAACTTGGTCTGTGTCTCTCAAGGAGAATAAGTTTTTGCCATTTTTGGAACATTGTGTAATATTTAGCAAGAGGTAATCCTATAAATTAAGGAAGCTAACGTAATATTAAGAAAAACCTAGTAGAGCATTAGTAAGGAGTATTCCATGCTGGTGATACAAATAAAATAAATAAATCGACTGCCTCTGGGGCGCAGTGGCAGCGTATGCGACTGCTGTGCTTGAGGTCTCGGGTTCGATTTCCGGGTCGGATCAAATGTTTGTATAATCTGCAAATATTTGATTCAGAGTTTTGGTGTTTTTTATATATAAATTGTATGTATTTTGCAAAAAAAAAAATTATAAGTATTTATATCAGTTGCTAAGGACCCATAACACAAGCTCTGCTTAGCTTGGGACTAGATGGCGTTGTGTGTTAGATGTCCGGAATATTTATTTATTATTATTTATGTATTTATATCAGTTGTCTAGTACCCCTAACACAAGCTCTGCTTAGCTTGAGACTAGATGGCAATGTTTGTAAGACGTCCGAAATATATTTATTTAAATCAGTATATGAATCATGGCATGTAATCCTATTTGTTGTTTTTGATGATGTTTTTAAATATTCTCGTTATATATGTTACTTGAGTATATACTACCCTGCATATTTAAACACCTGATCTCCTTGTTATGTTTGTCTGTAAGAAATCGCCGTGAGGGATAAGACCGGCGATTGTTACATTTATATGTTTCGTAACTCATCTTTCTATTGTTTTATTTTGTGTGATCCAATAAAGATAAAGAAATATGTCTCCAAGTAGAAGAAATAGCACAATAGCTATGTTCTTGAGAAATTGTTCCCACGTTCAGATAACTAAAATTCAAAAAAAAATTGCTGCATCATGCCAGATTATACAAATATCATAATTTTAAATTGATACTTAGTTTCCAATGTCATCTCTTTAAAACGTATCTTGCGTAACTGTTGTAGTAAGCCAAACACGTTTGATGGGCTTAGTAGCTTTTTGAATGGTTATTTTAAAGCTTCATAAACACAGGTATTTACAAACACGCACTCATACGCATAACTATATCAACACATAAAATCAAACGATTCATTTCTATAAAAGGTCTTTCTAATTAACTAACTACATCTAATTATGTACCAATCAGACGAGGACCTTAGGGTCAATGCTCGTTATAAAAATTTCCAATCCACACACACAAAATCGAGATAAGAACTCAGAAACAAAAAATTCATCCCACTAGGTTATTTTTTAAATTTTGCCGGTGTTTTATCTATTTCTATTGGTTCCTTGTTGCATAAGTCCAATTATCTAAAACTGTTACACCGTAAAGTCTGTATTTGTGTACAAACATAACTTCAAACTTAGTTACATAAACTCAAAGCTGTACATTGTAACTTAAACGGTTAAACAAATAGCCACAAACCTTAGCGACACCACACACGGAACCAATTTGTTGGTAACTGTAGAAGTACAGTAGCGACATCTGCATATGGCTCCCAAGAGACTTAAAATACTCATACCACACATTTCCTGGATTCCCGACAAACAATTACGTAGTTAAAGACTCACGCTATACAAAGTGTGCTCAGTTAAAACTCCACGCATCAATGAACATTGCTGATATGCGATGTAACTACCGTTGTGAGCCGTTTGTATTCCTAATGAAAACATTGTGTTCTTGAAAGTCAGGTACAAATATTAGTATCTTATCGTTATTTTACTATTTATAATTGAAATATATTACACGAAATTGCGCAGAAAATTTTAGAAAATTAGGCAGTTTTCTACGGAGTATAGGATAACCTCAAAAGAGCAAATATTGAAAGCAAATACTATAAAACTATTAATTAGAGTTCTGTTCTTATTTTGATGATACATGTGCTTTAACAAAATGTGACACACAACATAGAAAGGTTGATATTGTGGGTGAGTGCTATGTGATCGACGATTACAAGGACTTTATGTAGTACAGAAAATTAGACTTTATTTTACTTTTATTTAAAAGACGAGAGAGCTCATATGTTTAACCTTTTCTACTGAAACAATTAATATGAATTATCTTAACAGAGTATTCGTAATTGTTACATAACTTGTGCAAATAAATATTGTTCCGGTTTGATCGATTTATTGTAATTGCATTTATTGTCGGTGGGGTAATGGATTAAGAAAGCTTCGAAAATTAAGATCACCCTTATTCATCCTGTGGGTGTCGTAAGAGCTAAGAGCCAACTAAGGAAGACAACAAAGCGGACAACTGCAAAGAGAAGAAAAATGTGAAATAAACCTTACACCAACAAGTCTGACCAGAGCGTATAGTGTAATACACTATTTTTTATGGAATAGCGGGCAAAGGTGCAGACGTATCGCCTGATGGTAAGCGATTACCGCCGCCCATGGACACCCGCAACACCAGAGGCGTCACATGTGCGTTGACGGCCTTTGGAGGATGGGGAGGGGGATGTGGAAAGAGGTTTGGGTATGAGTCTCTGGTATCCACACTCACTAAGTAAAACACAGCGCAGGCGCAGTTTCACACCGGTTTTCTGTGAGGCCGTAGTATCAATCCGGTCGAGCCGGCCCATTCATGCCGAAGCGCGGGTCTCGGTACGTTATAGTAGTTCAAAATCACTTTTTAAGGAATAGTCTCAGTCCAGCAGTGAACTATACAAGGCTATCTATGAATGCAAGAATACAAAACTATAAATTTATCAATAGTCTGGTCATTATAGCACAGGCACTTCCTATATTAAGAAAATATGTGTTTGTATCATCATCATCATATCCTCCCCTATTGACTTCCACATAGACCGGTCGGTAGCTGCTTGCATCCAACGAGTCCCTGCGATACTAACCAGGTCGTCCGTCCACCTCGCGGGATGTTCCTACGCTGCGTTGACCGTTTGTGTAATTAACATAATATTCTTAGATTTTGTTTAAAAGGAGTAGAACTAGCTGAACGACATGGATTACTCGTATTAAGTTTGTTTTCTCCTTAATAACATAAATATTTTTATCTGAAATTTAACTAGTCTGTCTTCTGGAAGTAAGTAAGTTTCTTCATTTGCTTGAAATATACACATACCTACATTGTAGAGATCTTAGGTCTAGTTTTCAAATCTTCATATTTGGCCTACTGAATCCGACATGCAAATAGCATGTAGGGTATAATAAAACGTCTAAATATTATTGATGCTAGTTCTCACGAAACCAAACATTCTATGAACTAGGTCTAGGTCTCACAAATTACAAAGTTAATTCATTACAAATGATTATAATTAGTATAATATACAAATATGTGATTTTAAAATATTATTGTTATAAGTGGTCTCACAAGGCTCGACTATTTAATATATTATTATTACCTGTTCTTCAACATCATGATAAATACTAAATATTTACTTTTGTACCTAATTAAATCGCCTAAAGACTTTTTTATAAGTCGAACTTTAAGAGCTAGCTAGCTGAATAGTTCAAAACTGTGAAATACGTCTTTTCATTTTGTTTTTGTTTTACTAAGGTCGTATTATATACGTACGTAAAGATATTTATACGTATTTTACAACAATAACTACAATTACGTGCGTGTCGGTGCACCCGGTGCTAACTAAACGAATAGACTACACACGATCTTTGCTCATCAGTACTTTGTAAACTCTATTAAGCTTTTGCGTAAGTGTCTAGGTATGGTTTAACCCTTAATCACTCGATCTCAATTAATAAATAAAGCAATTAACATTCCGGACATCCAACACACAAGGCCATCTAGTACCAAGCTACGCAGAGCTTGTGTTATGGGTACTAGACAACTGATATAAATACTTAAATACTTTTTTTTTTGTAAATACATACATATTATACATAGAAAATACCCAAACTCCGAAACAAATATTTGCAGATCATACAAACATTTGGTCCGACCCGGGAATCGAACCCGAAGTTTAGCAGTCGCATACGCTACCGAGGCAGTCAAACAATGGATTAGCCATGGTGATCACGGTTTTATTTAAGACTAGCTGAACCCCGCGGTGCTACCCGCGGTACTACAATAACCGCGGGTAACTGGCGCGAAACGAAACTAGTATCTTTATAATTGTAGCCTATGTGTTATTCTGATGAATAAGCTACATTATTGTAAAGTTTCATCAAAATCCATTCAGTAGTTTTTGCGTGAAAGAGTAACAAACATCCATCCAGCCATACTTACAAACTTTCGCGTTTATAACATTAGTAGGATTTGCCGTATAATTTATATAGTTAAACATTTTGCACATAATAATTTGTGTGTGTCTGAGTCTAATTTAAATATTATTTAGGTAAGTATTTAGAAAAAGTACCTAGATGAACTGGATTTAGGTAAATGTTCTAAAAATTAGTCCTAGCTATATTAATTTATCGCCCCGAAAGACCCTCCATATTGCTCGTTTAAAAGAATTATTTATACATTTCTCTTTCCTCTCCTTATCTAACCTTAAGGCGCTTTAAGGCTAAAACGCAATAGTGCTCCTCATTTGCCCTCTGTGCGGTAAAAAATTATAAATAATACATTTATTATTATTTAAGAACACTATATAAACTACGTACAATTTTTACGCACTTTTTAGACGTATGTATTTGTTAAATTCCACACGAACACATATCACGATAAACCTATCGATAACATTATGTGTTCTAAATCTGCGTGCGCGCACACCGGAACACGCAGCGCTCCAGTGCGCACTTCTTACTGCCTCCTAGAGCACCAGGAAATGTACAATAAGCGAAGAAAATAACGTATTACAATTAAGCAACAGTTGGTAAACAAGTGTGAAGACGCCTTTTGATTCTCCCCAGAATTAGGGAATAAGTTGTTTGGAGCATCATTAAGGGAAACATTAACACTTGTTTTTGAAGTGAAAACTTCTTATACGCGCGTTGAGCACTTTCTGATTGAAAAAAGTCGTGGAACTCGCATTATCATCACGCATTCCATGAGCGACAAGCATATGTGTACTTTTTGGGTGAACAAAAAGGGTGAAACTCGCGTTATCATAACCTCACGCTTCCTCGACGATACAATTTATAACTTACTTAGTTTTCACTTCTATCGGCAATTCCCAAAAACTGCCCCGCATTTTTTTGTAAGGCTAAAACTAGTACACCATAGGTTTCGTTTCAAGTTATCCTTATTTTTAAAGTGAAGGTTGTTTAGTCGCCCTTTAGGCCCACTTAGTCGCCTCTTGCGACACTCATGGGTGAATATACTGTATTTTTGAACTGTCACCACACGAAGACTTCTATCTTATAACCAAACGATGACCTAGCTAGATTAATCGCCCCTGAGACCCTCTGCATACTAAATTTCATTTTAATCGTTGGTGCCGTTTGCGAGATTCAAATTTCAAATATAAAAATTGCTAAGATAACTATTTTTTTTATTATTGTATAGGGGGCAAACGAGCACACGTATAGCCTGATGGTAAGCGATTACCGCCGCCCATGGACACCCGCAACACCAGAGACGTTACAAATGCGTTGTCGGCCTTTTAAGAAGAAGGGGAAGCGCGTGAATGCGTGATATTACATAATCTTCTTCGATAAATGATATATCCAACTGTATACAAATTTTTGAAGTTGAACTTTTTGTTCCGAGATTAGCGCGTTCAACCAAACAAGCAAGTTCAGTTTTAGAATACAAGTACCTATGGATTACGTAACCCACTAAGGACTGAAATGAACAGATTACTTCAGTCAGATTTCTCTTCACTTAATATTCACGTTTTATTCAAATAATTTAAGGAGAAATTTGCGTGCAGCTCTTTCGAATGCATTAAAACTAAATCCGGTCCGCTAGATTTAGAAAATAGCCTAAATAAGATCATAAATACATATATTGCAATACATATATCATAATTATGTATCACTATTTTTGTAGTTATAACTGTTTAATAGTGGTCGTCTTGTGGTCGAAATTCCACCATCATTTTCCCAACCCTTAGTATTCCCAAGATTATTTGGGGTCGACTACTAGTTCACTCGAATATCAGGTTTTCCACGGAGTGACTGGCATCGGACCTCCGCAACACTGAGGGTGAACTAAATTCGAACTAGTTCTCAATATATTTGAGGGCCCTGACTTCCTAATAACGATTGCCATTGATGTTCATGATAACCGGGACCGACAGCTTAACGTGCTCTCCGAGGCACGGGCGGGAAACACCGCTATCTTCCCTACTCCAGGCTGCTATTAAAAATTTCTTGTTAGGAATCACAACAGCAGTCCGTCACGAGCATCGAACCTGAACTACTCTCTCGCTTACGCTAACCGCTAGATCAAAGAGGCAGTTATATATTCCTAAATACATACACATATTATAGATAAATTACTCCCAGTTAGTTAGTTAGTGGGAACGAAGCCACGACCTCTGACTAAGCATTCAGGATCATTAGAGGCCCGTCGACTTATCACTGCTCCAATGGCATGAAGAAAAATTTCAACACACACGCACAAAATACTCCTTTAATAATTTTACATACTAGCAACACTGTAATTTAACTGTTAATTGATTAACCATACATCTCTAATCGATAATTGGTAATCAGTGTTAATCACTCGAACAATTTCCTCGCGACCTTTATACAGCGTTATGCAAGAACACACCGGTGTGCCGGATAACCACAAGTAATCGCCGAGAGAAAGCACAGCTTTCATCACATACGCGCTGTACTGGCAACACTTGTTACTATACCTACGTACAGTTGTGTACCGTCTAGTTGCCATATTGGGCTATAGGGTTGTCAAGTTTTAATATTTAATTAAATAAATAAATATTTTTGAACATCTAATACATAAGTACATCTAATGCCAAACTAAGCAGAGTTTAAAAGAATTCACACTAATTTAGTAGTTTAATGTTTGTTTATTCATTTACTTACAGGCACAGTCCTCACAGAGTCCCAATTTGGAGACTTTTGAATCTTTTAATCTATATTTATTGATATTATGATAACAATTGGGAATTTGAAAAAAAAAAACTAATGATTTTTTTATGTAGGTATTTTAAAACTTTATTATTAATAATATTGGTAAATGATGCAAGAAACTTAAAAAAATATTTTTTTCAATAAATTATGAGCAATTAAAATTTCAATAAAAATCACGTGACTAAAAACGCATCAGAATTGGTCTCCGTCCTTGTGACGTCATAATGTTAAAGCGTTACCGGAAAATAACAAGATCCGTAAGTTCATCAATCTACTAGGAAATTTATAAACTTTCGTAGGATTCTAAACAGGAGATAAATTGTAATATTTTACGTCCACATTTTCGTAAATTGATAAACTTACTGAACTCACTCGTAAAATAATAAATGCTAGAACATTTGTTGAAGAAGTAAAATTTACCACACAGCTACGAAAGTTTTATAGTTAGTTTTATAGTAAACAAAATAACCTTTTTTTTTTTAACGTGTTGAACCCTCGGGCTCTCTCCTCGCCGGGGTTTGCGGCGGGGCGGTGTGTCGGAATCGAACCGACTAAAACCACACGGTGTGCCAACTCTGCGCCTGAGAAGGGAGGGGTCCGGGTACTGCAGATATTACACGACCGGACCCCTCCCAGAAACTAAATAAAATAACCTAAGTTTATAAACTTCCTAGTAGATTGATAAACTTACGGATCTTGTTATTTTCCGGTGACATAGCGATTGTGTTTTAGGACGTCACACGCGCTCGGGTTTATTCGGGAGCTGTCGGCGCGTCTTCGGTACTGGATTCAAAACTTAATTTTTATTTTGAAATAACTTTTGAATTATAGCGAAAAAAAAATAAAAAAATAGTTTTGTTATAAAACTTATATATGATCTTTCCATTTATCACAAAAAAATTTTTTATTCAAATACCCAATTATACAAATACTAACGTCAAGATTAAAAGAAGATTTTCTAAAGAAAGGCCTATGTCCAGCAGTGGACTGTTGAAGACTGTAGAGGAACGTCAAGATTTATTGTTTCTCTTAAAGCTTTTATTTCTGAACAGGATAGGACAAACATATCACTTAATGTTAAACTATTACCAAAAAATTTATTTGACACGCAAAAGTTAATACTCGTAGATGCCATCCAAACCACCTTTCAGAATCCTATAGGAAAAACTCCAGTAACTTCACTCAGTCGGGAGAAGATAAAAAAAGAATTACCAAACAAGCACAAGTTTAAAAATACTATACCGACTATGTCAAAACTTTTGTTTTAATATAACCTACGAGCTTTTGATCGCGGCTTCCAGCGCCCCGCGTTTCTGACAGACGGTTATTTTATGAGTGAAACGTACATAGATTATCAAAAATATAGGTAAAAGCCAACCATAAAAAATATATAACCACATGTATCGTTACAAAGTTTGTAAAGATAGTCCACACGAAATATAGTGATGGTAGCCCTAGCAGTGAGGTTGTGCAGATTCGCGGAATGGCACACGATTGATTTCACATTTCCTCGGCGAAGGATTTATGTCTACGGAAGACGCCGGAATTTTATCTGCACTTAGATCTAATGAAAGCAGACTTAGATATAGTCGGTTGTTTACCCACTCTGAATCTGTGAGTTTTAATAAAATTGTTGATATAGTGTACAGTTAATGTATAATTATTATTGCGTTTGTAAATTGTGTCATAAATTTCAAAATTGATTGCAATCCTATTAATATTGTAAACGCGAAAGTTTGTGAGTATGTTTGTTGCTCTTTCACGCAAAAACTACTAAATGGATTTTGATGAAACTTTACGATAATATAGGTTATACATTAGAATAACACGTAGGGTACAATTAATAAAGATACTAGCTTCTCCTCGCGGCATTGCCCGCGTTTATTGTCGTACCGCGGGTAACGACACCTCGGCGGGCTCCTGTGGGTTCAGCTAGTTAATAATACTAGTGGTCTCCCATTGGTCGAAATTCTACCAAATTTGTCATATTTTTAACTCTCCAATTCACTTCTGATAAATTTCATTGCATTTAATTTTTCTGAGACTTCGTGTAGTCAAATCATGCCATGTGAAGTCAGCTCGTGTGTTACTATTGTTGATTCTGGTGTACAGGAGTTAAGTATGTACTAACCAGAGAGGTATACATAGGTACTGGATACTACTGGTCACTGGTAACGGTAGCTGCTGTGTACGGTGGCGGCAATCGGACAGTCACCGGTCGTTCGTCGCTTGTTTTCCGTCAGTCTCACTATTAAATGGACGTCGTGGATGGCTTATGTCGCACACAGGAGATGGACACCGAATACAAGCCTCCGTTTGAGCAGCTCAGTACAATTGTATGGAGTTTTTTTTTATTTTGATTGAGTCTTTAACTGAAGACTTTTAGTTACCAGTAACCAATACCGAATACTTTTTGATCGTCATGAGTTTCTGTTACGTTTACGTATGCGCAGGGAGCTAGTGACTTCATACTGTTTCTATAGAAATCAAATATTCGTCGGTAGCTTGTATCTGACACAAGACACAAAAGTGTCCACGTTTGCGCCCTGCTTAAGACAACTAATGACCGTTCTCATTTGTTCCACGCAAAATTGGCGCACTGAAGTCGTTCAAGTTCAAGTTCAAGACCGTTCTCATCCCGGAATTATTTTTGTGGATAGGAATCGAACTAGTGTCTCTAACCACAAGAACAACGTGCTATTAAAAGGTGCACTGTCGTTCATTTGCAATTAACCGTTCACTTACAATAATTTCCACCGGCTTTACGCCAACTAACCCAAGTAATGAACTAATAGTTGCTAAGCAGTGGAGCAGACATTCACATCCGTCCAATTCAGTCTTTAGCCACTTGGTTGGGATCAATATCGATGTCAACTCCACTTTTATTTATAAGTTCTAAATATAAAGTCTATTGAAACTAGCTAACATTTTTGTATATTTACCTATACTAATAATAAAGCTGAAGAGTTTGTTTGTTTGTTTGAACGAGCTAATCTCAAGGACCGCTAGTCCGATTTGAAAAATTCTTTCGGTATTGGATAGTCCATTTATCGAGGAAGGCTATAGGCTATATATCATCACGCTACTACTAATAGGAGCGGAGCACCGATAAAGAATGTTTCAAAAACGGGGGAAATTTTCACGGTACGGGCAATATAAAACGCAATCGAGGTTGCGTGGGTCAGCTAGTTAAATATAAACTAGCAGTCATGTGCAACTTCGTCTGTATGAGTTGATATTTAATATTCTTAATAATACATGGCGTAATCTTAACACGGTATAGAATGCAGACACTTCCGCTGTCTGTACGCTTGAATCTTTTGAACTACTGCGAATTTTAATGTAACTTTTAACAATAGATAGAGTGATTCAAGAGATAGGTTTCTATGTGTAAAACATCCATGTTATAGTAAATGAAATACGAGAACTTCAAAGACATTTGTGCGAAGTCAGGCCATCGCTATAGTTAGAAATTGTCTAACACTAAAAGACTTTTTAAATTCAAAATTTGTAACCAATAAAAGAAAACAAAACAAATTCTTCAGCTTTTTTTTTTTTTTTTTTTTTTAAATCTTTATTTAATTTTTAAGGAACTTTTGAACACAGTTCATGCCAGTTCCATCTTAACCTAAACATATAAACATTTGACAACAACAAAAGTAAACAATTTTTTTTTTTTCTTTATCAGAGGTACTGTCATCTAACGCTTAAGTAACTATTTTAACCTATTATATACTCGCAAAAATATCAACATTATGTCGGTATTTTTACGAGTGCATACAACATTTTAGCCTCACGTGACGTAGGTCTTGATAAGATGCTAGTGAATGCACCTAAATCTAATTTATTTATGTTTAATTCCCTAACAATTCTATTTCTTTCAGCTTCGTTCTTGACACATTCCATTAAACGGTGATGTACATCCTCAACCATATTACAGACCTGGCAGTTAGGCGAGTTAACTTTTTTCATTAAGAAAGCGAAGCCGTTGAGTGGCATATGTCCCGAACGAAGCCGGTGGGCAGTTACCAAAATATTACGATTCATCTCATAATTACTAGACCATGGGAAACGAGGAGGTTCATTTTGTATAATTTTGTACCAAATTCCTTTAAATTTAGCTACTTCATCAAAGTGGTTTTTCCACTCATCATAACAATATTTTTTGAATTTTGATAATATTTCCGAATAAATAGGTAAAATATAAATTTGAAGACCCGAAGTTGCAGCTCTTTTAGCTAGCCTATCTGCCTCTTCGTTTCCCTGTAGACCGATATGTGAGGGTATCCATTGCAATACAATATTCACATTATTTCTCAACAGAGAGTTTATTTTACTCAGCACAGAAAAGGCTATCGAAACACCTCTGTGTCCAGAGGCGCATCGAGCCAAATGCTGGAGAGCGCTTTTGCTATCGGTAATAATTACAACGTTAGCCTGCTGTAAATTAGTAGCGTAAGATAAAGCTTCCGAAATAGCAAACATTTCTGCTGTCATAATCGACACTTCAGACACTATTTTGTAACAGCTGTTACTTTTAGTTACAGGATCATAATAGGCTGCACCTGTGTCGGTACTCTTTGAGCCGTCTGTAAACAACTTATACCACCCTTTATACATTTGATTTAATTCTAGCAGTACATCATTTCTTAGATAATTAATTCCGTAAGACATTTTTGGCTTATTGATATTTTCTAAACTAGTTTTAATAACGTTTCCAATTGCTATATTGCTACACCAAGTATTCAATTTATACATATCTAAAGGGTTACTGGAATAAATTTTTTCATTCCGAATAATATTAAATGTTTCCATTACAATAGGTTTCTTTTTGTTAGTCCAGTATCTATTTGCCGAAAGAGAACAGAGTTCACATAGCAATGTACTCGTCACACTGTTAGTCCACGACTTAACTTTAAGGCAATACTTTATCGCCAAATACTTTCTCCTTAGATGTAATGGAGGTATACATAATTCACTCTCCATGACGTGTATGGGTGTAGTTCTTATAAACCCACCTATAATCCTCATCGCTTGATTCTGAATTTTATCTATATTATACAATCGAGACCGAATACTACAGTCGTATAGAAAACATCCGTAATCCATACGACTTCTAACCAAAGATACGTACAAATGTCTTAAATGTATAGGGTGTGTTCCCCATCCAGATCCAGACAAAACCTTAATGACGTTTAGCATTTTCTGACATTTTTGAGATAAGTCATATAAATGTTTACCCCAACGCAGTGAGGAGTCCAACCACATACCTAAATATTTGACATTTTGAGTTGCTACCAGGGGTATATTATTTACAAATAACTGGATCGATGTATTTCTGTTTCCTCTACTAAATAAGCAAAATTGTGACTTGGTAGCTGATATTTCCAAACCTAAATTTGATAATATTCCAACGGTATTGTCTAAGGAATTCTGCATTTTATTAACACTATCATTTAGATTTTTACAACTGACATAGAATACGAAATCATCGGCATATTGACATATTTGTGTGCTGCTCGATTTACAAATGTTATGGGTAACAATATTGAATAGCAAAGGAGACAGAGGGTCTCCCTGTGCCAAGCCTAGGTTTGTCCATCTTACAATATTATTAGAATCCTGCGATTCATCTCTAATTGATAATCTTCTTTCCCTCAAATATTCCCATAAATAATTACATATTCGGCTTCCAACTTTTAAATCGTCTAATGTTTTAACAACGCTCTCTATTAGAACGTTATTATATGCATTCTCAATGTCAATGAAACATGCTAAAGTTGATATATTCTTAGTAAAACCTATTTGTACACTAGTGATCAACTGAGTAAGTGAGTCTAAGCAAGATTGGCCTCGTCTAAAGCCTGTTGTACTGGGAGATAGGAACCTATTTCTTTCTACAAACCACTCTAACCGTTTTGTCAGCATAAGATGAAATGTTTTACATATACAAGATATTAATGATATCGGTCTTAATTTGAGATTAGGGTGAGAACTACATCCTACTTTGGGAATTGCTACTATTTTTATATCGCGCCATTCATTTGGTATGTAGCAATAATTAAAAATATCATTAAATAATCGAAGTAGAATTAGTTTAGCCGTAACAGGGAGTTGAAAAATCATGGAATATGTGATATTGTCACATCCAGGAGCAGTGTCTTTTTTCTTGATACACGCTTCCAGTTCTTGTAACGTAAACTCGGTCTCTAGAAATACATTACTCGATATGCAAAGAGGTTTAGGTGTTTGTACTGAATCAGGCGTTAACTTATGTATTAGTTCATTTGTTCGATCTATCGGCACATAATTCGAGGGTTGTTTGTATCCCTTGATCCATCTCATCTTTCGCCACATATCGGAGGATGTTGTCGTATTATCAATCGATGTGCAGAAGCTTTGCCAATTAATATTCTTAGCCTGGCGTATTTCATTTCGTGCCGTTATGGTTTTGTTTTCTAGTGTCGCTAAATTCTCTGGTGTAGGGTTGCGTCTAAATTGCTTTAACGCTAGTCTTCTCTCTGCAACAACTTTAGAAAGCGAGGTATTCCAGTAGGGTTTGGGCTTAAAATTCTTCTGGGGATCATTACATACTTTAATTAGTGGGATGTTTGTGTCAGCTGACATATTAACAATGGAGATAAAATTGCTGTACATTTGTTGCGTATCAGCTGCACTAGAAACATAGTTGAATTCAGCGACCGATGTCTCTATATCCTTACTATACGCTAACCACTTAGCTTTTTTGAAATTACGTTTTCTTATTACATGAAATGTATCTTGATACATAATTTTAATCTTCACAATCAAATGATCACTACCCAAATTCTCCGATAGCACTGTCCAAGAGAAGTGAATTGCTATATCAGATGATGTAAAAGTGACGTCAGGAGATGTTTGTTGCAAGTTGTTATTTACATATTTCATCCTTGTAGCACTGCCGTCATTAATAGATATAAACCCACCCTCTAGTGCAGCGTCCATAATTTGGTTACCTCTAGTATCACACTTTGACGACCAGTTGGAATGATGCCCATTAAAATCACCAGCGACAAGAGTTTTACCAGCGCAGAAAGAAAACAACTGATCCCAGTCATCTCGCCTTGTCTGAACCGAAGAAGGGCAGTAAACAGAAAATATATTTTCCAGGTATTTACAGTTATGAACTTTGATGTGTACTATTTCGATACCCTCGTTGTTGCAACTCGTTAGTTTAAGTTCAGATTTTATTGAGCTATGTACCAAAATGGCCACTCCACCGTATGAATCATGTCGGTCTTTTCTAAAAATATTATATTGCGATATCTTTAAAAGACTATTTTCTTCAAGCCATGTTTCAGAGATAATTGCTATATGAACCTGGTCTCTTATCAACAGCGCTTCAAGTTCAGAAAGTTTTGGTCTTATACTTTGTGAATTCCACTGTATTATGTTAATAGCGACATTTTTCAGCTAAGACTATCTAGAAAGTTGTTTAAAATATGCCCGTCTTTCATTATTTCGATCACATAACTAAATATCTGACCAATAGCCATATTACAAAAACTTTGAACTTTATCTTCAAATGCTGTATTAGACAACATAATATGTTTAATTTCTTGCAGCAGACGAACAAAACTAAATTTTGGTCGGCTCTCGGATTTATCGTTCTCTGAGTTTTGTGATGTCGTAGGTTTGTTTTGACCATAGATTTCTACTCTTTCTTTTCTGCGCTTCTCCATTCTACTCTCCCCGTTTTTGTTCTTCTGCTTACTTCCTTGTGTTTGGCTACAAGGGTTCTCCTGTAATAAAATAGTTTCTTCTTCTGGGTTATTTTCTTGCTTATCAAATGTATCAATGTTCGTCTCACTATGTGTTAGTACATCTCGGTAGGTTTTAGTTCGTGTGTGGACTTTATCTATGGTATATTTTGATACAATTATTGCATCCTTCTCTTGTGTATCCTTATTTTTGTAGTATATTATCAGTGCTTTCCGATAAGAACAAGTATCTTTACTCATTATATCTCGTATTTGCTTTTCTTTGTAGAAAATAGGACAAGTTTTGTCTAAAGACATATGTGGCCCGCCACAATTTAAACATTTGAAATCTTTGGTTTCACAATTTCCATGGTTTTGACCACATTTTGGACAAAAAACTTTATTTTTAGGGCAATATTTTCTTATATGTCCATATTTCCAGCAACCTGAACACTGTGAGACTGGGAAAGTATAGGGTTCGACCTTGAATCTGCAACCGTATCCATAAACATACGGTGGTAAGGTAGAACTTTTAAAGCCGATTCGGATTGTTTCACTTTCTATCCATATACCCTCCTCATTTAATCTTTTAAGTCTTATTAAAGAAATGATTTCATAGTCACATTTCAATGTGTTTTGTAACTCCTTGATTTCGATTTCTAAATCCATTTGTTTTAGAATTCCGTAACATAAATTCAACTCAAACGTCATTTGACATCTAAATCCCAATTCTGCAATTATTTTACTCTTTAAAAGTACATCGGCTTTTTCTTGACAATTAAATAGAATCAAAACCTTGAAACTACTTTTATATTTTATTCTTTTAATATCATCTACATTGTATTTTCTCAACATTTTTGCTAGTGCAATTTGTTTGGGCAGTGGTTCTATTGACGTGATGCATACTTCATATTTGTTCATCATATCTGTTACAGTATTTTTTGGGTCACTACTTTTAGAAAGGCTACGATTAAGCCGTTTTGCATTTCTTCTTACAGTCGTGAAACCATCATCATCATCTTCATATCTCTCTTCACCATCACTTTCATTTCTTAATCTCTTACCTCGAATCGCCTCAAGCTCTTGATTATTTTCTAAAATCATTTCTTCATGTTGTTGTACAATGTCTACATCCTCCTCACTACTATCACTCAACAATTTAGGTAAACTAGATGTTAAACTTCTGTTACTTATATCACTCATAATTATAAAAAAAGGTGGGTAGTTGTAAAAAACAATATCGCATTGTTGTACGGAATGGTTAAACTGACGCGTGCGCTTGTCTCACCGATCCGCGCGCAACTGTCCAATTCTTCAGCTTTATAATACGAAAATTTAAATACATGTATTAACTGGTAAAAGAAGTTCTGCGTAGTTACATGCTGAGGTACATTTCTGTATAGTAGATATGCACGCTAGGTAAACGAACCAGGTGGGCTTAGGAAGTCAGTTAATTTTACTCACTCGACAAAAAATATTCTAATCTAATACTCTAAGATTTCATAGCGTAATTCAACTAATCATTATCTATGGTGTGGTGGTAAATGTCGGTACACCCATAAATCGTGTACATTCTGGCCGACAGCGCTTGTCCGTTGGCCGAAAGGGCACAGAGACAGCCTGTGAATGGTTAAGATTAGCAAATCTTTACTCGTATAGAACCATTAATATAGCCTGGAATGTTATTTGTATTGCAAATGTAATAAGTACGTATAATTGACTAGCCAATATTCTATTGGACAGTGATCCTAATTGATAAGCCATATGTTGTGTGATCAGCACCATCATTTGTTCTGTTCTGACTAAACTAAACGCACTATTTTTAAGAATAACGAATGGAAAATATGTTTTTGTGTTGGGTAGCTCCCCTAATCCTCAGAGTGTCGGTAGCCCGCCCCCTCACCCTTCCTTATGGTCTCTACCGCCCCCTATATTTCTGCCTATTCCTGTAACAAGCGTCCTCCGCGGCAGCCGACGGGGAGTGGACGGTACGGCTCAGATGGCGGTAACAGTGCTGACACAAGTAGCGTCTAATATCAGACACTTGCCGTTGTCTTTAACTAAAATAATCTATAACTAGATATATATCCTGTAGCTCGTGTCTTTGACTGACAAACATTTGTTAAACGAATAAACAGACGATATTTGTGTCCGTTTTACGAAGCGGAACCCTAAAACCATGAAAATACTATAGTTACGGTTAGTTAGTTCATTTAATCGTGTTTATTGTGTGACACGGTGTAAGCTGAACGTCACGGAACTAGGCGGGTGCTCCTCTGAGCGACGGCGCGTGCCTCCTTTCCTAAGAGAACTGTTACGTGACCAATAAATACGTTTCGAAAATCTGTACTAATATTATAAAGCTGAAGAATTTGTTTGTTTGAACGCGCTAATCTCAGGAACCGATGGTCCGATTTAAAAAAACTGTCAGTGTTAGATAGTCGATTTATCTAGGAAGGCTATAGGCTATATATCATCACGCTAACACTAATAAGAGCGGAGCACCAATGGAGAATGTTTCAAAAACGGGGGCAAATTTTCACGCTACGGGCAATAGAAGACGCAAACGAGGTTGCGGGGGTCAGATAGTAAATCGATAAGTCTAATTGTTGAATGTTTTAACAACAGTAGAAATAAATTATCAATTCTCATAGTTGTTATCAGCGACGGTCAAGAACAACTGTTTAATCGATTCGTATTCAAAGGTGAAGAAATATTGCAAGGTTTTCGTTGCCAGTGACTCTCTACCGTTGAAGTAATGTAATAAGAATAATAAATAACTTTCGGACATCAAACGCACAAAGCCATCTCTAGTCCCAAGCTAAGCAGAGCTTGTGTTATGGGTACTATAAATCTGACACTTTTTTGTAAATACATTAATATTATATTTAAAAACACCCAAACTTCGAAAAAAATACATTTAGTCCGATCCGGAAATCGAACCTGAAACGAGCATTCGCTACCATTGCGCCGTTTAAGGAGTACAGTGCCATAAGAGCCGACTAACGAAGCTAAATACAACACAACAGCGCTGCAAAGAGAATGAAATCTTCACACAAACCCTTTATTTGAAGTGAAACTTCTTTAGAATCGTTGCAATTTCAAACCGGATGCAACGGGAAAAACGACAGGTAAGAGACACAAATACAAAAAGTCGCCTGTAATTAGAGAGCCAGAGCGAGACAGCAAATTCCACCGGGGTATGCAGCGGGGTGGTGTGTCGGAATGAGATGGACTAAAACCACACGATGTGCCACTCTGCGCCTGAGAAGGGAGGGCCGGACCCCTTCCTTCTGGGGATGGGATGTTATTAACACATACGGACCCCTCCTAGCGCCCCTAAACCAGCCCATCTGTCTGACGTGGTATAGTTGGCTAAACCATCCTCTCTAAGAAAAGGCCTATGTCCAGCTGTGGACTAAAAAGGCTTTTGATGAATGGCTAATTGTTATACGAACGAATAATAGTAGAAATAATCACCACAAATGAACGTCTACGTGGAGAAATGATTTGCATTTTTGTCGATATTTTAATATACACAGTTATATACCTAAATTTGTTTAGCGGCGACTCCGTCACATAAGAAACTGGTGAAGAGCGTGTCGACCCCGCGGGTTATAGGATTCCGCAGCTAAATTTTACCTGTTTTAAACAACGCTTCTTATATTCTAAAATTGTACACAAATAAATAAAATTAAAGTGTTCGTTTGTAATTTCAAATGAACAGCTTTTCAATATATGCAGATAACAGTATGTAATAATATAATTCTTACATCAAAAAAACATTTTCTTTTAAATTTTGTGCATCTGTCGGTTTGTTCCGAATAATATCTGATATGACTAGACCGATTTTGACTTGTGTTTCACTGGCAGATTTCTGATGATTGAAGACGTAATTGAGCCTACCTTTTTTAGACTAACTTGACTCTGTTGTGTTGCCTGTGGTAAATGTAATGGTTAAAATAACCGCAGGTAAAATCGCGGGGCTCAACTAGTTATTAAATCCTACTATAAACCTTCTATCTTACAACCATTTCAATAAAAGTACCTTTTTTTCATAAGTACTATACTATAAGTGAATCACTGGTAGACAGGCAGACAAGCACTGGTTGACGAAATTCAAGGATTCTTTGTGAGGACTACGGAATCCTAAAAGCGACATACCTCCAACTGTATAATATCAGTTTAGTAGCGGATTTTTTGTTCAACACGTTTTTATGAGCTATCAAATATTTGAAATAAAATAACTTGCACAGATTATCTAGACACACGAATCACGAATTAATTTAAAAAAAAAATGTGTCAAACCAGAGAAGATTCATGTATATTATAATCACTTGACTACTTACTAAGAGTTTCATTAAACTAAAATGGTGTTTATCATTTTGAAAATAATATCTTTAAGCGAGCAAAAAATATATAGATACCTACGAGATGCATGAACTTTGTACCTCTTTTACGAAAATAATGCGTACTTTGGCACATTTAAAGTTCATAAACTGCCTCGGTGGCGCCGTGGTAGCGAATGCGACTGCTGTGCTTGAGGTCTCGGGTTCAAATCCTGGGTCGGACCAAGTGTTTGTGTGATCTACAAATATTTGTTTCAGAGTTTGGGTGTTTTCTATGTATAATATGTACCTATGTATTTACAAAAAAAAATAGTATATCTGTATTCATATCAGTTGTCTAGTACCCATAACACAAGCTCTGCTTAGCTTGGGACTAGATGGCGTTGTGTGTCAAATGTCCAAAAATATAAAAAAAGAAAAAAAGAATGGAGGAGGATAAAGTTTATAAATGCAAAAAGTAAAAATAAAGTTAAAACAAAAAAAATCAAGGTCGAATTTCAACCACTAGTTTAAATAAAGATCTCGGCAACGGCTCCAACGATTTTAATGAAATTTAATATACCTACAGCTTTCCTTCTCTCTGCAGTGCTGTTGTGCTGAAGTTCACTTGCTTGACTTGAACTTGACTTGAAACTCGCGGGCTAGGTTTCCGCAACTCATCGACTTTAGTGCGCCTATTTTGCTTGGGTTCGCTTCCTTAATCGACGATTACGATATTCACACAAAATGAATCGTAAGTGACACTCAGTAGTATTTGTAATTCGTCACTACCCGGAGACAGTTATTATTTAATCAATCGTATAAGTAGTCTCACTTTCCAACTATTCCAACTTCTTATACTCTCAATTTTGTTATTTTTTAATTTCAAAAGTGTTGTCCCATAAGAGTATCGAATTCACAACACATAACGCCGTAGTAAACCGTCTAAACAAGTCCGCCATAAAGCTTATTGCATAGTTTATTTACTATATTACTTTATTAAATACGTATCGTGTCACAATTTATTGTTTCATTGTTTGAACAACAATAACAAAATATGAATGTTTAATAAAAGAGAAACTGTTTTTTTTTCTGCCTCGGTGGCGTAGTGGTACGCGTATGCGACTGCTAAGCTTGAGGTCTCGGGTTCAAATCCTGGGTCGGACCAAATGTTTGTGGAATCTACAAATATTTGTTTCGGAGTTTGGGTGTTTTCTATGTGTAGTATGTATGTATTTACAAAAAAAAGTATATATAAGTATTTATATCAGTTGTCTAGTAACCATAACACAAGCACTGCTTAGCTTGGGACTAGATGGCGTTGTGTGTTAAATAGATGTCCGATGTCCGATGTCCGAATGTAATAGGCTTAAGGTTACTATTGTCTTTGGGTTATAAAGGAAAACTCAATTTGCTAAAACTCTAAATTTATTTCATTTATTACATACTACGACCCGAAGTTTTTTAAAATTCTCGCATTTCGTCCACAATAATTATTTTATTTATTTATTTATTTATTTGGCTCACCAACAATTGATTACACTGATACATGAAAATAAAAAAAAATACATTCAATAAAGTTATAGCCTAATGTAACAATTTCTTACAGGTAAGCGCATCATGCACTACTATTTGTTTGTTTATATTATACGACAATAACTGCGGGCAACGCTGCTAGGCAAAACTAGTATCTTTATAAATTGTAGCCTATGTGTTATTCTGATGTATAAGCTATTATATTGTAAAGTTTTATCAAAATCTATTCAGTACTTTTAGCGTGAAAGAGCAACAAACATACTTACATACTCACAAACTTTCGCGTTTGTAATATTAGTAGGATTATACATATTACCCTTCCTCTTTAATCACTCTATCTATTGCTGAAAACTACATTGAAATCCGTCGAGTAGTTTAAAAGATCTAAGCGAGCTGACAGCGGAAATGATGTTCATTTTATACTATGTTAAGAAGATGTATATCATGTAATATCATTATTTGTCTATTATTTATCTAATGTTTAACAACTCCACAGTTATTTAAAGAATTTCTATTCGTTTGAAGAATCGAATCAATATATTGTGAGAGTTTACAAATTCCGTTTCTAAATGAAGAATTAATTTAGATTACTAATAACATGTACCAATAACCAGTAGACCAAATCCGGACACAAATGTGTTATTATGATTTTTTTTTAAATAAAAAATATGGTACGTCTTTTACATTAATTCGTCTTAATTATTCCCTGCACTCTCTTCTGGAAGAAGTCTCGAGTATGTGCCGCCAATGAAGCAAGTTTTTTGTTTGTTTTAGACTCACATTCGATATTTAGAGAATATTTATTTATAACACCATCTCCTCTTTCGGTGAACAAGAAGAGCTTGAACATATCTGGCGTCAATTTAAAGTACAATACCTTATTTCAGTCCAATGCGGCTTCATTGCATTATGTAGGTCCTAATTCTAGGCATTCTCGTGGTAGTATTGGTCTAAGATATAAGTAATTTCTTATTTCTACATTCAAATTGACAATAGAGATTATTATTATACCCCTTCTTTCAATGATGTTAACGGTAGTCGCAATATTTATTAACCGACTTCACCTGACAAAACTTTACTTAGGAATATCGACATCGCACAGTCATCTCATCTCAAACTAGGCAGAATCTGTACTATAGTATAATTAGACTCTCGATAAGTATACAAATATATCTTAAAAAAACATACAATTGCCGATAAATTACACCCAAACACAAAAATCATCACACAATTACTTGCTACTTGATTAACGGTCATATCAAATGTATTTTGTAGAAATATGTACGTAAGTTTAGCCTCGACGACGGTCAAGTAAATCTGTGTCCTGCATGTTTATATATTTTACTGGCAGATCACTTTCACTTTGATTAGCATCTACGAGTAGGATCAGAACATTGTGATAGTCTCGCTTCTCTGCGTGTTTGGAACTGGCCGCTTTTGTCGTTTTACCTAAACAATACGACAATTACAACTTGTACGCATTGTTTTGATAATTGTGTGAATGTAAATACATGCAGTATACGAAATACACGTGTTTTTAACAATTAAATGGCCGTTGGTCTGCTGTAACTTTCCAAGAAAGAGACAAGAAAGTACTTATTACAACATGCATTTAAAAATTTCTACAAATACTTTGTAAGGAAAGCAATCATAATGTCCAGTATACGATCATTTTAAATAATAGCTAATGAGTTTTTTGTATCAGTAATGTTCACGAAGTTTTTTATTATTTAGGTAATTACGTTTTTTAGTCCCGAATAAATAGTTACTTAGAATATAAAATACTGAACTGCTTACAAATGTATGTAAATCAAGCTGTGTTAAGCATATTACGATAGGACGTACCCGTTAGCTCCTCCGTTTAATCCATAGCAGTCGTTGATACCGGCGAGTACTCCAACAACCCCGGCCACCACGGCGACGCAGCCTGCCCACAGGCCGGCGCCCACTCGCGCTAGGGCCGCGCCCTTCACCACGGCCAGGGCGCCGCTGCCCACCAGCAGCGCACCGAGCACAACCTGCGCTAGCCCCAGGAACACCACCAGCCTCCTCGGCGCACTAGGCTCATCACTACCGGCCTCGACACTCTTCGAACTGACACTCTGTTTGTCTTTCACTTTGTCATCTTTAACTTTTTTATTTTTCTTTAGCGGCGTTTTACATATTAATTGTTCGGTGGAGTTCTCTGACTTGAGACTGGAGACGGTTGCGGTGGCTCGTGCGTCGTACGCGGGGTCGTCGGTTCGCGGCGCGGACATCGCGGGGCATCACTGAGGCGGCGCGTGCGTGCGCGGCGAGGTACACACTGCGGGCGCTGCGGCTCCACGCCGAGCCGAGCAAGCGAGCGCCCGGTGAAAGTTGCGCCCGCGCCGCATTGCCACCTGTTGTTTTGACGCTTCCATTGATAAGGAGTCTTTAGTGCGATATTGTATTGTTCCAGCCGGAACATCAAGCAATTTTGAGACGGAAGTTTGTTCCGTATAATTAAAGATCTAGAAGCCACTAATACCGAACATGTTACGCTTGTAGCAATGTTACATTCTTAGAACTCATTGCTATAAAAATAAAAATCTGTATTAGCCCAGCCATCCACAAATTTAGAGAAAAAAAAACATGAAGAGAAATCATGTAGAAGTTTTCAAATTCGTATTATTTCGTTTATTGGAATAAGCGGTCACCTGTGTCTGCTTCCTACTGCTCTGAGTGTTGTGGGTTCCATCCTTAAATAGAACAAAACTACGAGATCCACAAAATCTGGGTGTTCTTTGCGTTTGTTTCATATGTAAAGTGAAAAAAAGTATAGTGCAGTTTTGACTTTGAAAGACAACAAATATCCATTCAATCTTCTTTACATTCTGTAAGAAATGGAAAGATTCTAATATTATCTTAAATTGTATAAAAGTAATTATTCTTGAGTATTGAGTATTGAGTGTGGAGTATGAGTATTGCATAGTAAGTGACTGATAGAGTTACCTATTTTTATAAAAATGTCCCTGGAAATTGCAAAATGGTTAATATGCAAAAATAAACATGTTAGTTTCGTATAAATTACAACTAGATAATACGTAACATATTTATGCAAATGCAGGAGGTATGTATGTGTGAGCAAAAAAAGTACGGGAAGGTTATTCCAAGATTGTTTGTTGTGATTTTGACTCGTAGGTATGTATGTCATGTATGTATGATGGTCAGTCCGTTTAGAAGTAGTTTAAAAGTTCTCATAACTTCTTAACTACTTATCATAACTCAAGAAATGGGGTGCCGTTAATTCAATATGGCGTCCTCGAGAATATGTAAAGTCGTAAATGAAAAATGGAGGATCGTTTATTGTTTTTTTCGAAAGACGGTCCCCATTTCATGTCATACATATTTTATATATTTTTTATCGTTAATTTCATCACGACGACGACTTGAAGACTCGAAGACTTGATAATTGAATGATAAATACTTGACATTGGCAGAAATAGCTGATCCGAGTGATCCGGCTGGTTGACATTTCATAAAAAAATAAAATAAAAATAAAAATGAAAAATGATTAAAAAACAGTGTGCACATGAGTATCAAATGAAAGGGTAAGATGTGGATATTTTAAAACGTGAATTTATATTAAAATTGGTTTAGGTTTATATTTACAAGACATGATAGTTGCAAGTGTGGATAAACAGTCGAATATTTTGGAACGGACGCAAGTAGGGTTTCAAATAAAAGGGCATGACGTGCTTATTACAAATATATCAAATAAATATACACACTTTAATGAAAATAATACTAAAGTAATTAAAAGAAAAAATAAATTAAAAAAACAAGTCTGTGACTAAATAATAATAATAAATAAATAAATATTCCGGACATCTAACACACAACGCCATCTAGTCCTAAGCTAAGCCAAGCTTGTGTTATGGCTACTAGACAACTGATATAAATACATATATGTTTACTTTTTTTTTGTTGTAAATTTGTTGTAAATTTTTACACCATTTTCATTGCACAAGACGGCATTTTGTAAATAAATTTACTGGGCGACAACTTGTACAATACTGACGAAAAATAGCGTAGTTTCTTAGCATGTGTGTGCGTTAACGCGTGTGTTTACTTGGAAGTAGCTGAGTTTTTTTGCTTCAACAAGAACAAAGGCCATGTATATCAACCTTTTTTATTTGATCTGAGGTAGTGAGTTATTGTAATTACGAAGGAGGATGATCGCCGCGGGCGCATGGTGAAAGCGTCCAACTCACGCGGAACACGCGCGCCTACGCAGTCGCAACGGCTCCGCTGGACACTACCTATGCAGCTCAGAACAGTACATACCTTAATGTATATAAATAATAAAAAAAGGCACGGCAGTCTTTGGGGACTACCGATAATGATGGAAACTAAGTAACTTGTGATTTGTATCGTCGAGAAAGCGTGCTGTGACGCTAACGTGAGTTTCATGCTATTTGTTCACCCAAAAAGTACACATATATACACAGCATACATATAGCTCATGGAAAGTGTTGGGTAACGATGCCCAAATTCTATGATTTCTGTTCACTCTCAACACAGTACAGTAGATATAGTAAACCAAAAAGTCTTGTTGAACTGTTTCACAACATGATTCAAAATCGTCTATTGGGTGTTAAAATTATAATCATACAATAAACGTTACAATTTACATTGTTAATAGAAATGCACTGAAACAAATAATCGATAACTGAACCATCCATTTTAGTCGATTGTGCTAGCACTCACAATCTGGTAAGTTAGAGGTCGCGGGTTCGTTTCACACCGAGGAAAAATACTAAAAAAATATGGTCGTCAAAATGTGGCTATCAAAAGTAAAAGCCTTCGGAGTAAAAAGTAAGTAAGACTTGGAATCATCGATGTATGAATATATGTGCGGCTCCTCCCGCGGGACAGAGTAGCCTATGCCATTCCCCAGTAACAAAAGCATGTCCACGCCAAATTTCATTGAAATCGGTGCAGCAGTTTAACCGTGAATGAATTGTTTTCGAACTTATAAAATTAGTATGGTTGAATACAAACTCACAGACAAGCCTTACAGAGCGGGGACATTCGTTTATTTAGCATCAAATTATTAAAGTTTACTTACTACACATACAAATAACCTTGACAGTAACGAAACATGTATAATTGACAAAAATGCAACGTCTATGTGCTAACCTCTTCTGTTGAAATTAAATTTAATTAGCGCAAATACTTAGCCTCTTACCTAACGTTACGGTAGACTAAGTTGAAGAGTTGTTACGGCAGATGTCATCACATTGCGCTAAAACAATGAATAAGTGTCGAGCGATTACTTAAGTGACTTAACTTTACAATACCTAATAAATTTTCTTGATTAAGTGGCCATGACGGGTTCTGAAAGTATTTTATTTGATTCAGTCCTAAGAGCATTTCTACAGTACAAGTTTTTTTTTATGGAATCTGGGGCAAACGGGCTACAGCCTGATAGTAAGCGATTAGCACCACCCACGACGCAAAAGCTAGTTCATTATAAAGACAATAATTATGAATAAGATGAAATTATATTTATAAAACACGGGTGTGAAATTCAGTACAGGCTTAAAATTACTGGACAAAGACACAACTGTATTAATTATATTGGTTTTATAAACTGTGGGCCAATTAAATTAAGCCACAATTATATAAATGACTATTTGTCTTTGTCTTCCTTTTACGGCATGTTTATTTTTAAATTTATTTTCTGTAAACTGATTACCAATTTCAACGAAATTTGTTTGTACTAGAATCCGAATGTTTTTTATGAATGTTGTGTTTGCCGATTTATGTTGTACACCTAGGTATATTTTATGTATTGTACATGTGTAATTTTTAAGAAATGTGTAACAACTGTAGACAAACCTATTAATAAATAAATAAAAATAAATAAATAAATAAAAGACGACATTAGTAGTTACCAGTATCAGTGAGAACTAATTAATGATAATGTTGATTTCTCTGATTTCTTACTTTCCACAAAGTAATGGCGAAATATAAATATTGTATTGTACAGCATTAACACAACCTGCCAGAATACACGTAAGAGAAAAATTCTAATCTTCCATTATGGGTATGTTTTACACTTTGAATTTTTTGTACGGAAATACCCTCTGATACCATTAACTGGTGGTTATGTCGGACCCGAACCGACTATAAACCAAACCGCACACCGTCTCAACTTTTCACCTAAAAACCGAACGGTTTAAACAAACAACACACAGGTCAGGAACGGATCCTCTTCGTCTTAAATTACCTAGTAAAACCCTCTTTTAAATAACAGTTACTATTATAAGAACCTGTTTTTTACATAAAACACCTGTTCCTTCATTCCTAAACTTCCGACATCCCCACAGCTAGTACCAGTGAGCCGGAAGCAGTAATACGAGACGAGGGGCGCGTGCTTGCACCTGCGACATGCGCCCGCGCAGACATACGTGCACGGTAGAAAGTCGACAAATATGTCGCTATACGTTACTTGATTGTTTGTTTATTTGATTGCCCTAGTATGCACTAACTACGAGTATACTCTGAGAATACGGACTTATAGTTTTGTACCTACTTTGATATGTTCATCTTACTACTGACGGGCGTATTGGTGAAATGATTAGTGATCCTGCTAAGTCAGAAGTCATGGGTTCAACTTTCATCTAGGACATATAATTCATCATCATCATCATCATCTCAGCCACAAGAAGTCCACTGCTGAACATAGGCCTCCCCTAGTGACTTCCATATTGACCGGTCGGTAGCGGCCCGCATCCAACGAATCCCCGCGATCTTAACCAGGTCGTCCGTCCACCTCGCGGGAGGTCTTCCTACGCTGCGTTTACCGTCACGTGATCTCCACTCAAGAACCTTTCTGCCCCATCGACCATCGGTTCTCCGGGCTATGTGCCGTGCCCACTGCCACTTCAGCTTGCTGACTCGCTCTGCTATGTCGATAACTTTAGTTCGTCTACGGATCTCCTCATTTCTGATTCGATCTCGTAGAGAGACCCCAAGCACTGAGACTTTCGTCTTGTCCATATTCACCCTCAGGCCCACCCGCTGTGAAACTCTATTGAGACATATAATTGTGTAGGTATTTTATCGTAATTACTCAATACACATTATTTCAACAACTTTTAACAGTCCACTGCCAGCCATAGGGTTTTCCTCAACAAGGATGTTAATCTATGAGGCTTATGTAATTCACACAACCGACAGATCCCAAACTAGGCAGAGTTCTGTGTTTCACCGAGTGAGTGATTATACCAGAGGTTCATACAAAACCCCTCCCCCCCAACCCTCTTCCCATCCCCCAAAGGCCGGCAACGCATTTGTGACGCCTCTGGGGTTGCGGGTCTCCATGGGCGGCGGTAATCGCTTACCATCAGGAGATAAGTTTGCTCGTTTGACTGCTATTACATAAAAATAAAGTCTGTAATGTTATATAGACTTTAATAAATTTATACAAAGTCACACGCATCACATCACACACACCTGCATAATTATTACATACACACTAATCAATCTATTTAAACTCACACACACTTAATAAGTACACCACTGCATTAGCCTCAAAACACTTACATACATTTCATCACTTACATTACTCAAAAAAGTCATTTCACACTTTCATCTCATCATTTCTTTCTTTCAGGAAAAATAAAAATACAAAATTTTAATTACATTTTATTTAATTGTACGTATATAGGTATTGGATTGTAAGACTTTTATGAAGTACATACAACCAGCAAAGTAAAATTGTAAATTTAATAAAAATATTTGTTAATTGCAATTAATACAATAAAATAATTGTAGCGATTGGTGCTGACAATCGAATATAGGCTTTGCGTAGTTTAATTGCAGATGCTAAAATCAATTAATCTCTAAAATATTGCCAATTATTTTGGAATTTAGTACTAAGTTCTTTGTTTGGAAACAAATTATTTCGAGTATTATACGTATCTGCATCGAACAAAAATCGTACTCGTCACACGACTGTTTGTGTTGACTTGTGCTTTGCAATCAGGACCACTAATTACTAGACCTATTATTAATCTAAGTATAACACTAGACGACTCTTTAGACACATTACATCACATACGTGCGAACTCATAAACTCATAATCAATTCACGTCACAGTACCATAACGCGATAGGTTACGTTAACGTTACGGACTACGGTGCGTTACGTACGACACCTTAGATGGGGTGAAACGATAACCTTACTTGTCACTAACTCTTGCATATAATCGTTTGAATATTCAAATCCTTGATTGCTGTTACAATATGTGGAATGATAAGAATATTTTATCATGAATGCGGTAACAACGCCATCTAGTTCCAAACTAACCAGAGATTGTAGTAATGGTACTAGACAACTGTAGGTACATTTTTTCAAAATATTTCATCCGACCCGGGAATAATAATAATAATAAATCTCTTTATTTACTCTCACAAAACTTTCTAAAACTGGTAAATTACAAAATGCCACATATCCCAGTAAATTCGTGAGAGTCTGATGCTTGAAATAGGTTTAAAAAACCTGTAGTCACAGGTCACCAAAGCCCTCCCGCAGCAACGATTCTTTATAAAGCTACTTATAAAAAGCGTACCAATTAAAATAAAAAAATTTACCCAAATGATCAGACATTTCACTAAATACAAAATGACATCTAACAGATGATTTAGGCTCTTTATAGTCACAAGGGTTATCACACTTTGACTACCCCCAACATCAGGGAAGAGGGATTTTATTAACCTGAACCATTTGTCAGCGGCTTGTCTCCAACAGTGGATTATTTGAAGGCTGTTAGTGTGAAGCCCCCATTGCCTATAAGGCCTTGAGAAGACCAAAAAAACTCAAGGATACAGATGCTAAAGAATGACTCTCCCCATCCAAAATCTTCGCTCATTAATATAAAAAATCACCCTAAATCATTCAAGGCTTGAATGGTTCATAAATAAATAAAAAAAGTTTCGATATACAATGAAGCAGGTCAGGTAATTATACAAAATTGGAAATAAAATGTTAGGTTTGAATATCACTGACAATTTATATACAGTTCTATTGTTTTAATTTATTCATGCAATCGAACATTTCGCCTGCGTTCCCATTGAGGAACCACATTGGAATTTGAAGGTTTTGAATGCACCAGACTTGGGCATGGGCACAAGTATGAAAAAATTCGGATTTGAAAACTCCTTTTAACCGACTTTAAAAAAGGAGGAGGTTCATCAATTAGACTGTATTTTTTATGTTTGTTACCTCATAACTTTCGACTGGGAGAAGCGATTTTGATGATTCTTTTTTATTTGAAAGCTGGTGCTTCCCGTGTGGTCCCATTTCAATTTGATAAAGTTCTTTCTATGTAATATTTGGATCTAATATAGTCAGAGAACCATCTATTTTTGGTTTTTGATTATTGAATTTTAATTTATTTATTTTAAATGAAATGAATATCATATCATATAACATTGATTACCCCATGATGCAGAAGCGTCTCAATAAGCCGCCACAGTGTGGAACACCATGCTACATTCTTGTATTCTCTACATTCGCAACGAGTATGGTGACCACCACTCTTGGATTCTATTCATGCTTTCCATCAGACAGACTGGAACCAGTTTGGCAGGCCAATATTGTATATATTTATATACATATAATATTACGAAAAAAGATCATTCCAGAATAAGACTCGACCCAACCGTATCAAATATCGTGAAAATTTTCGTTGGTTTCTTGTCGCACAGAACAATGAACCTTATATCGATCTACATAGTAACAATAAAATGTATGATAATAATCAAATATTACTAATAAAATCCAAATAATATTGGTATCTATCTAATTGAATGATACCAACGGTACACAGCCAAACGATGTCAAGCAGCTTTACCGAATCCCAAGCCCGCTTAATTCTAGGGTGAGGATTGGCAACCCACTTGTGACTCCATGGACAATGGTAGTCACTTAACGTCAGGTTACTTACCTGCTCGTTTGTCCCCTAAACCATAAAAAAGCCTAATAGTAACACAAAGTGTCTCATTTGGTTAGAAATAAACATAGCACGTAGCATCTCAAGAATTAATCATTTTATTTTCTCAGGCGTCGTTATATTTATTAATCTAAATTTAGAAAGTTGAAGTAGTTGAAAGTAAATTTGAAGGTTCTAATTTCCCAATAGCGATTCGATGACTTATCCATCCTACTAATATTATAAACGCGAAAGTTTGTGAGTATGTATGTGAGTATGTTTGTTGCTCTTTCACGCAAAAACTACTGAATGGATTAAACTTTACACTAATATAGCTTATACTTCAGAATACCACATAGGATATAGCTTCGCCTCGCGACGTTGCCCGCGGTTAATGTCGTACCGCGTGTAGCACCGCAGTGTTCAGCTAGTACTCTAATAAAGCTGTATCATATGGTAGAAAGATCAAGAGAGTGGTGATCTTTAGTTAGTCCTTCAAAGAGTTACGGCCTTGACCCTGAAGACAGCCTTGTACAAGTTCAGAAACATCTCATCAGAAAATCATTAATTGTACCTATCTAATGCAACAGAGCAAGCGACGCGCTGACGTTTTTTAATAAAATGTTGACATTTAGAACAAGTTTGTTTTTATTTTAATTTTAGATTCCACGGATGGTGCTTCCTGTGCTGAGATACGCAACTTTGTGTAAACCACAAATTGTTGTTCTAGGTTCGGGTGATCTTAGTGGCCGTTTTATTCTTTTGTCCTAATGTGGGAGTTGTCTTTCAAAAAAAGGATAAATAAATATTCTGCTATATGTCACAATTTTATTTGTCAACCTTCTGACACTTTTTTAATAATAATGATATCATCGTCTTCTAGGCAGTGTTTGGTATCTTCAAGCGCGTGAACACATAAATTTAGCCGACATTTTGTAACCATAAATATTTAACACTTTGGTTGCCTTTCAATAACATTAAATTTTATCATAAAAACTAATAAATAATTATTAAATTTTGCAATAATAATATTAATACTAAATAAAAATACTCAAATACATAATTTTAAATAAATATAATTATTTTCTGGTTTAAATTTCATTTACCAAATTACCGAAATGCTGCAAAGCTTCTTTTTACTTTCGTGAACTGCTCCTAACTTTGTAAGCATCCTTGATAAAGTCAGCAGCTTTTTCAGCAATCATCACAACGGGTGAGTTAGTGTTACCGCGGATGACAACGGGCATCACACTAGCATCCACCACCCGCAGTCCTCGTATACCCAACACTCTTAATTTTGCATCTACCACCGAGCCCATAGCAGCAGTACCAACTGCATGCCACGCCGGCATCGCGTAGTCCCTCACCAAGCAGTGGAGTCTATCCTCCTCGTCCTCCAACTCAGAGCACTTGCTCCAAGTGAAATCCAACACATAAGCTTCTTGAGACTTGAAATAAGTGGTGTTTACCAATGCCAACGCTGCTCGTATCGCGTCGTTGTACCCATCGTAATCAGCAAGATTGTTAAAAGCACCGGAATATATCAAAGGATCTTCAAATGGGTCTGCGGACTTGAGAAGGACTTCACCCCTGGACTGCGGCTTCAAAAGAACAACAGGCAGCACTATTAGCTCATTTTCCTGGTTGACCGTAACCAGCTTCTCACACACGGTTTCGTCGTATCCTAGAATACTTAGGCAGCTTTCCATGGAGAGATAATTTGGTGGCATGCAATTAGGATAAATTGCAAAGTAAGGAACTTTAGATTCGTCATTTTTCTTTGGCAAATAAACACCCATGCTATCAGATTGAGAGAAGATTCCAGAATAATTATAAAGATACTTGATCACTTCAAAATATTGTTTAGTTTTCTCTACAATGCAAGTTCCGTTATTAACCACCAAATAGTTTAAAACCATGACGTGATCGTGAAGGTTCTTGCCAACAGGTATTTCTTTGACGACTTCTATTCCGAGATCTTGTAGGTGGTCTTTGGGTCCTAATCCAGAGAGCATCAATAATTTGGGTGTGTTAAAAGTACCTGCAGATATTATGACTTCTTTATCCGCGTAATATTCCACTTCTTTACCGTCCACTTTCGCTGCCACACCTACAGCTCTACGATTTTTAATCAAAATTTTTGTAACTGACACATCATGTATCACTTTCAAATTGTCAGTGCGCACTTTATTGAGTAGCGCAGTCAAACTACTATCTCGACGTCCATTTCTGATTGTGTGAGAAAATCTACCTGTGCCTATAGTGTAGGGATTTGTCATATCGTCAACAATTTCATGGCCCAATTCGTTAAACGCTTCCAAGAACTTGTTGGTCGCGTGGGTAGGTTCTGTTGCTCCTGATACTTCTATTTCGCCACAAGAGCCGTGTAACTCCATCAGGTTATTATTGTTGATAATGTGCTCATCGGTCATATGTTCAGTCTTCTTAAAATATTCGAGCACATTCGTCCAGTTCCAAACGTTTCCGACGATATCAGCCCATTCGTAGTAGTCTACAGGATTACCCCTGGCGTACACCATGTCATTGATGGAGCCGGTGCCGCCTAACATTTTGCCTCGTGGCTGCACCTGTGAGCCACCCCTCAGACCTTGACTGGAGAAGCCATCGTTAATAGTTGTGAAGTTCCAATCGTAGGGACTGCTTTTCATTGTATCTCTGAAGCCTGGTATCTAAAAATAAAACATAGAATACATTAGAACATAATTATCAACTGTCAATTTAATTGGTAGCCTTAACACTTCCATAAAAAGATTATATTTATTTTGTGGCTAACTATTTTCGGAATTCCCAAGTATTTGATAAATTTATATACTCGTACAACTACGCATGTTTGTCTAGTTAAAGGTCAAACTAGCTAATACCAGTTTCATATTGTATGATTTAAAATCTTCCTTTAAGCACATTTATCCTTAAACGTTCCGCACAAAAAAAACTCGAACTTATAATATAATAGGAAACAAATTAAAAACGTAGAGCACACTTAGACACACTTGTGAAAATTGAAAATCCTGGTTAAATTTTTAGGACAATTAAATGAAGTGTACCTGAAAAAGAAAACTATAAAAGGAGAAACTGACAGACTGATTCACTGACTGATTGATCAGGGTACAGCTGAAACCGCTGGGTCAGTTAGCAGGTTTTTTTTAAATGCTTCT
Source organism: Spilarctia lutea (assembly GCA_916048165.1). Taxonomy (NCBI): domain Eukaryota; kingdom Metazoa; phylum Arthropoda; class Insecta; order Lepidoptera; family Erebidae; genus Spilarctia; species Spilarctia lutea. Next base: position 20,546,402 of record OU696479.1, read on the forward strand.
TGTGTTTGCCTCTAGGGCTGCTTTGTATTATATCAAAAGTAATCTTTACGATGTTTGATGTCTACTGTGTGTACCGACTCCCACATACGAACTACTAATCCTTAATCGCGATATAGAAGTTTTCACACCCATTAGTGGTAGATGTTGGGAACTTGTATGCATTACAATATTCGGTCTGCATTTGTGCAAGACCCTGAGAAGTTGTTTTCTGGCAGAAACAATGCTTTCTTCTGTTTTATGACACATGAAGTCAGGTGCACTTACAATTGCCTCATCAGGCGGTGGTCCTCCAGCTTCAAGAAGCAACACGTTGTATTGAGGCACTTGTGCCAGGCGGGCTGCCAATGTAGACCCCGCCGTGCCCGCGCCAACGATGATGAAATCAAAATGGGAACCATCTGGAAAACAATTTATTTATTAAATTAAGCATCTAAGACCCTGTACTTTTGTCAGTTCCAGCCAACCAAAATCATACTTTAGACATCTGACACACAACGCCATCTAGTCTGAAACTAAGCAAAACTTGTACTATGGGTACTAGACAACTGAAATAAATACATATATGGACGCCGTGTGGAGCCGGCATAGAATACCTCCACCCACTCTCATCCCGTGGGTGTCGTAAAAGGCGACTAAGGGAAAGTAGTAGCTGGGCCGCCGTCATTCACCACGTAAAAAAAAAAAAAAAAATTCAACGCCATCTACTTTCAAACTAAGTAGAGCTTGAACTATACAATCTAGATTGACTGATTAAATACTTATGTGCTTTTCTTGTAAATTCATACTTATTATACAAACAAAATACCCACATTCACACATTCCTAAACCAACATTTGGTCCAACCCGTAAATCAGAACTTCAGCACAGCAGTCGAATACGCATTGTACCACCGCGGCAGTGCTTAAGTATCTTTTATTACTAAGAGGTTTTTCTCTTACCAGTAACAGAGGCACTGATCGGCCACTGTTCTCCTATCAAGCATTGTGTAGCTGCAAAGAATTGCAGCGCTGCCGTGACGGTTCCTGCAGCTACCCCACCGCCGCTGTTACAGACACCGAACGTACACGTCATCGCACTGCCACGTCTTCTGAAAACCAAGAGGCAGAATATCATTTATATTTTGTCTAATAGCCTCGGTGCTAGCTCCAGACTTTATATTTAGCCACAGGAACATAAATATGAAGAAGTTTCGGAAGTCGGAACCAAGTCTCTCAAAGAAAAAAAAAGTAAAAAGTGGTTTACTAAATAAATGTGACAGTTCGGTCTAATATCAAAAGTATTGCAAAAGTTTTCGATCATCCATTCGATATTCTAAGCTTTTGAAATAAGAAACATTGCAGGACTGCTTTTAGTAAAAGGAAATCGAGTTTTTACAAGAACCAGAAACGTATATTTTGTGGTTTTTCTTCGTACTTGACAAGTGTGCCAACATAAGCGCTATCATTCGCTTTTATCGCGTGACTGTTTAATAGAAGCGCGGGACTTTTTGCAACTCCGACGGACTGTAACGTTCAATTGCGCATTTGGTACAAAACATTATTGTGTTTCTTTAATATTATGATTATCATAGCGTGGGAGAGCCACGCTTCGGCATGAATGGGCCGGCTCAATTGGAGTGTTACCATAGCCTCATAGAAAACCGGTGTGAAATAACGCTTGCACTGTGTTTAACTGAGTGAGTAAGGATACCGGAGGCCCATACCCCAACCCCTTCCCGCTCCCTATCCCCCAAAGGCCGGCACCGCGGGCGGCGGTAATCGTTTACCATCAGGCGATACGTCTGCTCGTTTGCCGCCTATTCCATAATAGATATATGTATATATATATATATTTACAACTATACCTCGATTCTACCATCTCGTATGCGAATATTTAATAGACTCGAAAATTCGAAATTCCCGAAAACAAACAACATTACTTACATAAAACAATTTTTTCAAAATTTAAATTAAAACACACGAAATTGCTAATAATATATTTTGGACAACAGGCACAACAGTGTAATAATTGTTATTTCCGTAATAAGCTAGGTTCCAGTGTTACAAAGTTGACCAGACGACAGCCAAATCGATAACGAACACTCACTAAAAAACAAAAAACCTTAGAACTAGAACAAAATAAATTAGTTTAAAAAAATATTTTAAAAAAAGAACCAAAGAATACAAAAATATACGTTACTTTTGTGTTAAAAACAGCACTACCGTCCGACTCTACGTCTCAAATACATCTATGATTTATCTAAAGTTAAGGTATGTTTATTTCATTGAAAGACAATCTTCAATTTGTTTCCGCATAACACCTGTATATGCTTACCTTGTATTCAGTACTTCGGCCTTGTGCACTATCGTACTAGGTCAATAACCTTACAGTTAAATTTTAATGTGACATGTGTTAATTTATATATTTTGTACATTTCAGAATTGAAATGCAAGTCAAGATAAAGTAATTACTTGTTTTTAAGACTTCAGCATTCAAAACAAGAGGGTTTTTGTCATTAAAGTTTTTTAACCATAGCCAAATGGTAGCTTTTTGCTCGCTGTAAAAACTAGAACTGCAGTTTTGGCGTAGTGGTTAAAGTGGTCAGCACGACGCTTCCTACTACGATGTCGTAAGTTCAATCCCCACATCGGACAACACTGCGTGTGATCATCACATTGTGTAGGCGTTTCATAATATTTAGATTACTGAAATCTTTATATTACGCTGTGAATTGTTACTTACTTCCTTATTACAACAGAGAAACGAACCTTTTTAAATTTAAAAAACTTAATTAAATAAACCTAAAACTCAATAAATTGCGTATAAACGTGTAAGTAACTACTCGTATTTAATCTAGGCAACTGCCGCAGTTTTAAAGCTGCATAGGTTGAATGCGTAATTAACAAATATAGAGAAAATATATACCTACATTGTTCCGAAAATTTATAGCCGCAGAATAAATATAATCTCTTCTCTCATGAAACTATTTTGGACTGACAGCTAATTGCAACACAAACCTCCTTTGTGAAAATCACTGGCCACCTATGTGTAGTTTTTTTTTAATGTTTAAAGATTATCTGTCACCCTTCTTTTGTTTGCAACAATAGAGGGCTCGCGGGAAGCTTTTCGTGCTATGATTTACAAACGAGGGTTAAACTTCAAGAAATCTTAAGAAAATTTACAGGCTGCTTTTGGGGAGTCTGCTCCTGCGTTAGCAACAATTACTTATTTGCTTCGTGAAAGTAAAGTAAGTGCATTGGAATTGGAGTAGGATATTTTGAAAAGTTGTTAATAAACTTTTTTATATATTCCAACTATTTTTCATTTCCTAATTATTTTTGGAACAGCTCACGCATAAGCAAGTATTATGCAAATAACTAATACGCGGGGAAATAATTATTTATGGCTGCACACATCTCACATAAGGCGGTAATTTCATTCCAAACTAGGCAAGGCTTTGCTATTGTAACCGGAGCGGGGAAAAACATATTTATGTACATTACTAAGACATACATATTTTAAATAAATTACCACCAGGGCAGACAAAACATGAAAACTGGCACATTATATATGTATGATTACAGTCGTATTATAATCATACATTATGTATGATTACAGTCGGAAATAAGAGACAAAAAACCGCACCGGTAAACAATTCCATGATAATTCAACAAGTGTTTGAGAACTTCAAACTTTGATTTATAAACGTTTTGTTTATACCTTCATAAAGTCAATGCTATATTTCGTACTGTGAAAAAGATGAAATAATCTCTATATCATCTCATATTGTTGTTATTTATGATTTATTGCTTCCTTTTAAATCGCCAATGCTCCAATCTAAAACCTGAGATAACTGTGTCAAACTGATTGGCATATTGTCTGCCGTACCTACCCACCCCATGTATTTAGCAACCTAATCAGATATTGCGGTCGATCACCCGAGATATAGATGCGATATACATCCATTCACATGACATTAAATTATATTTTTTAAGATATTAAACCTCGTGTATTTATGATGTCTGATTTTCCCTAACCAAACCGTTAATATATTTACCGAGAAATAGATTCAATACTGGTTACTGCTTTAAAGGTTACATTCGTATTAAGGCGCATTTAGAGTTGGAGTGTCGTGTCCTCTTTTCATTAAGGGAGTGTTGTAAGGGAGTAAATTACGCAGGCGAACACCACTGCAAAGATAAGGGAAACTTGAAAAACTCCTGTACCAAACCGTATAGTACATGCATACTTATATCATTTTGTTTGTACATAGTAAAGTTAAGTTGGTATTGCAATAAGTGTTAATAAAAATATTGCATTAATATAATATGAGCGTATTACGTAACCGCTATGTATTTTAAAAGGTCTAATCGTACAGACAGCGGGAGCGACCTTGTTGAATACATCTAAAGATGAATGTTGTGCTTAGACGGTATTTATGAATGTCCATTGTTAATTCGAACGATCAATTAATCAATCATTTTATTAAATAATTAGCTGACCCACGCAACCTCGTTTGCGTCTTCTATTGCCGTGATTATTATATTATATATATTATTAGCGTGAAAATTTTCCCCCGTTTTTGAAACATTCTTCATTGGTGCTCCGTTCCTATTAGTATTAGCGTGACGATATATAGCCTATAGTCTTTCTTGATAAATAGACTATTCTAATAAACAAACTCTTCAACTTAATAATATTAGTATAGATTTGTACAATTACTGTATATAAGTGTGATTAAATAAGATGTAATGACTTTAAAGTTTACGATCTATGATGTCAATGGTAGACCTTTGAAAGTACTTTCTCATTTTCATAATGTCTTCAAAACATAAATGATATAGGTATTTTAATTAACTAGAATAATAATGTATTATATTTTTTACTGTTCTATTAAGAACTTTCTATCCTTGCAATCGATAAACTTGCATGCAATTTAAATGCTAACAAAAATAAAACTACGGTTCTCATAGTTGCGCACACGCATTCCCGACTTATTTGTGGGTGGAATCGTTATGACAGAACATACGGATACTGGAAAATTTCAATTGTTGTAAAGGACAAAACACGAGTTTTCAGTAGAGCCAAAATCAAAAACTGTTTTTGTCTAATAACTTAGTCGAACCAAGTGCTAGATTTATGACGTACAAAGAGACTCCAACAAATTTTTCGTGGTCAATCCTTATAATTATACTAAATAAATCAAACTTAATTATTGACGAAAATAAGCGTCCTTTACAGCCCACCGAAATTTAACTGAAGTACTTTACAGCCACGAGAAATTGGTTATGATCAAATCAGATGTGTCGCAAATGACTATTCTTGTTGTTGTTTAGTACAAGTCAATTAAATAAGGGACCAAGGGGGTAAAAGGAACAATATAACTCTTCATATAAAACATAATCCGGAGGCATGTCCTGGACAACGGCAGCAGTAAGTACCTTGTTAACAGGAGTAGTCTGAGCGATCTTCTTTATGTCAGGTGCATGTGCAAAGACAACATTCGAAGGCATGTCTTGGACAATGTCAGCGGTAAGTGCCTTTCCAACAGGAATAGCCAGAGCCATCTCCTTTATTTTAGGTACAGGTGCAAAGACACATCAGAAGGCATGTCCTAGATAACGTCAGCGGTAAGTACCTCGTAAACAGGAAGTAGCCTGAGTGTTAAATTGTTGTGATTTTCCGCGGTGATGATATTTATTTTTTATTTTTTTATTGAATAGTGGGCAAACTAACTGACGTATCACCTGATGGTAAGCGATTACCGCCGCCCATGGACACCCGCAACACCAGAGGCGTCACAAGTGCGTTGCCAACCTTTGAGGGATGGGGGAGGGGTTGGGGCCTCCGATATCCTCACTCACTCGGTAAAACACAGTGCCAGCACTATTTCACACCGGTTTTCTGTGAGGCCGTGGTATCACTCCGGTCGAGACGGCCATCCATCCATCTAATCCATTCATGCTGAAGTGTGGCTCTCCCACGGTGATAATAATATAAGGTTATTATTAGTGGAAACCACAGAATTTTCACCAAACCTAACGGATTGTAAATATTTTTTCAGCTTCTTTCCCTGTAAGTTCTCTGGCAACTTTTTCATTTCGTTTAATATTTGCTTTGCTTATATTATGTGTTCAAATTTTCACAATAATTTTCTGTAATTACTGTATTAATTAATTTTAATTATTATAATATCATCTATTACTTCACTACTATTAGCAGAATATTGAATAATTAAATACACATTTTCGATTTTAAATTAGTGTGTTATAATTTATAATTAATTTAACTTACGTGGCATTGCGCATGTGTCGAATGCTAGTGTTCCAACTGAACAGCTGTGACATTGACATTCATTCTAACAAAAAAGCCACGTTGTTTTGGAGTTCGTAATACATTACGTTATATATATTGTTGTTTTATTTGTGCATCTATTACTGCTACAATTTGAACCGGTGGTTGAGAACAGTAGCATTCGACACACGCGCAATGCCTTTAAAGAGTTTAAAGCATCGTACAGCTGGCAATCGCTATCCTCGTCTGACTAGTGATGTTACGCGCTAGCTCTCTTTCACTCTATCTTTAATATTTACTATTTTTAACAGCCAGCAACCCTTATTTGTAGCCAGATTTAGTTAAGCAACCGTATATCATAAGAAACAGAAAAAAATAGCTTTAATTTGATATATAAATAATAAATGTACGTTATGAACGTATAAATGTATCAAAATCATACTTGTTTACACCTGGCTGCGAAGAGGTTCGGCCAAGTGCGCAACGGCAACCATGATTTTTCAGAGTGTTTATGTATATTGCCGTGAAGTGGATGATATTTTATTTAAAAAACAAATGAATGAATTTTTTTCCCAAAAATCAATAAAAAAAATTGGTTTGTAGCAAACACTCGGTGAATGTACTGATTCTACTGCCGGATCTTAGACTAATAGAGAACGCATGTCGCTGGCTGTCCGCTGCAATGATAAAATTATGATGTTCAAAGCTTTCTGCCAATCATTCTACACGTGCTGTCTATGGACTAAGTTGACGCAAAGGGTATACAGCGACCTGAATGGACATGACTGACTGACCTCACTCCAATCAAGTTTGGGAAAAAAAAGAAAATATGACAAAAACCTACCTTTAGGTAAAGTAAGTTGCCAGCAGTTATGAACTTTCACTAAAAGGTGAATCCTATTCTTGAACGAGCAGGTACCTACTAAACTACTTGTAGTAGCAGATGCATTCTTATACAGAGGTATGGGCTGATAAGCGTTATTATCTGAAAACCAGTGTATCGAGATAACTCATTGTTAGCAGTGTTTTCTTATATAAAACGTCCATTTGACCTCACCGTAAAATTACATAACGAGTATTATTTAAAAAGTAAAACTATTTATTTAAATTTTAACTGCCTCATGGCGCCGTGGTAACGTATGCGATTGCTGTGCTTGAGGTCTCGGGTCCGATTCTCGGGTCGGACCAAATCTATGACCTGGAAATATTTGTTTCGGAGTTTAAGTGTTTTCTATGTATATTACGTATGTATTTACAAAACGCCCCATAACACAAACTCTGCTTAGCTTGAGACTACTTCTGCACCATTGGGCCTCCGGTCTCCCACTCACAAACGAAACACGACAGCATGCATGCTGACATTTTACGTTTATCTACTCGCGGTTAGTATCGAGCTGGTCGAGCTAGACCGTTCGTGCTTAAATCAGCGTGGATCTATTTTCTTTTAAACTTTATGAAGGGGTTCGGTATAAATTAAACATACAAACAATTTATGTCATACTTTTTAATCATATTTGTACATGCATTGTGACAAGTTATAAAGTCATAGACAATTGTGCGCCAAATCCAAATTAAAATACATCTAAAATATACAATTTCCAAGTTGTCTTATGAGGAAAGTCATTTTGTTGTCCTCACTAAACTAAAATTCACTAAAATTTGTTGTTGAAAAGCTCTCATCCGCTTACAGTCATTTTTCGATATCTCACATCTCAGCTTGCACTATATTTAGTTCAGTACCAACTAAAAGTTGATCAGAGGTAAACGCTTAACGTAAATACAACAACAAATTTTAGTGAATTTTAGTTAAATGATGACAACAACAAATCACCACGTTTGTGCATTTTTATTTTAAATACAAAGACATAATTCTTAGTAAACGCGGAATATGAAGAAGCAATTAAAAATAGTCAAGACGAGTTGCGTCTCTATATACTCTCTCCAATTGTATTACTTAATGTTAAATACGCATTTAGAAGGCATATTTATCACTATGTAGTGTCCTCATTAAACGTACGATTCAATTAATCTTTCGGATGCGCGAACGGGTACTTCCGGTTCCATGCACCGTGCGGCGAAATTGCAAAATTTTGCAGCACGGTGCATGGTGTACGAAAATGATCAAATCTTTTCAAAAACAATGCTCGGTGGTTATAAAAGTGATTATTTTTCAAAATATGGATAACAAGCGTACATGGTTATGCCATATTTTATTACTAAACTAATGTTATCGCTTTATTATTTACTCACAATTGAGCCAAGTATTAATTTACGCACCTATTGTGTTAATAAACATGATTTTAATATTTTATGTGGTTTATTATTCATTTTACTTATTATCCTCATAAAGTTCGATAACTAAGCTATCTACTGATATAAAAAACACTATAACTGCAGTAAAAATTCATTGAGAAACATATTTGTAAAAATCACATTTCGCTGTCGAGATATTCGCCATTTTGTCACTTTACAATCAAACTATTATTTGCGCCGAACACCAAATTACGTAGTATTTATATGAAGAAATAGTGTTTTTTAGTTAAATAATTTATTTTTTTAGTTAACTAGTGCAAAAGACAGTAACAATACATAAAAAAACAACCTATTTATCAAGTTATTTAATAAAAGGACTCGTTTGCTAGACCAGTTTTCATTTATTATTTTTAAGTTCTGAGAATTCTCTAAACTCTACGAAAATGACTGAATGCTAAAGAGAACAAACTGATCGTTCCATTATGACACACAAAGTCTATGGTCAATACAAAATAATTTAGTAAAACATAAACAAAGATCAGTTTACGTCTTGTTCATTGTCCGTCACTACTGTGTATGTGTGGGTGTTAATAGTTCCGGGACTTCCCGCTAGGCTGCGTGCAAACACGAATCAACGGCGATATACAATTTTAAGTGGCGTGCTATTGGAGAGGCCTATGTCCAGCAGTGGACTACGATACGCTGATGATGATGTAGAACAGTAATGGCGTGGGAGCCCTGTGTATGTGTGCGTCTAATTTCGCTCGTCAGGCAAAAAATGAGTGTTTATTTAAATATTTAGCTTTTCTAGCACATTTTTGTTGCTATTCTATATTCTATATAAGATTCTCATCGCAATTATATCATTTTATCAATAAAAACATAAGAATAAATGCGTAAAAACCTTCAAATGAGTAAACCCTTTTCAATAGGTAATAGACTCGGTAACTTTTTGAGTAACACTATTCAAAATTACGCATGATTTATGCCTCAATTCGTATTGATAGTGGTTCCTAAAATAAGTATAATAAGTAAAATATAACAACAAACTACCTTCAAAACCACCTTATCGGCAAAAAATCAATTTTAAGAGGCACTTGAAAGATCGCGTTGCGTCATCGTCAACTTTGAAATTGGAACTCGTTTTTTTAATGGCTCTTGAAGCGCACTTGACAAACGAATGTTTTAAAATGTTGTTCGTATAAAGCAAATGCATAACAAACCTTTCTAGACTTTATTATAATAACTTTAATACCCAAAATTAATTAAAATGCAAGTTAACTGCGGAAAACATGGATCCGTGTGTGCCGCACCGACGGGACAAACATGGATCCGTGTGTGCCGCACCGACGGGACAAACATGGATCCGTGTTGCCGCACCCGAGAGGTTAAATGTCAAGCAGTGAAAAAACCCAATACTCATAAAAAATGTGTTGCCAGTTGCCAATAATTTTTTACAAAAGCAATTGTTTTCCATTTCTTTTTCTTACGAGTACAAGAAAACATAAAAACAAAAAATCAGCACGAAAATGGTATTTTAAAATAAATAAAAAAACTGTTATTGGCTTGTTAATTTTCTAAAACTTTCTAAATCAATAGCTAGCGCTATGAATAATTTAATTTTAAGTTAATAGAAAAAAACATAGTCTGCAAGTCGCGCAATTTTACATGTGACTGAGATGCGAGAATCTATGGAAAGGTGTATGGCTTTACTTTAGCGCATTCTCTGTTGTGTAGTACTAATTCATGTACATTTTACTTAACAGATGTTATAATTAAAAAAATATGATTTAAAAGCAACAGTGTTAGTGCATTGGCAACATTCATTGTAGGTACGTTCATAATAATATGGATAACCTAATATTTTTGTAAATGTCCATATATATTTCTATAATAATAAATATTACTTGGTATAATCCCTTTATTAAAATCGTTATGTCAATTACTAATAATTATAATTTTACATACTGGCTGACCCAATAGATGAATTCTTGAGAATCATTTTATTAAAAAAATAACTCCATTATACCCACAAACATATTATATAAAATTAAATAAAATCATCAACCACCAAGCTAATTGTACATCTGACATCTGTTTTATTTCTAGTTTGAATAAATGCCCCTTTGAATATTTCACAAACTTTTCTAGCACAACATTCGACTTACAAAATTAAGAATCTGTTACCCGTATTGGGCCGATCAGTTGATAACTATAGTTGCCCTTAGCGTGTGGACGTACACAGCTCCTAATACAAGTTGCCGTATGCAATTAAGTTAAAATTATACGTACACAATGAATATATTCACACAATCGACATAACACAACTTAATAAAACCTAATTAGTGTACGCCACACTGTCAACAAGACAAACATTACAGTCAAAGGCAACTCGTAGTTACTGATTGGACAAATAACAGATTCTATTATGTCATTTATTTAATAATAAAGATTATAATACAACTGTAGTATAGTCAAACTGTGTAGCTATCAACTTTTGTCAAAAAAAAAAAGAGTAATAATTGTTTGCGCGAATGAATGAATGCATTCTTTCATTCTTGACTTGAACTGTTATTTGTCTGAAGACAACATATAACAAGTTTATAATACAGTTACAAGTATCCATTAGCATGCGAATAATATTGTAGTATATACTGATAAATATCATTTAATATTTATTAAAATGACTTCATTTTACACAGACAAGTTTATCTGCGATTGTATATAACTAAAACTAAATCAATATAGTTTGTTATCAAAAACATCTGATTAAATAGCCCATAGGTCCAACGAGAGTCAAGTCAAAACCAAACACATGTATCCTACGTGCTGACCTGCAACAAAAAAACATTATGTACATAGATTATTGTGGGAGAGCCACGTTTCGGCATGAATGGGCCTGCTCGACCGGAGTGACACCACGGCCTCACAGAAAACCAGTGTGAAATAGCGCTTGCACTGTTTCACTGAGTGAGTGAGGATACCAGAAGCCCATATCCCAACCCCTTTCCCCCCTCCCCATCCCCCAAAGGCCGGTAACGCACTTGTGACGCCTCTGGTGTTGCGAGTGTCTATGAGTGGCGGTAATTACCATCAGGCGATCCGACTGCTCGTTTGCCCATATTCCATAAAAAAAATATATATTTAAAATATTTAAAAGCTTCTGTCTACCGTTCCACAAATTCTTACCAAATTCGTATATTTGTAGCAAATTCCAAAGTGTCCGAGAAGTATGCCACCCTCGTGCATCGATGTGCGACAGTTGACCTCCAACAGACGCGAATCTGGCACGTTCACCTCATGGTACCTGGCGGCAAAAAGCTTCGATACAGTGTGATCCATATTAGACTCTACTACCAGCCAACTACTCAAGAGATATTAGTGCACTCTCTGTTCCCTAACTCTCATGATCCCATGGGACAGTTATCCGCCACGACCCGGGATTCGAATCCGAGACCTCACAATCAGAAGTCGCATAAGTCAACCGCTAGACCAAGAAGGCAGTTGACGAGGCTAAACCGATTTACATACTTTACGCCTGGATAATAACTCATTTCAGAAATAATGATAATAATATAATGCTTTGAGTATTTCTGTCTGAATTAAGAATTAATCAAATTAGCTCAAATACTGAATCTGAGCCGAGGATCGAACCAAGTGGCGTGCAATTGGAGAGGCCTATGTCCGGCATTGGACTGAGAGAGGCTGATGGTGATGATACTAAATCAAAAAAACGTTACACAGAAACCAAAATTAATTTTATATTTTAGAATAATTTCATGGTCAGCACCAATGGTCTTGTTGCTCTGACTTATACGAGTGTATGATACTTTCAGCCATATTTTCAAACCGTCATGCTGACGAAACAATATCTCATAAACCTTTGTCTTGATTGGGAATGGAACTGACAACCTAACCGATTTAAGTTATCAAAATGATTACAAACCTGACTTCCCAGCCGTATAGGTTTTCCAGAGGGACGTAAAAACCGGGCTGATTTAACAGCAAATATTCTCGCAATTGCCGGAATTGTGTCTGAGTTTCCGAATTCAATGGATAAGAATACGTGAAGCCGACAGACTCCCTCGTGAGTGAGGCCGTCAGTCCCAGGTTCTTACCCATCAGTATCACTTTCAAGTCATCGCCCTTTGCATTTTTCATGGTCAACTTTATATTAAGACTCTGATTGGCATACTGCACTAATGTTTTGGTCACGACGCAGACAATCAACGTTTCATAGCATTTGAAGTCGCAGTGAAACAACCTAGTTGTCCTGTGTTCGGTACTGATCTTGTCAGAAGGAGTGATCTTGAGGCACGCACCGCCGGTAAAGGCATCTTTGAGATATATCCTGAGACATTGCTTCTCCACGGGGACGTGTGCCAACGCCCATCGGGTTTTACCCTCATCTGTGTTCAGATTCAAGTTGACGGAGATCGCGATCATAGACTCGCGAGTTCGTACTTCGGGAATGTGATCCTCCATTGTATTTTCTATTACGTTTGGTGCTGCCGATGCACTTGGAGCAACTTCTCGATTGGCTGACGTAGTAGCTTCATTTGAGTGATTTTCGTCATTAGACTTATGTTTTTTGAAGACCGCTTTAAGTTGATGCATAAATTTTTTAAAACCTGATTGTTTGGTTTGCGAATCGGAAGACGAGAATGTTGCGTTTTGTCTTTCGTCGGCAGTAGTATTTACAGGAGCTGCTACCTCCATAACCTGCGTTACGACTTCAGAGACTTTTTCCTTACTCGGTGGCATTTCTTGAAATCTTATAAAAGACTCTTTCATATTTAAAGACTGTCTATCATCACAAATAGAATCACTGTCATCTTGGACACCTTCTGAGGAAGTCCGTGCTTCACTTTCGGATATGGATCTATAAGTATCTAAATTTTTACGGTATTTGATAATCCCTTTTTTAGCTGTCCTGGCCCATGACACTTCCAAGAGCTTCCCTACGGAAGATAACAAGTAGCCGTGTGGTCCGTGCGCCGAATTCGGTTGATATTGCTGATGACGCAAGTTGTACCATGGTCCCGGAGAAATCACCTGCGACCAATGTAACATAATTTTTTCATAATACAATTTAGTATTTTCAGACCGTGTTAATTTTGCAAATAAGTATCTGCAAGGTAAGGAAAAATAATAACCTCAAATATTAAAATTAATTAATATGGTACAAGTTTTACTATGCTTTGAGGTTTTGGAAGATTTTGACAAGTCTGCGTTTGTATATCCCAGCCCACGTGAAAGAATTAAGTAGAAAGAAATAGGCCGCTGACAGCAGCTCATTACTCTTAAGCATTCATAAAAATTATCACACAGAATTACCTCGCCGTACATCCATCGCTTCATCCCTTGTCCTGTACAGAAAGAGGTTTGGAAGGGCAATTGACATGGCAATCGAGTGTTGAGATAAGGCCACAAACTGTCCCAAAGCGCGCGATCTCGCAGCATGAACTGTTCGAAGATACTGAGAGGTAAAGGCATGATGAGACTGCCTCCTCCATCTAATATTGCTTCGTGCGTCCACGCCGGAGCGAAGATCGCCAAAGAACAGCCCGCTCCGTGAGCTATTTTCACTGCCTGTGACCAAAAATGTTGTCTAATGTATCTACAGATATGTTAAGGTGTAAAGAGGTTACTGGAATTCAAAGTTTTGGGCTGGTCCTTCAGTCTAACTCAGTTATACTCCCTGGAATAAACTGTTAGGTTGCAATGGTAGCGGTCTGTTGAGTTGCTAGTCTTCAACACAACAAGAACAGCCAACAGGTGCTTTCTATTTAGTTATATTAGATAGTTTTTTAAAAACAAATATTCCCCACCTCCTGTACATTGAATTGTCCCCCGCCGTAGAAGTTTCGTCCCCACACGTCGATACCAATGAACACGTCGATGATACGGTCCCCAGCCTCCTTCGCGGTGTCTTCCACATTTTTCACCGTCCACGAGTAGTTCGTGAAGAAACCGTCACATGCGTCGAAATAGGCTCTTAAAAGGATGGAAACTCTTATTAAATATGGCAGGAAAACTGCACTGCAAAGAGTAGAAAAACTTGAAACAAACCAAATCAAACCGTCTGGCCAGTGTAATATATTTAGGTTTACCCACATTAGAAATTAGTAAGTAAGATCACATATATATAAGCCTATATCATTGTAACGTTTTTCAGTTCGCAATATACGCTAGCTACAAGTTGACGTCATTTTATTTATTACTCTCAACACCTCAGTGGCGACGAGGATCACTATTTGTGCGTTATAAGTTAAGTTCGTCTGCAATTATTCAAGGGAAATGTCGGTCGGCGGAGTCGGAAGGATTCGCGATTTTGATGTGAAGGCAGGCAACTGGAGTTTGTACGAGGAGCGGTTGCAGATGTTTTTCAAGGTCAATAAGGTCGAGAAGGACATGTGGATGCCTATGTTGATCACGGGCGTGGGTGATGAGACGTACGAATTGCTGAGTACGCTGTGCAATCCAAGAAAACCAGTGGATATAACGTACGAAGAGGCCGTTACAATTTTGAAAAATCACCTACAACCGAAACCTGCGGTCATGGCGGAACGGTATCGGTTCAGACAGAGAAGACAAAAAGACGACGAAAGTGTAACACAATATCTGACCGAGTTAAAGAAACTCTCGAGAACTTGTGAGTTTGGTGCAAATTTGGAGGAGAATTTGCGTGACCAGTTCGTATGCGGAGTAAAGAGTGACGTCATCAGACAAAGGTTGTTTGCGGAAGACAATTTGATGTACTCAGGAGCAGTCAAATTGGCGGTTGGGCTGGAGGCGGCCGAGCGGGATGCGGCAGTCGTGGAACAGGAAGCGACGGCGGAGGCATCGGCAATCGTGAACACGTGGCGGGCAAAGCGTGGCCGCGGTCAGTTTGCGAACCATGCAGCGGACCAACGAACGAACCACGGGTGTGCGGCGCGGGACACCGAGAAAGGCGCCGGGAGCTGCACGGCGTGCGGCTGGCGCGGACACAGCAAGGAGGAGTGCCGCTATAAACATTTTGTTTGTAGCAAATGCAAACAACGCGGACATTTGAGGCGTGTTTGTCCGCGGACGGGGGCGAACAGTGACAGAGGGAAGAGGCGCGGAGTGAACCACGTGGATGCCACCACAAGCGACCATCCGAGGGAGGGAGCGGGAGACTCCAGTTCGGACGAGCTTGAAGAAGAACTTCATCAACTATGTTTGAGCGGCTACAACCCGGTGAGTTTATCATTACGGATTGATGATAAAACATTAAAAATGGAGGTAGACACAGGCTCGGCAATTTCATGTATCAGTAAGAAAACATATGATAAACTTTTTAACAATAGAGTAATTAGACCATTTAATTTGGTGTTAAAATTTTATGATGGTAGCGATATAAGACCACTAGGGGTTATAAGACCGAAAGTTCAATATAAAGATAAAATAAAATATCTAGAACTGTTTGTGATAGACGGGGGTACAACTTCCTTACTGGGCAGGCAATGGTTAATAGAATTGGGTATTAAAATACCTTCGTTTCAACAAGAAATTAACTATAGTGTACACAACATTTCTGATACTGTCGATGGTTTATTGAACAGGTATAAAGATTTGTACAGCGAGGGACTGGGGCGGTACACAGGCGGCAAAGCAACGCTCCGAGTACGGGAGGGCGCGAGGCCGGTGTTTTGCCGCGCGCGGCCGCTGCCTTACGCTCTGAGGGCTCAGGTCGACGCGGAGCTGGACGCCATGTTGCGCGCGGGCATCATCGAGCCCGTCGAGTGCTCGGACTGGGCGACGCCTTTGGTACCGGTACGTAAAGCGGACGGAGGACTCCGTATCTGTGCTGATTACAAAATAACTTTAAATCCTGTCTTACTGGTCGATAGATATCCGTTACCCAAGATAGATGATTTGTTAGTGAGCCTAAACGGTGCTACACATTTCTCAAAAATTGATTTGTCCCTTGCTTATAATCAGATTGAATTGGATAATACTAAAGATTTAACTGTAATAAACACACATCGGGGTCTTTTTAAGTACAATAGACTTGTGTTTGGGTTGTCTTCTAGTCCGGGCATCTTCCAGCGTATTATGTCGAATTTACTTAGTGGTATTCCGGGGGTAGAAGTATTTTTAGATGATATCATCATCGGAACGGCAGGAACACAGGATAATCACTTAGGAACGTTAGAAAAGGTGTTCCAGCGGTTACAGAGTCACGGTATGAAGCTAAAAAGGAGTAAATGTTTATTTATGGTTAATGAAGTCAAATACTTAGGGTATGTCATATCAAAAGATGGGGTTACAGTAGATTCAGATAAAATAAAAGCAATAATAAAAATTCCCAGGCCAAGAGACATTTCAGAGTTGCGTTCGTTTTTAGGTTTAGTTAATTTTTATGCAAAATTTGTTAAGAATATGAGTACTATTTTGTCACCACTGTATGAACTTTTAAAAAAAGAGGTCAATTGGAGATGGAGTGCGGAGTGCGAAAGGGCGTTTGCAAAGGTAAAAAAAATATTAGTAGGCGCAGAGGTATTAGCTCATTATGATCCAGACAAGCCGTTAGTGTTGACATGCGACGCGAGCGCGCGGGGCATAGGCGGTGTACTCACACAGCCGGGCGCCGACGGCCGCGACCGTCCGGTAGTGTATGTGTCACGCGCGTTGAATAACGCCGAGAAACATTATTCACAAATAGATCGGGAGGCGTTAGCTATCGTATTTTGTTTACAAAAATTACATCAATATATTTATGGGCGACGTTTTGTCTTACGAACCGACCACAAACCGTTAGTAAGTATATTTGGACCAAAACACGGTGTACCAGCGATGGCCGCGAGTAGATTACAACGCTGGGCAATTATTTTATCTGCTTATACGTACGATATTGAATATGTAAACACAAAACAAAACGGTGCGGACGGACTGTCGAGACTGCCGGTTCCGTGCAGTAGCGATGAGTCATTGCGGGTCCCCGAGCAAACGTATTTACATTTTGCACAGAATGCATTGTTATTAGATTATAATACAATTAAAAAACAAACTATGGTAGATCCAATGTTAGGCAGGGTTTTAAATTATATTCGTGATACGTGGCCAACAGATAACGATATTCGAGAATTACAGCCGTATTTTAACCGTCGTAAGGAACTGTACGAGGAGCTAGGATGCGTGATGTGGGGGCACAGGGTAGTGATTCCTGCCAGTGGTCGAGCCAGGGTACTACAGGAATTACATGAACCTCATATGGGCATAGTTAAGACGAAGGCGTCAGCTAGGAGTTATGTTTGGTGGCCGGGCATAGACGAGGCGATTGAGGCTACGTGCAGGGAGTGCGCGGTGTGCGCGGGGGAGGCGGACGCGCCGCAGCGGCACGCGGTCATGCCGTGGCCCTGGCCTTCTAGACCGTGGGCGAGGGTGCATCTTGATTTTCTGGGGCCTATTTTCGGAAAAATGTATTTAATTATGGTTGACGCTCGAACTAAATGGTTAGAAGTATTTCCTGTGCCTAGTACGGCGGCTAGTTCTACGATCGAAAAGCTTAGCGAAGTTTTTTCTAGATGGGGTTTACCGAGACAAATAGTCTCAGATAACGGACCACCGTTCACGAGCAAGGAAATGGCAGACTTTTTGGCTAGTCAGGGTGTAGATCACGTTTTTTCCGCTCCGTACCACCCAGCATCGAATGGAGCTGCAGAAAATGCAGTGCGAACGGTTAAAAGAATTATAAAAAAAGCTTCGAAACAAAAAGGAAACATTAATTTATTTTTAAATACCTTCCTTTTGCATTACCGTAATACGGAGCACTGTTCAACAGGGGAAAGTCCAGCCACATTGATGCTAGGTAGGAATTTACGTACCAAATTAGATGCATTAAAACCAAATATAGAAAATAAAGTTAGGAAGGCTCAGGGACGACAACAGAAAGTAGGAACGGACGTCAAACGTTCTTTAGAGATAGGAGAGGAAGTATGGATGAGACAATATAGGGGTAATGAAAAATGGAGTCCGGGGCAGGTAGTAGATAAAATGGGTACTACTGATTATAAAGTTATGGACTGTTCAGGCAGGGAAAGTCATAGACACATTGACCAGTTAAGACAGCGATCGCGAAGCTCATTGATTTGTCCGTCTAGCACATCAGGACGGAGTTCTTTTGATGCGGAACGACCCGACAATCCCGAGGTGACGAAGCCATGGTCAGTCCCCGGAGAGACTCGGAGCCCTCGGAGCGTGAGGGAGTTCAGTCCGGTTCGAACCGCGACTACCGTTGAGTTGCCGTCTACATCTGCTTCGGGATCAGTGCCTCTCAGTAATGTACCTAGTCTTGAGGAGCGGGTAATAGTTTCCCAATCCGAGGATGCTGTTCCAGAGGTAGTCCGCTCCCGTCCTGTACGGGCGTGTCGCTTAAAAAGACCGCCCCAATATTGTGATAGCTAATATTTAGTTCTTAGTCATTTCACTTATTGTTGAATGAAGTTATACTGGTAGCCATATGAAGACTAAGTTCCTATTTCATTTATGTTTGTAGAACGTTGTAAATAGTTGTAAGATATAAAATAGTTAATGTTAAGGTTTATATTTTATTTTAGTTTTGTAGATTTAGGATATGCATTATTTAAGGTGGAGGATTGTAATATATTTAGGTTTACCCACATTAGAAATTAGTAAGTAAGATCACATATATATAAGCCTATATCATTGTAACGTTTTTCAGTTCGCAATATACGCTAGCTACAAGTTGACGTCATTTTATTTATTACTCTCAACACCTCAGCCAGCAAGGTCCTTAATCTCGTTTCTAAGGAGAAGTCTATTTTCTCAGTTCTGGTACATAGTTCAAAAATAATACAAATTAAAAATCTACAAGAAACTTAGAAATGTTACAAATTATCTTATTTGTATCCAGTCCTCTTCAATGAAAACACAAAGTGTAATTCGCTAACCTGTTCTTTGCGTTGAGTCCGTTCTGCCAGTTGAGGTTACCGGTGATGGTGACGCTGTCGTACCATATCAGCACCGGGTCAACCAACTCCTCGTGCAATATTTTGTGAAGGTAGCGAATAAATTCTAGTAACGTCTCGGGATCTGATATCTAGTAACACAACAAGATACATATTGGCCTATTACGAGTATTGCCGAGTATTTACGAGTATTGCCGAGTATTTACGAGTATTTCTTTGAGTATTACGTTGTATTTATTTTTTAAGACATCTTCCGCATTCAAAAAATATCCAGCGCCGCGGGAATTAAAAAAAAATAAAAGAAACGGAAACAAGAATTTGTAGATTAAGTATACAAAGTATTGTCCCATATGGGGATCAAACCCATAAAACCCAACGCAATAGAAAGCACGAGGTGACCGCTCAAACCATTATGATATCCGTACAATCTAGTCTAGATGCTGATAGCCAGATACTGCATACACGGTTTCTTGAAAACAGTAGATACACTTTAATCCTTTATCCTCTATAGTGGATTATATTCGGATGGGTAATTAAGACTTGCAATATTTTATTAATAGGTGTTAAAAACAATATTTTATAAGTTAAAAAATGTAGTTAAAAAACAAAAAAAAACCTTGTTTTCGATGTTTAAAAGCCATCCGTCGAACTTCATTGTTTTGGCAATGGCTACCACTGCGCTGGCGAACTCTCGATACGCAGATTCTGAACTCAGGATCTCGTCCCATAATTTTGTGCCTTCCGCCCATTCCGTTATTATTGTTCCTATTGGCACAAAAGTATTTTGTTTTTTCTTCGAATGTAGTAAATCAAACTTTTACAACACAACCAACTAAACCTTTATAAATTATTTCAGCATCCCGTTGAAGATGTTTTTGAGGTGAAACATCGAATATAAAATATTGTCAGAGATTTTCAAGACATTTATTTCATACAAATAAAAGTTTGAAAAATATGTAAAATGTATCCAACCAACCTGTGTCACTCGCGCCATTATTACGTACGAATCTATTGACACTTCATTCATAAAAAATTGTATATGTGTGTATACATGTATGATTGCATGTGTGTAAATGTATGATTGTACGTTTGTATATGTGCATGTATGTATATATATTATATTTTGCAAGTAGTAACTCCAAGCTTATGTACTATATCTCTACACTCCCCAAAGGTTGTCTGGCAGAGAATGCCTAAGACATTATTTTATTATTGTTTATTTTATTGTACAGTGGGCAAACGAGCAGAGGTATCACCTGATGGTAAGCGATTACCGCCGCCCATGGATACCTGCAACACCAGAGGCGTCACAAGTGCGTTGCCGACCTTTGGGGGATGGGATGGGAAGGGTGATGGAGGAGGGGTTGGGGTATGGGCCTCCGGTATCCTCACTCACTCGGTGAAACACAGCGCAAACGCTATTTCACACCGGTTTTCTGTGAGGCCGGGGTATCACTCCGGTCGAGCCGGGCCATTCATGCCGAAGCGTGGCTCTCCCACGGAAAATTAAGTCCGTCAATGTCATAAGTGCATAAAGTTGTAAATAAATATACTTATTGATAATGATATGAAAGTAATACTAACCAATGACCTTTACACCATGTGCGTGCCCCACGTTGATCCAGCTCACGGGTGGGATTGTGATAAAATGATGACTAAAATAACAGAAAATGTCGATTCCAGCCCAATTGTAGAATGTGTAAGCGTCATACGTTTGCGTGCCTTCTATCGCACTGAAATACAATAGACTTACATGTAAATTACAAGGACATTTTGTCACAAATCAATCGATCAAATCGATTTTGTAGTCTCTCGAAATATGCGTATACAAGAGATGCAGTTGACGTTAGGTTAGATTACTAGTGGTGGAAGAAAGTAATTGCGATTCTCGTTTCCTCGGTTATTGTGGTGGTTTTTAGTCGGTAAGGGTCCGACAGACTCTACGGTGTCCCCCAGTGGGCGATAGACATTCAAGACGATCTTCTATGCCGTTAACAAAAAAAAAGATTAGATTTTAGATTTTGTAATTTCAAAATTAGCAGTTTTTCATTAAATGCATTTGAAACTAAACACGGTACTTACATTAAACAATATTTTAAAAGTTTTTTGTCTGTCTGTCTGTTTGTTCGTTCTGGCTATCTCTGAACCGGCTGGATCCATTTTGATGGGGCTTTCACTGGAAGTTATCTGATGACAAAATGAGTAACGTATATTCCTTTTTTTAAACTAACTTCGCCGTGCAGTTACACCGCGATGCTTAGCTATTTCTAAATAAACTATTTCCCTTGATTTGTCCTCTATTATCTTTTACCTTTATAAGGTAAAAAACGGTCAACACATTTTGGTCAGGCATTATTATTATTTAAAAAAGACTAATTAAGGACTTCCTTGCTTTGATCTAGAAGGCTTTAAAAATATGATTTAATTTAACTGAGCTCCGCGGTGTTACCCGCGGTACGACATCAACAGCGGGAAACGCCACGGGGCGAAGTTAGTCTAAAAAAAGTAGCCTAATGCCCGGTTCCTACATTTAACGAATCGTCATCGTGTAAAAATTTTCTACAACCTACCGCGTGTCATAAATACCGTTCCTCAATTTAGTTTTTATAGGAACGATTTTAGCTTACGCCCCGTATAATATACTACTATTCGTACCTAGAACGGATCGTTGTTCAAATATAGGAACTGGGCATAAGTCACTCCTTATATCATCAGCACAACGAAACACACAGCACCTATCAGTGAAAATCCCGTCAAAATCGGTACCTACACAGTTATAAGTACTAAATCTGATAATAAGGGTGGTATTCTACTCATTATATATTCATATGAAGGCCGTAAAATCCTCACAAAGACAGGCTCTGATCAATTTTGATTGCTCATTCTCACATTACAGGAACTATAAGTTAGTAATAAAATAAAAAATTGTTAAAAATTTACTAATTCCTATGTATTAACCCAACCCTATATCTGGTTGCCAAATTTAAACTTTCTAGGACATCTGGATTTTGATCTATAGGTGTGTCAGTGATAAAAATGACGATTTTTGGATGTTGATATCTACATAGACGTTTGAGGTATGTTTATGAAATTTAGAGAATATTCTTCTTTTAATGAAATGGCAACCAGCCGGGTCTCTCGGATCAGTTATTTCTGCCAATGTCATGTATTTATAGTCTTCAATTCTCAGTCTTCGAGTCTTCAAGTCGTCGTCGTGATGAAATTAATGATAAAAAATATATAAACATGAAATGGGGACCGTCTTTCGAAAAAACATAAAACGATCCCCAAAACGATGAACATCTGTATCTCGCAAGTACATGTCCATGTGAAATAGTTTTGAAGTTGTGAGGGTGTCCAAAAGTGGCTCCGAATGGTTCGTGTAATATTACACACGATGCTGCACGCCAGTTCTGTTAGCTTGAACTTGGCTTGACACGCTACCGCGCGTCTAGATTTCTAAATATTCAAATATTTACAATAAATTTTACTTGGTGCATGCAGCATTATCACGTGTTTCGAACTTTCGGTTTATTTAATAGGATTTACTTTACAGTCCCTTCATAACAAGTCACATCTAAAGTAAACCTAACAAAAATAGAGTTGCATAAATTTAATGAAATTAATGAAAAAAAAATTAAATAAGCAAACCACGTATTTACAATATAAAATCACATAATCGGTTTCTTACGATTTTCAATAAAACTAAAGATAATTATCAATAGGCAAGATATAGCATTGCCGTTCAGTAACATTTTGACTGATCTACAATGTCATTGAACGATTACATCCTTAGTTCCATAGATTAGGGACATAGACTTTCGATTTAACTAAATATTTTTTAATCTATGTCGTGTATAAAATCAAAATATTGTCACCTGTCGTCGTGATATCCATTGGCCATATCATGGCATACCAAAGTCTTTGGTAATCTTTTTACAGTTACGTCATAACGAACTGGATCATCCGCATCCGGATCAAAATGACAGAATGTTTCTGGTAATTCAAGCTGAGGCTCACAATGTTTTATGTGCTCTATATTCCGTATAACAGACTTACTATGCGGAATTAAATCTTTACATAAAGTTCGCCAAGGAGGTGGACTATCCAAAAACGACCTTATTTCATCAAGACTTTCTAAGGGTTTACAGGTTAGTGCATCTTTTACGAATCTCCTTCTTCTCCGGGCTGTTTCTCCTTTAGACATTCTGGAACCACGGTATTTGTAGAACACTATACATGAACCATTACTACGCTACACAGTTTTTATAATAGTTAATTGATTAAATCCATTTAAATATCATTAATAGATAGTGAAAATCTACTACATTGAAAACTGTTTGTTTACGTCCTGCACGTCAGACGTCAAGTTGACAATTAATTGTCAAAATGCATATGCATATTTATGCAATGGCGGTCGGTATTAACTAGACATACTACAATAATATTGACAATAATATAGGTACATTAAATGTTTTAATGAAGTAACCAATATATGTGTCAAGGATAGCCATATTATTTTCCGCTCTAAAAGTATGTAAAAGCTAAATAGGTAGGTAAAGTACAAACTGGGAAAACAATGATATGAAAATACACCTTAGATTATAATCGTCAATAGCTTTTAGCATTTACTCCTGGACAAAGGTCTTCCGGTTGAATACGGGTTGGTATAAGGTTTGTCACAAGTTTTCCTTCTTCCTTTGATGCCTTAGTCGCATCTCATGATACCTACAGTAATTATTAGTAATATATAGTTTATACAGAGAGATAATAGAAAGGTACTAAATTATTGCACAAATCACAACTAAAACACTATGTTCGTTTACATTTATTACTTAATATAAAAACTAAGGGATTGTTCCCTTCACCCCGCTTTGTGCTTCACAAACTTTTTGGTTTTAAAGCATTCTATAACTTCCGAAATCTAATACTTAGTTTCTAAAAATTGATCCAGATATTCCTCTTACAAATCTTATAACTAACTCCATTTTTAAGGAATGTTCTGTTTAGTCTTGCGCATCAGGGTTAAGCATGCAATAAACAACTTCTCTTTCACTAAGAAACATGTTAACATAATAAAAGATAGATTTTTTATTTATTTTTATTTATTTATTTATTATAATTGCCAGATTTGTAAACTACAACTCCTTTTTGTATATTTGTTATTGTGTACAATAAAGATAAATAAATAAAAAATTAAAAAATTAATCTCTTGTTTTACAATTTTCTCTTATTTTCTATTTCTAAATTTACAGATTTAAAAAGACCATACAATTCACGTTGATAATTCTCTACAATTTTGCCAAATATTGTGACATTGCAAGTCAATTCCAAAGTCATCTCTTACTGATACCAACCCTGTTAGGGAAGATATTCAATTTTAGATGAGACACAAAAATTTTAGTGCGTAACAAACACAACTGTGATGCAGAAACAGTACTGAGTACTTTAGATAGAAAAGATTGAAGTTATTTACCATTGGACACTCGTAATAAGAGAAGTAATACAAGAAAATACAAGGTACAACAATTTTTTAGTATGCAATAGAACAGTTGAGGCAAGTCTTGTGGCAAAAGAGCGGACGATGACCAATGCTACCTTTATATGTATGTAAGAAGTAGGTGTGAAGGTTTTAAAATTAAAATACATAGAAAACACAAACTCTGGAACAAATATTTGCAGACAATACAAACATTTGTGCCGACCAGCGAATTGAACCCAAGACACAAGTACAACTGTCACATATACAAGCACTCCACCACTGAGGCAGTCAAAAAGTTATACATAGAGAAAACAAAATACCTGCTCAGGTTTACATGTGTGTTATTTGAGTAAGACATTTTATTGAAAGTTTTTCTTTTATGTAACAGGGGGCAAACGAGCAGACGTATTGCCCGATGGTAAGCGATTACCGCCGCCTATGGACACCCGCAACACCAGAGGCGACACAAGTGCCTTGCCGGATTTGTGGATGAATAGTGGGATGGGGGAGGGGTAGTGGGATGGGTGCAGGGGTAGTGGGTGGGGCGTTGTAGGTATTGACCTCCGGCATCCTCACTCACTCGGGTAAACACATCGCAGGCGCTGTTTCACACCGGTTTTCTGTGAGGTCGTGGTATCACTCTGGTCGAGCCGAACGAACTCACGATCGCTAGATGCAAGACGATTTGTTTTAATTATATTTAACGGTTCTCTTTATAGTTTCTTAGGGTATAAGAGGCGAACCGATCACATGGGTCACCTTATGGTAAGTGGTTACCAACGCTCATGGTTTTTTTTTTAATATAGATCCTTCCAAAGTGACTACTAACTAGTAGCCACCAAATAATCTTGGTAATAATACAGGCTAGAAAGATGAAAGCCTCCCAAAGTTTTTTTTTTGAATAGAGGGTAAACGAGCAGACGCATCACCTGATGGTAAGCGATTACCGCCGCCCATGGGGTGTCCATAAGCGTCACAAGTGCGTTGCCGACCTTTGGGGGATGGGGAGAGGGAATGGCGGGAGGGGTTGGGGTATAGGCTTCCGGTATCCTCACTCACTCGGTGAAACAGCGCAAGCGCCATTTCACATCAGTTTTCTGTGAGGCCGTGGTATCACTCCGGTCGAGCCGGCCCATTCATGCCGAAGCGTGGCTCTCCCACAGAAGTGACTCTACTCTGCCTGATGGAAATCATGAGTAGAATTTTCTTCTACGAATGTAAAGTAGTAAATGCGAATGCGGGCACTACACATATTTGTCCAAAATCACGGTTCTCTCACGATAAATGCATTTATTAATGCATAAAACGTATTCTTTTTTTTTATGTAATCGGGGGCAAACGAGCAGACGTATCGCCTGATGGTAAGCGATTACCGCCGCCCATGAACACCCGCAACACCAGAGGCATGACAAGTGCGTTGCCGGCCTTTGGGGGATGAGGAAGGGGATGGGAGAAGGGGTTGGAAAGCGCGAGCGCTGAATCAAAATCTCTAATGGAACATCACTTCAACAATCTTTAACCGTCCACTGCTAGACATAAGCCTATTCTTTAGAAACGAGTGATGTTGTCCTGCGTAGTTAGTCCCTTAGTCGGGTCTTTCGTCATCCACTGTATGAATAGGTGTGGCGACTCTTCGTATTCTTAAACTAAACAATGGTGATCCACTTGAATTTACTATTATCTGCACACTCTTCTGTAAGTATTATAAGTAAGTACGTACTTATCTCGGCTAATATCAGTCATTCTCCTGAGTTCATCTAAAGTTTATCAGGTAGATCGCTATCAGGGATAAAACCGCACGCTGTACTTCGCACCAGATTTGAAATTGATTGTAATTTCTTATGATGTAATATTTGAAACTTTTCCGATAGAGAATTTATTGTAGATGTTTAAACACATTAGTGTTTAAACATCACGCCGTTTCTCTTGACAGTGGAGCAGGGACTGCAGATTCAGCAGTAGGTACAACTGCAACTTGTAAAAAATCACGTGCTTAACAAAATTGCGATAATCAACAAAACACGATAATCGTTAAAGAATATATAAAGTGTCACTAAATTTATGAAGTATTGAAATATTTTTTACACAGTTGGATTTTTTTCAACACTCAACTTGTTGGAGATAGGGCTTAGAAAACGGTAACTCTATCATACCACGATTACGAATTTAATTAGCCTGGTGGCGTAACAGAGGTGGAAAAAATAAAATGTAGTTAAGGTGCAAATCAAGAGTTAGCTACAATTGCGTTGCAACCCTTCGAGCTCAGTCTATTTTTATTAATTTTTCATTAAGTTTCTGTTTGTTTAGGATACACCATTCTTGATGTACCTATATTCTAGCCAGAATATAATAGAATAAACTTTATTGTACACCAACTAATACAGTTTACATTTAGTTAATGCAAAAGTTTGAAGGCGCACAAGTTTCCTCCGAGATATCGAGATAGCTGACATCAGCATAGTCGAGTATGGAAAGAAGGATTTGTGTAAGTGCAATTTTTGTTTATGCAACGGTGCTTGAGTATAAATTTAAAAGTCATCTGCATAAAGGTGGTAGGATGATGCTAATGACTTGGAGATAGAATTTATAAATAGTGTAAAGTAAAGGAGATAAAAAGCCACCCTGTGGCACCCCAGCAGTCTTTTCAGTTTTGCACCAGGAAGATAAACATTATCCCAGGCGTACACGCTGCCTTTGTCCAAATAGGTAACTCTTGAAACCAATCAACCACTGTCGGAGATATGCCGATGAAGCGTAATTTGCCCAACAGGATGTGGAGATCTACACACCTAAAAGCATTGCTAAAGTCCAGTAAGGAAAATAACTGTGAGATTTCCACTCTTCATGCCTCGCCTGATGTCGTGCGTAGTATTGATCAACGTACTTACTGTATCATGACCTGCACGAAAATCGGATTGCAAAGAATTAAGGAGTTGGTTTCTATTGAGAAATGAATTCAATTGGGTCTGCACAAGACGTTCTAGAGCTTTTGATAGGAAGGCCAGTATGGAAATGGGACGATATTCGGAAAACGAACAATCCTACTTGGATTGTTCGTTTTGGGTAGTGGGATAATTAGTGCATCTTTCCTAATCTCAGGGGAAGTACTAGAAAACAGAGAGTAAGAATATAAAATATTTGAATGCATTTTGCATTTTTATCGTGGGAGAGCCACGCTTCGGCATGCATGGGACGGCTCGACCGGAATGACACTACGGCCTCACCGAAAACCAGTGTGAAACAGCGCTCGCGCTATTGCTAACCCCTTCTCCCATCCCCTTCCTCGTCCCCCAAAGGCCGGCAACGCACTTGTGACGCCTCTGGTGTTGCGAGTATCCATGGGCAGCGATAATCGCTAACTTTAAGGATGTACGTCGTTTCGCTCTATTCCATAAAAAATAATGTGTAGCGTAGTGTCACCCCGCCACGTTGTGGGATCAAAACTCTAATGGAAATTCATGGAATAATTTGCATGATTGAAATTGTTGTTCTGAGTATGTGCATTCTTTGTGACCGTTTCATGTATGTTTTTAAAGTTTCCCGTGCGTGGCATAACGGTATATTGCTAATGCGGGAGTTACCCTTTTAAAAAAAATATACAAACTCTTTCCATAGTACCTACAGTAAAAACAAATTGATCTACTAGATACTCTACTTTTTCATAGCTAAGTTGATGCAAATAGAACAAATATAAAATGATTAAAACGTATATACCTACCTATGAACTAGAACAGTGTTTGATATTCCTGTGTGATTATTACGACCTAAATATGATAAACAAATAGTAAAGTAGGGCGGACTTGATAAGGTTTGTTCTATTATTTTCATTGTTATAAAGTCTCATAAACATGTGTTAAGTATTAAATTTAACAATTCCCTGATTATGTCCGCAATTATCTGGTACCCGGCAAACTTCGTACCGCTATTTTTTTCCGTAACTATATCCTGAATTTCCGTTAAGCTTGTTTTTATCATTTCCTTCCTCAGCTTTTCACAATAATACTTCCGGTTATCTTATAATTTTCTTGAATACAAACCTTGTCCTAACAATAGCAAATACATAAAAAAGAATTATCTAATTTAGTGCAGTCGATCGGAACAAATTATCTATTATATAATTTAGTACAGGTTCGTGACAAAAATTGATGGGTAATTTGAACCACCAAGAGATCTGTTTAGAAACATACAGGGGCATAAAATAATAACATTGAACACTATGCCGTCACTTGTAAGCTGTCCAACTGAGTGCAGGAGAGAATTCAAAATCACAGAGGTAGTGTATGAGTTTGCCGTACAAAAATCATATATTTTTTATAATATGTTTTTTTTTCTGCTATTTTCTTGGTGATCATTTAATTTTGTACAATCAATCAATATTCTTTATTGTAAATCATAGGTACACATGTGATGTTTACAGAAGTGACAACGATTCGCTATGTTCTGTCATTTATGCCTATCTGGTAATGTCACCCGGTGAGAAGCAAACAAATTAGAGGTTATTCCTCGTAATTCAATCAATAAAAAGTCTTCCTTAACTCTCTGAAGACTGATTGTTTGTGTTATTTATCTATACTAATCTATCCATGGGCGTACCCAGGGTTGGGCAGGGGAGGGCAGCCGTGCCCCCCTCCCTGGATTTTGTTTACGTATCTACTAACTATCTTCTTATGTCGATAATAGCACTGACGAAATATATTCTAAGTACAATGTCATTAATAATAGTAAAAAAACGTTTTGCAATGTGCAGTACAATATACAACTTTTATAAATCGTACTTGCTAGCTGCGCTACAGACAAAAATGCTGTACTCGGCTGCCGGCGACTTAGTCTGTGGTCGCTTCGGCCCCCATGCCAACACAACTGAATCTTACTGATCCCCAGTATGTGCCGTAAAAATTAGAGTTCCCAACTTAGGGGTCTTTCCCCAAAATTTGTGGGGTAAATTAGTACGGTGGATTTTTTTTGGCTTTTTTTTTTTTATTGAATAGTGGGCAAACGAGCAAACGTATCACCTGATGGTAAGTGATTACCGCCGCCCATGGACACCCGCAACACCAAAGGCGTCACAAGTGCGTTGCCGACCTTGGGGGATGGGAAAGGGGATGGGGGGAGGGATTGGGGTATGGGCCTCCGGTATCCTCACTCACTCGGTGAAACACAGCGCAAACGCTATTTCACACCGGTTTTCTGTGAGGCCGTGGTATCACTCCGGTCGAGCCGACCCATTCATGCCGAAGCATAGCTCTCCCACGGTTGCCTTATACTTGTGAGGGTAATTTAAAAACTTATTTTATTATTATTATTGAGATCTACCTTACAACAACATATTTGTGGTCGAGCGACTTAGCTCTCAATAGAGCGTCATAATGTGGGTCCCTATGCTGCATTGTTGCATTGTCTGTATTCGCAATGAGTATGTTACGCACGCACCAGACAAGGTAGAGTTACTTGGGCTGCCCAAGCCCTTTTTTTATTATTTTATTTTAGATAGAGAGATCCCGTTTCTTGCAAAACTTAGCCCAACTCAATACCCCGAGGGTTTTTTTTCATTTATTAGATAACGCTATTCGTTTTCAAAAAATCGTCAATTCAACGAGAAAAGACATCGATAAACATCGCATCTTTCGTCATTTTTGCATTTTCCAAAAAAAAAAATTGATTCAAAAATAAAATTCGCCGTCTTGTAATCGTCGCCAAAAGCATCTCTTGTCTCCTCAATCACCCACGTAACCCTAAACCTCACGAAACTGTGGCGAAATTTTCTAAAAACTACCTCGGGAAGGCAGTGGTGTCTATGCGACTAAAAGTTTGTATGATCTGCAAATATTTGTTACGTAGTTTGGGTGTTTTCTATGTATAATATGTATGTATTTACAATAAAATATATGTACTAATAAGTTGTCTAGTACCCATATTACAAACTCTGCTTAGTTTGGGACTAGATCGTATATTTTTTTGGTATAGGGGCAAACGAGCAGACGTATCGCCTGATGGTAAGCGATTACCGCCGCACATGGACATCCGCAACACCATAGGCGTAACAAGTGCGTTGCCAGCCTCGTACGTTCGTTCCTTGAAGGTTTAAAGGTCGTATTGGTCCGGGAATACCGCAGGTGACAATTCATTCCACAGTTGAAAATGTTTGAAAATCTTAATTAATTCGTGTACCACCGTCAGATTTTACAAGCATTGAACTAACTAAAATGATTCAGGTACTTCTTACAGATTTCTCACTCTTTTGTTCAATAGGTAGTTAGATACTTTCTGTTATTAACCGACTTCAAAAAAGGACGAGGTTTTTGAGATGGTCTCTCAAGAACTATCGAAACCATTCGATAAGTGACTTCTAAACGAACAAACGATGATATGGCATCACTCAACTTCAACTCGCGAATTGTCAAATAAGTCAATAGGAAAAATGATTGGACAGTGTAAACTTTTAGATTGCAAGATTTATGAGTCCTTTAGATACTAAAAAGGTTTACCATTCAATTGGAATGTGTAGTAATCGATCAAGCAATAAATTGTATCTTACAATTATTATAAAATGTCCAAATGGTCTCTGCTAAACCGGTACGATTATCTTGAGCAATATATTATTTAGCAAAACTCTTTTATTATATTGGAAGATCATAATAATCAGTAAATTATGTTGTTTTGTGCAGGCTATTACAACTACGTATAAGTACATGTGTGTGCGCAATACTATGTGTAATCGCAGTAGTCCAATTCTTCATATCATACGGCGTCTACAACTACACACATTTGACTCCAGAGGTTATAGATAACCAACTATACAAACACATAACACCTAATTTACATCTACAGAAAACTAAACCAGATTGTAAATATAATGAAATTCTAAACAGTAAGGAAACACTTGACCCGTGGGATGTACCAAAGGAGATTGAACATTTTAGTGCTAAAGGTGTAGATAATGGGAGCTTTGTGCCTGCACACTGTAATCCCATGTTCAGTGTTGCTATACTGGTGACATATAGGAACAGGCAGAAGCAACTGGATGTATTTCTGCCATACATGCATAATTTTTTAAGAAAACAAAACATACATTACAAGTGAGTATGGAAATAAAATTCTATAGATGTTTCAACTTGTTAATGCATTCAACCAGTTAACAATTTATTTTATTGCAATATAGCTGAAGATACTATTACTTTTTAAATATTCAAATCTTGAAAATACCAACACAAGTTATTCAAAGATCTCCCAGATAGATGGAATTTCAATTTCAAATGCATTATTGCAATATATTTTTATGTACATTGTGCACAGCTATGAAGTTAAACACTGCTGCAATAATCATGCAAATAATAGAAAACTATGATGCAATAGAAATAGGAATCTTTTGTTAAAAACTATGCTTTTATCAAGCAATAGCTCACCCAAGCGTGGTTCTACATGATTTAAGCTAAAAATAGAATGTAATATGAATAATATAAGGATTGTTAATACAAACCTTTGATGAATCATTGACTAACTGACTAGAATGCTTGAAAACTTAGGCTTTCATTGTTACTGACAAAGTAAAATTTCTCAATTTTATTTATAAGACTAATAAGCTAGTTTGTTTATATATATTTGTAAATATCAGGCAGTACGGGTCCATATTTAAAAAAAAAAATTTTTGTTTTTGGGAAACCTATTTGTCGAGAAAGGATATATAACATCAAGCTATAACTAAGGGCTGGGTAAAAAAAATATTGCACAAATTGGAATAAATATGTTTAGATCTCAAGTCTAACTTGGGCAAAGTTGCTGAGACAGCTATTATTTACTTATAAAATATTTACAAAAATGTCTTACGTTCCAGAATCTACCTAATCGAACAACAAGACAATAAGCAATTCAACAAAGGTGTGTTGTACAACATTGGTGCAAAGCAAGCTATCAATGACAAGTTTCCCTGTCTCATACTCCACGATGTGGACTTGCTGCCTTTAGACGCAAGTAATCTCTATGCCTGCATGCATGACCCTCGCCACCTGAGCGCTAGTATTGACAAACTGAGATACACACTCATCTATGACTTCTTAGTTGGAGGAGTGCTGGCTATTAAAGCAGACCATTATGTGGCAGTCAATGGTTTCTCGAGCAGGTTTGAAGGATGGGGCGGTGAGGATGATGATTTTGCATATAGGCTGTCTTCACATAATCTTAATGTAGTCAGGTAATAAATTTGGTGTTTTTAAATTAATTAAGAGCCCTATACAATATTGTAATGAATGGGCATGATGTGATGGTGGCTCCCTCAAACTGAATGTTAATCTGCACAACATTATATAAGATGCAACCTCGTTTGCGTCTTATATAGCCCGTAGCATGAAAATTTTTACGAAATAAGTAACTTTTCTGGTTGATTTTTACACCTAGTGTCTGAAAAACCCAAATATCTTACGGAACCCTATTTTTTTCCAAAATAAAATATAGCCTATGTTACTCGTGGATAATGTAGCTTTCGAATGGTGAAAGAATTTTTAAAATCGGTCCAGTAGTTTTTGAGCCTATTCATTACAAACAAACATACAAACAAAGTTTTCCTCTTTATAATATTAGTGTAGATGAGCTGCAAGATGTACTTCTTTGGGAAAATAAACAATGTTCAGAACTAAGTGTTGGGAAATTATTCAGATCAACCATTTCTATTAATAATAATAATTATTTCTCACAGACCAATGCAGATTGTTTCTATAATTAACTAGCTGAGCCCCGCGGTGCTACCTGCAATACTAAAACAACCGGTGTCTCTCTCGGAGCAAAGCTAATCTAAAAAGAGTTACTCCTTATATCATCAGCTATTTGCCAGTGAGAGTCTCGTGAAAATTGGTTCAGCTGTTTCAGATATTCGCCGGAACAAACAGACAGACAGACAAAAAATGAAAAAAAAAATTTTGGTGTATGTATAGTGTAAACATACATATGCATTTAATAAAAAGCAGTTATTTTGATATTACAGACTTATTTGTAAAGATTTATATACTGCCTCGTTGGTCTAGTGGTTAGCGTAAGCGACTGCAGATCAAGAGGTCTCGGGTTCAATTCCCGGGTCGGACTGCTGTTGGGTTTTTCCTACAAGAAATTCTTAATAGCAGCCCGGAGTATGGAAGATGGCGGTGTTTCCCGCCCGTGCTTCGGAGAGCACGTTAAACCGTCGGTCCCGGTTGTCATGAACAGCTATGGCAATCGTTCTTGGGAAGTCAGTGCCCTCAAATATACTGACAACTAGTTCAACCTTCGAATTCAGTTCGCCCTCAGGGTTGCGGAGGTCAGATGCCAGTCGCTCTGTGTAAAAACTGATATTCAGGTAAAATCGGTTGAACTGGTAGCCGACCCCAAATAATATTGGGAATAATAAAGGCTAGGACGATGATGATTTGTAGAGATTTATAGATTCAGCTTCCCATGGACCCATGTGTTTAGATACAAATGCTAAATAGGTATATAAACTGAAATAACTCACAGCAATAATTATTTCATCAATAAGTTCAACAAGAGATACCAATTCAATATCTCTGATAGCTTAAAGTTATTTAATAAATATGTATTTCTGTTGCAGGTTCCCACGTGAAATGTCTCGGTACACAATGCTGTTGCATCGACCGGAGCCCAAGAACTCGCAGCGTTACAACATTATTAGTGAGAACGAACATAAAGTTGGAACAGATGGCCTCAATGCTATTCCCTTCCATACCACCAGAGTCAAGAACCATAAGATGTTCACACTTATCCAAGTTAACTTATGATTGTAGTGGTCATTCTATCTTGGACGATCACAGTCATATAATGTACTTAAATTTTAAAAATGGAGGCAGTGACTAGCTTTGATGATTGATTGATGATGATTTGCTAAAGATGTGATATAAGTGTAATATTATGTAAGTAAACAATATTTTTTAACATTCTATAGGATATACATATGTAATAATTATATGATTATGGTTAATGTGTCGTTGTCATACGAGGCTTAGAGCGAAACGAGAAAGGGGATACATAGACATTTTTAAGCCAAAGAGGCCCCAGAATCTGCAAGGGTGGGTACAAATGATTTCTTTATTTATGTTACACTCGACAATGATCCTTGATGAAAGCAAGACATTCGGACAAGATGAATTCTTTAATAAACTGTCTGTATGCACAAACAAGGGTGACATGTTTTAGTGTTACTTAGATATCAACCAATGAACTGAAATTTTACTTTTACAAATATTACAAAGTAAATGAATTATGTTCAAATTAGGCTCACTCTTTTTCATGGGCGTACCCAGGGTAGGGCAGGGGAGGGCAGCTGCCCCCCCCCCTAGATGTTGACGTTCCTACTATTTTCTTCTTTCGATTATATATAAAGCACACTCAGACGCGTAAAAACGTGACTAAGATCGACTATAGACAAAGACAGATTTATTTTCTGTGTTGTTGTAAGATCGGCAATCGGCATCGGTATCGGAATCAGTCCTAGGGCTATGCGATGTTCGAGCGTAGTGACGATCAGAGCGTGCTCTTTAGCGAGGAGAACTACTCATCATAGTCCTAAGATATCAAATCTCCCGAGTCGGTTTATGTAGTTTTTATGGACAGCTGACATGCCCATTCAGTTGGAATGTATTTTAGTCACTACAAATAATTCTCGGAAGCAAAATATTATCGTTTGATATATCAGAAATTTGTTGTGCAGTAATAATTTGTAGTTTCGTCCTAGCATCCAGTACAGGTTTTTGTGCCGCCTAGATATATTATATATATTTTGCTTTGATATGGTTTTTCCACCGGTCTATATGTAAGCCCACATTGGCTCGCACTCGAAGGCCGATGGGACACCATTTCCGAAGTCGGATTCCCAAGCTGGCGCAGCGCGTGCTTGGCTCGGTTGCTGCCAAATATGAGGGGGCCCGATAACTCCTGCAGGAGACTATACGCGGGCGTTGTGCGGTCCCCAGTATGGGCTGAGGTCCTGAAGGCCAGCAATATCGGGTTATTGCGACGTCCGCAACGAGTGCTGATCTTCAGGTAGGAGACTTAAGACTCGAGAAAAAAGAAGACCAGAAATTTCAATTCCACCAGGTTCTTGTGGAGGAATGGAAGGAACGACTTGGGCAACCGAGTGCTGGGCACGCCGTTATTGCGGCGGTAAGACCCGTTATGGAGGATTGGCTCGAGAGGCATCACGGCTGACACAGGTGATCACTGGGAAAGGATGCTTCGGAGAGCACCTGTGTCTGATCCGCAAGGAGCCAACGTCTGAGTGCCACCACGACGATGACCAGACCGTAGACACGGCATTCCACACACTGGCAGAATGTCCGGAGTAGGGCGAGTCGAGGCGGCCATCGGAGTGGGGGTTCTCTCGCTTGGTAACATTATTGCGACTATGTGGCGTAACGAGAGCGCATAGAACTCTGCAGTCTTTTTCAACGAGCAAGTTATGCTTGCGAAGGAGATCTTACCGTCCGCCAGGCCCGGGAACGGGCCAGGTACCGCAGACGACTCGGGCGCCGGAGATCGCCAAACGATCTCCGTCCTCCAC
The DNA here is from genome assembly GCA_916048165.1 of Spilarctia lutea. NCBI lineage: Eukaryota > Metazoa > Arthropoda > Insecta > Lepidoptera > Erebidae > Spilarctia > Spilarctia lutea. Next base: position 20,582,907 of record OU696479.1, read on the forward strand.
AAGCGCAAGCTTGGGGGTGACAGGTGAGGCTCACCCTTTTTTTTTTTAACATGTGGAAACCCCCTCGGGGCGTCACCCCACCGGGGTTTGCGGCGGGGTGGTGTGTCGGATTCAAACCGACTAAAACCACACGGCGTGCCCACTCTGCGCCTGAGAAGGGAGGGGTCCGGTAACTGCAGTTATTAACTCGACCGGGCCCCTCCCAGCGCCTGCCCGCACTGAAGCGGGCACCGTCTGCTGTTCAAATCTCAATTTAGGTGACGCACGGCACACGCGTACGTCGCCTCCTCGCGGTTGGCCTGTATTGCAGATGGAAGAGAAAACCCGTCCCGTCCATCCGTGGCCACACTTAGGGCGGCATGAGGCGCTGGTATACGTTCCGAGTGAACGTCGTCCTCTCGGGCCTTCTCCGCCGCCTCCTTCTGCGAAATTACGTCTTCGATGCGACCGCGGTAAAACTGCAATCGCTACCAGCCATGGATCGTATGATGACCGGTAGCGAGAGATCTCCTCCTATGACTGCAGTGAGGGCCCGACGCTGCGACACCCAAGCGGGGCAGATCGCCATCGTATGCTGGGCCGAGTCCTCACTGCAGTCGCAGTGGTGGCAGGCGGGACTCAGTTCCCTCCTAGCGTCCGAGTGCAGGTACTTCCCGAAGCAACCGTGCCCGGAAAGCACCTGCGTCAGTCGGAAGGAAAGAGTCCCGTGCTGCCGCCCTGCCCACTCGAGGATGACCGGCTGGAGCACCTCCACGGTGGCAAAATCAACGCGTGGAGCCTCTAGCCGGAACGACCAACTAGCCATGGTGGCTCGACGAGCGGCTTTATGCCACTCGTGTATCTCTATATCGGGCGAAGGACGAAATCCGTTCTTCGCCCGATATTCAGCCGCTCGTCGAGAGACTTCGGCGAGCACTTCCGCCTCCAAATCCCACGGGGGTGTTCCGGCCAAAGGTGAGGATCACCCTAGCAGAAGCAAGCCGGGTTAGCGGCGCAACCTCAACAAAGTGCTCGCGCCCCTTTTTAAAATAGAAAAGGAGCATCAGGGTTCCTACACAGGACGGGGCCATCTACAAGCCATAGGTGGCCCGAGTACGTCGGGGTTCTAGGGATTTCCTTCCGAGGGTGCACCTGATTCCATGCCAATGCCTTTTTCATATCCATTTATTTGACGAGGTGCTTCTAAAAAAACCCGATTTGCCCGGGGCCCAGAACCTGGGTACGCCCATGCTCTTTTTGATATTAAATACAACTTGTTAAAGCTTCAGAGTACCAAAAAGAAGCTCTATTTAAACCATTATTGTTACCTGTTGAGTTTTCAAGGCTTTTTGTTTTTAATAAATTATGTTACGAGTTGGAAAATATTTTTATTTAATCAATGTATTTCAATAAAACTCGCTTTGTTTTGTTTAAATTGTTTATTCTTTTTAACACTAAGAGTGCGAATCTTAGTAAGGTGGTATCAGTTGAGGCAGTTGTAGTGGCTCATGTCGCCCCAGCTGTCCCCCACCGAGATGGCGACGGGCAGCGGCGCGGTCATGCCGCACTGGGACCCGCACCCCTCCATCACACGCTTTATTATACCTGACAAGAGGGTAGTTTATGGTCTATGGCAACACTTGTAAAAGTTTCAATACTGGCAACTAAACTTTTTATGTTTACCTTACAAAAACTATAAAAGGTAGGGAAATATATTATTATTTAGACAAGCAGTAGATACTATTCAAACTGTGCTCAATGTTTTAAGTTTCATTCTTTAGTTTTTAACTTAGGACATAGTGTATGGAGAAGGGTAATATATCTTTTTTGTTTAATTCTAAAATGTTGTTTTAAAGTGAACAATTAAGTACATACTGGCAGCAATCGGTACATGGTCTTGTTTGATTTCCCACACCAGTTCGTCGTGTATCTGCAGCAGCAAATGCGCTTCTACGGGCGGGTAACAGCTTCGGAGCTGTTCCTCTGTCAGTATCATCGCTCGCTTACACAAGTCTGCGGCAGACCCTGCAGTAAACATCACACTGAAGCCGTTTTGCAGCTGTTACGGACATACTGGATAAAATCTTGCTTATACCCTGAACGACGAAGTTGACGGCCTGGCGTTCGGCGTGAGTCCTGAGGTTGAAGTCAGCGCTGGTAATGTTGGTGAAGTGACGAACTCGACCACACAGCGTCGTGAGCCGAGCCCTGGACTGACAGCATTTCGACACTACTTCGCGACCAAACGACTTCAACGATGGAAATGTTCCTGTCACATTATAATTGTTATTTTTCAATAGATTGAAGGAAAATTGCATTATGTAAGACGTAAGGTCATAGAAGTCATTCCAAATTCTGCCGATTTCAAAAGGAAAAATGGTGAAAATGTTCGCCCTAGCTATAGTTGAATTTCGTGTCTTAAAATCAAATTATTTTATTCGTTTCAATGTATGATACAGATGCTTTTGCATTTAAAATGCCAGGAAAATATCAAGTTAATTTTTTGAAGTGAAATTTCTTTAGAATCATTGTGATTTCAAACCGGATGCAACGGAAAAAACGACAGGTAAGAGACACAAATACAAAAAGTCGCCTGTAATTAGTGAGCCAGAGCGAAAGAGCAAATGTCAGTCTCATTCTTTTACCGATTTACTGAAGTTTCACTTCGATTCACACACCTTTTTTATTTTTTTAATCTTGTTTAACCAAGTTTGGATAGATTTTATAAACTGTGAATGACTCCAATTGGTCCCTCCTTTTCCCTTCCTCTACAGGACGTCGTGTCAGCCTTGGAATTCACCGCTTCAGAGTGTAGTGAGTAGACATGCTTTCGCACTCACCGCTTGTATTCTCAGCGGTCAAAACCTGTAACTCACTACCAGCGCACGTGTTCCCGTCAGGCTATGATCCCTGGTCCTTTAAGCGGGACGTGAAAAAGCATTTCACTAGGCCGCCATAGTGTGCGTCACCATGCTGCATTGTACGTGACCACCACTCTTGGATTCTGCTCATGTTTTCCATCAGGCAGAGCAGAGTCATTGTGGCAGCTCAAAATATATATAATGTTCCCACTAAATCAAAGCTGTTACTATAAAATCTGAAAATATCTGAAAAATGAGTCAGGCCTAGTTTTTTTTTTTTTATATAAATGTATGACATGAAACAAATAAGCTCACTGTTGAAGCTGGCAGCGACCTGCAGAGCTTGTTCGTAACTGACATCGAGGATCTCCATCAGTTTGCGCGTGCCCGCTCCATACAAGCTGGCGTACACCAGACGCTTCGTCCGCTCCCTTTCTCCTGGAGTCACCGTATCTTCAGCTTTGTTTAACCTGAACACGGACAAATGATTTTAGGGGCCAGACTGCTTGATTTTTTTTACCCATCTATATTTGCTGTACATATGGTACTGGTATCTATTTGCCGCAGTTTAACCCGCACTCGTTATCGTGAATAATTATGCATCAGTTGCGTTCAAACAAACAGAAACATTCGTAAAACCACAAAATACGATTGACTTTCTATCTGACGGCCACAAACACTGTGCAGGCTTCTCTAGTTTATTTTTACTCACTTCCGTCCCTTTTGAAGATATTACGCCTAAAAACTGCAAGAAAACCAGCGGAAATGTCGTCATAATAACTGGACTATAACAATTAATTTGCAATAATAATAAGACGTAACCAGAGTGCGGCGAGTACAGTGAAGAAGTCGTGGGGATGCGCAAGCGCACGTCCGAGCGCGCCGTCGGCCGCCACGTGAGCGAACACGCGGCACTCGATGTGCTTGAAGTCGGCCGCCAACAGAGAATAGCCAGCGCGACTTACGTATACAGAACGGAACTTCAACTCCGCATTAGCTTTGGAAAAGGTAAAGAAATTAGCGCTTCATAATAGTAACTGCCTTGTTGATCTAGCCGTTGGCGTACGCGACTGACGATTAAGAGGTCTTGGGTTCGAATTCTGGGTCGGGCTAAAAGAAGTACCTATTATTGAGTTTCTGTGATTATAGATGCTTATTTTAAACCTGGAGTATAAGTTTGAAAATTGGGGTCTTAACCCCTATGCCTCGGACAGCATACGTGCTGCCAGCATCGGTCCTATGTCTGATTTCTCCCTGATCATGTTCGATAACCGTCTCATCAGATTGGTAGAATGAGGGAACAGACAATGCACCTGTGTTCGCGAACGCACTTGCACTATAAAATCTCCCCGTTGAAACTGGTTGCCGTGGTCGAAATTGGCTAAGTGTTCAGCATCATTATGATGATTTAGTTCAACCGTTTGTTTAGAATATTTTTTCTATCAAAGCCCAAAGTTAGTGTGCCTGAGAGCCCCAGCATAATGAACAGTACCTAAATGTGTAAAAAGCAGTGTTGTTAATCATACCGGTGTCATCAGCTTCAGGGAACATGACAAGATTGAAAGGCACCTTCGGTATGGCCTGCAGGTTTGGGTTGCTGGACGCGATGCGGCCTGTAGCTGCCGCTGTTTGTAACCTGTACATCACCACCAGTTATTAACGACGATCGATGTAGACATGGCATACCCTTAAATGCAGAAGAAGATGCAGAAAACAAGTGATTAATTTAAAAAGGTTTTTTAAAAAAAAGTTTTTTCTACTTGTTAATAAAAAAATTACTTTAAGCCCTTGCATTTGATTCCCTCGGTGGGTTGTTCAGAAATATGTACGCGCCATTTTGATACGGCGGCCATTTTAGATAAATAAAATACCAATTATACATAATTGCATTTTCATCAGAACCAAAGGTACATTTCAAATTTCAGCTCAATCGGAAATCGGGAAGTGAATCAAATTTATTTGCGAAGAATTAGGGGAAACTAAATAAAAGCTTGTAATTTACTTAGAGTATCAAATCCTTTTGTTCGTCAATTTTTTATTTAATTTCTGTCTTTGAGAAATTACTGGGTAACTAATATTAAGGAAGAACCTCCGCCCATAAAAGGTTCAACTTCCATTTCCATTAACATTCGAGATCTTCCTCCATGGAATCAGGGGGGGAGTGGGATTTGTTAACGTCACTTAGATAGGTACTTGGTGAGAAAAGACGAAAGAATTGTTGAGGCCTGTTTCTTGTAAGACCTTGTTATTCTGGTCTAGCCGTCCCATTTGCTCATGAATTAAGTAGGTACGTACAAAAAAATTGTAGTATCAAAGAATTGATAAAATAGGATGTATACCTACCAGGTGGGCCGGACCACATTGTCGTTGACGTGTTGTGCGATGCCGGCCAGGAACGTCGCGTGGGCCTTCTGCAAGTGCCGGTACTCCAATATTAGCTTCGGTAGTTCGTGTACTGACATCAGACTGCGTAACTGCGTAGGTACATTATGAAGTATATAAATAAATAATTTTCCGTTGCCTGCGGCTTCTAACTGAAAATGACCAATTACGATACAATAGTTGATCCCTTGTTGAACACCTTGGGGGTTAAAGGACAATGGCAGGTTTGTATGGGACTTTTGTATCGCCTGGCGTAGATATCTCATGGTAGGGATTGTTTTTGTATTTATTTGGCTGTTAATGTGACCGACAATCATCTTCCTAGCTTTTTTATTATTCCAAAGAGTATTTGGGGTCAGCTAATAGTTCAACCGGTTTTCCACGGAGCGACTGGCATCAGACCTCCACAATCCTAAGGGGGATTCGAAGATTGAACTAGTTGTCAGTATATTTGAGGGCCATGACTTCCCAATAACGATTGTCATTGATGTTCATGATAACCGGGACCGACAGCCTAACGTGCTCTTCGAGGCACGGGCGGGAAACACCGCCATCTTCCATACTCCAGGCTGCTTCTTGTAAGAAAATCCCAACAGCAATTCGACCCGGGAATCGAAGCCGAGACACTACATCAACGGGTCAGTCAAAATCATGTTCTCAAGAACATTTCTACCGAAACATTGCGAAACACAGGAACACTTCTCCAGATGAACTCACCATGGTTTCTGACGTGGATTTGAGCCCTCCAGACAAAGTCTCCCGTATCTTAACATTACACTTGGAGTCCAATTTCAGTTCGTCGTACAATATATTCCTCACTTGCACAGTGGAGTTGATCTGGAATACTTTGCCAGCCGCCTTGTAGCACTTTTGTTCTATCCGCTGCATTCTGGCCACGAGAAGTGCCTCTAAGGACTTCAATTTGGACATGTCTATTGATACTCCACGACACTCCATTTCTGGATACATCATTACAAATATTAAAAAACTCATCTTAGCAGACACTAAATATAATACGAAAAATAAAAACTAGAATATTACTATATTTAGATATTTGCAAATTAGCTATGTCAGCAGTAGGTACCTATCGGTAGTGTCATTATTCTTACTTCATGACGAATTTCCATATAACCGTTCATCCCTTATTTTATCCTATTAGTGGTGAAACTTATTAAAATACTTCCTGTGTGCTCACAAAATAAAAGAGATTATGAAAAGTTTAGGTTCTATGTTGCTGAATCAGTCAGTCAGATAGGACCAGTTATTTTACACGAGCAGTAGGTACTTTCGCTATAATTGTCCATATCTCTATAATGTTAATTAATTCCTAGTTACTCTGAAGAAACACAGAAGCCTATAGTCATTAAATAGCAGTTTATAGTCAATTAATACTCAAGCTTGGATGACAAAAAAATCATAACAGTCGCAAGCAATTCTTTACTCGCACATTTGAAGTAAATACCTGAAATGATAGGCAACAACTTCATCTCAATCTCTACAAACACATGCCACAGCTGATTATCCACGAGTATCTCTTTTAACTTAACCCAGCACTCCCTCAATAGTGACGTGTACCACGAAGCCTTCTGCTGACCACATTCAGTTGCGATTGTGTACGGAGCAGTGAAGGACAACATCTTCTGGAGATCGCTGAAGTTTTCCGGAGGGTTGTCTGGATCTAACAAGCTGGCACCGATCTGTATTAAACCCGGTTTTTATTATTCTGAAGTTTGAAAATTTTCACATCTGAGTTCCTAAGCCCTAGCTTGGGTTTCTCTAATAATAAAATAAGACAGGTAGGTACTTAGTTTCATAAAAAAAAGAGAGAGCGTTTTTTAGAATTTCATACCCATAGCAAATATCATGCATACCTTTGCATCATACATATTGATATTATAAATGTCCATTTGTAAATGCGATGCAAAATAAATAAGAATACTTCGCGCTTCATAACTTAAAACCTTGTTTTTAGTAAAAATATTTTCTAATGCAATCCTGAAATAAATTTATTTATTAAATAAATATTAATGGTTGAATTATTTGCACTTACTGTTAAATTAACCGACGCAAAACCATGATCGATTCAGAAAGTCTATTTCTACTAGTGGATGTTTCGGATTTTCTAATCCTGCTAGGAAAACTATGGCATATCACTAATGCTCTAGGGCTTTCTTACTTCAAAATTCTGCCACCGTTTTATTTTTTAATATAACGTTCACGACCAGGTGTATCTCTTCGTGAAGACACACACAGAATATAGGTAATCTAATTATGATAGAAAAATCCTTATTTTGTTTTTAAAACATTTTGCGTGAAATTCTTTGCTAATCGGCTGTTTAAAATCAACTGATCACCCATCGATATCTGGTCATACCATAGTAATCAGGTTGTAACTTACTTGACGTTGTGCTTAGAGCCTTTGAAACAATAGAACACATCCTCAGTACTAAGGAGGAGGCCGTCAGGAACGCATGTACCGTCAGTGAATTCACTATTCAGCTGACAGAAACCATTGCTGTAAAAATGCAAAAGTAGGGAATAAAAACGAGACCGCGTTAGTTTCTTCCTGATTGAGCAAGACTTTTATTTTAAAATTCGTTTGGCATATCACATTCACAACTTTCACGATAACTGCTGGACATATACCTCTCCATACAAAAAAGCTCTTAGCCTGCTATAACACAATTATATTATCCTAGTAATATTATAACCGCGAAAGTTTGTGAATATATAAGTGAGTATGTTTGTTGCTCTTTCACGCTAAAACCACTGAACGGATTTTGATGAAACTTTACATTAATATAGCCTATACATCAGAATAACACATAGGCCACAATTTATAAAGATACTAGCTTCGCCTCGCGGCGTTGCCCGCGGTAATTATCGTACCGCGGGGTTCATCTAGTATACAATAATCCTTTGAAGCCGAAGAATCACAATCTCATCATTTTGCTTAAAACTGTGGTAGTAGGTGCAAAATATTTGTGTCAAGTGGGTATCTGACTGAATCGGTGGCGCAATGGTAGCGTATGCGACTGTTATGCTTGTGGTCTCGGATTCGATGCCCGGGTCGGATCAAATATTTGTATGGTCTGCAAATATTTGTTTCGGCGTTTGGGTGTGTATTTAAGTATTCTATCAGACAATCTAGCTCACATAATACAAGCTCTGCTTAATTTGAAGCTTGATAGCGTTTTTAGTGAAATGTACGAAATATTTATCTACGATTACCGCCGCCTATGGACTCCGGCAACATCAGAGGCGTCACAAGTGCGTTGCCGGCCTATGGGGGATGGGGAAGGGGATGGGTGAAGTGGTATAGGCCTCCGGTATCCTCACTCACTCGGTGAAACAGTTCCGTGGAAACACTACTACACAGCCGACGTATCTTTATAAGTCTGAACATAGGCTCTGCGAACTTTAGCGCATGTAAATTCGTGACGAAAACTGTTTTTGTAATTTTTTAATATACCAATGTACGAATAAAATCTCCATAATACAGTGACCAATTCGTACAAATAGGTATTTACCTTATGCGCGAAGTTCGAACTCGCCAAGATACTCCGACCGAATAGTACTCCGTATAATAACGTCAGGACTGCAAGAAGGGAAGCAGGAAGTAAATCCATAGGTCGAGAAGAATTAACTCGGAGAATCGGAAGGTACATTAAACAAAACTCAAAAAATTAACCGAGGTAACGAAATTAGTGAATAACTTACCTGTAGATCAAGACTGCAATTAATTCCCTTTCTCTTATAAAATTAATTTCGTTAATGTATTTATCGATATTGGTATCATCAACAATTCTTATTTCGTACTCAATATCTTTTACAGGAATCTGCGATTTTATTGGGGGGACGAATTTTTGTGGCGCTTTATTTTTCTTATTCCTAACTACTTTAGGATCAGCAATTTCTTTTCCAGTTTCCACAGCTTCAGTTTTGGGCTTTGAAAATTTCATAATGCCGTCTTTATTAGCTAACTGCGCTTGTATCACTTTTTTGTTAGAATTCTTTGAAAATTTATCAATTGTAATCTTAGGTTTGTTATTACTAATAGCATCTGTGTTGCAACCAATTACTTGTGTATTGGTTTTCGTTTCATTTAGTTTGATATTTTCTCTATTTTCTACTACAATATCTTTATTAATGGGATTATATAACTCGACATCGTTAAGCCATTTTTTTACTGTTTTCGTATATTTTTGTTTCCGAAAATTGTTTTTTGGGATAATTTCAGTAATTCTATTTGACTTTTGAATGGTTTCAACTAAGATAACATCTTGATGTTTGGCTTTTTTTGCTTTTCTAGTTGAGGCTGTATTATTATTCTTGCGTTTTTTAGAACAATCTTTATTTAAATCTTTTGTAGTGAAGTTCTTACTGTATTGGTTTAGAGTTATGACATCAGAAATATCGGCTTTGCCATAAACTTCATTATTAAGACCATTTTCTCTTACATCATCAAGTAACTTTAGTCTTTTATCACATATTTTAAAACTATTCTCATTAACGTCTATTTCAGTGATTTTATTGTTATGTTCTTTTGAAAATATAGCATCAGACAAATTGGGCTCATCACAAACTTCTTTATCAATAGCATTGCCTGTTACATCATCAAATAACTCTGAATCGAACATATTATCCCAATTCACGTCATTCGTTTCCGTACCAGTAGCGTTGTTGGTTACCGTATTTAATTCTGATGATGTATTTTTTGGTTGATTATCGTAATCTAACGCTTCATAAACAACATTTCTACTGACTACAGTTGGATGTACAAACTGATCATCATCATCATGAGCTATGTCTAATGTTTTAGTAAATTCTACAGATGTTGGTATTTCAGATACAGTTTCCTCAATTAAATTTATGGGTAATTCCGTGTCACTTTCTAGAGGTGGTGGTAACGTTGAAAGAATTGATGGTGAATCATTGTTAAAGCTTAAACAAATCATTTTCTTTTATCATTTAGATAAAACGAATATTACAAAAAAATTAAAACAGTTTTTGTTAAAACAGTCGAAAACTAAAAAAGAAATAATTGATTGATTACAATAATAACAATAATAAATATTTTCGGACATTCAACACACAACGACATCTAGCCCCATACTAAGCAAAGCTTGTACTATGGGTACTTCTTTCTTCTTCTTTTTTTTAAAAAGACAACTCCCACATTAGGAATAAACATCCTGTGTCGTGGGGGACTTTACAAACATACATGAAACGGACACAAAGAACATCCAGACTCGGGACAACAATTCGTGGATCACACAAAGTGTTGTAGGTACCGCGTGGGATTGGAACCCACGACACTTGGCGCAGTAGCAAGCGGCATGGCGACCGTTGACACCACTCGGCCAACCGTGCAGTCAACTGATATTAATACAAATATACTTTTTTTTGTAAATACATACATATTATACATAAAAAACACCTAAACTCTGAAACAAATATTTGCAGATCATACAAACATTTGGTCCGACCCGGGAATCGAACCCAAGACCTCAAGCACAGCAGTCGCATACATTACCACTGCGCCAACGAGGCAGTCAATGCAAGGACTTTGCAAACGTGGCGTGGGAGAGCCGTCTTTCTCCCCATGTGAGGGAAATTGACCTGAGCTCTAACCTCCTAGGTATCGTTCTTATCAAGTGACCCATCTACTAGTTTGTAATAAAAAAAATCATATCTTTTTACAATGAGAATCCTGACTGAGAGTTTTCTTGAGATAATCTAAGTAACAAAAATATGGACGTGTCCTAATTTAAACCATTGTTTAAATAGACTTACTTCAAAACCTTTTTCGTGGGCGAGCAATGACGTCTTTTGTTTAACACTTGGACACCTGTTTTATTTCGATCTAAAATGAGAATGGTTAGAAAATGGTATTGAATTCAAGTTAAGTACACAGTCAACAATAATAAATTTGAAGTTGCCGTGTTTTTTGTAGATAACTACTTAATATACAATTAATTTAAAGTAACAGTGAAGATTTAGTACCGAGACATACGAATATCACTAGTTTGAGACTACATATTATTTATTTTTTGAAACGATAGGTAGGTATAATGATAATAAAGATTAGAGCCACGTCCTTAAATCAGAAAAACTACCGCAAAAGCTATTGTACAAGTAAGTATACTTTTTTGTATACTCAACAGTATACAAAAAAGTTATTTATTAAATTAGTGTTCATAATGTTTTTATTTTTAATACTGCAAAACTTTTATGATTACCTTTATCGCATTGTCTAATAAGCTCGCACAAAACTTTTTTACCAAAACTTGATAATAGCTGTTCACATTTTTGGGGATTTAAGCATAAATATTTGTTCCTTTCCATCATGATCGTGAAAATTTAAATTTGAAATGCGCGCCTTTATGGGTGTCAAACATTTACCTTGTTTTTTTTTTTATGTGAGTATAGCTAATATGGCTCACGTTAAATGACGGTACGAAAATTGCTGTAAAAGCTGGTGGTAAAAAAAATTAAATAGGCACGATACACATTTCGCCAGTTATAGGCATACAAATATAGTGTTGCAGTCTTTCGTACAATAGTTAATAAATTGCTAAAGTTAAATTAATTACTAAATTAACATTAACTAATTAACTATTACTAAAATAATTGAAAAAAATTACGTGTTACGTTTTGAAAATATTTACAAAAACTACTTAACAAATTCAATACACACCTACAATGCATTTCTAAAATGATAAGACGGACACGCTTTTTTTTGTAGGAATTCCCTGACGGAATAATAACTGTTTTCTACCAACCATTTTCTAAGTACAAACATCTGTTATATATGCAAAAAAAGATGAATTCTATTTGAGCAGTAGAACGACGGAGCAAGCAGTAAAATATTTAGTACCAAAATATTTCCCGCTATTTTCTGGTGTGTTCATCCAAATGTTAATTTTTTTTTTTGTATTGGCACCACTGGACCATAAATGTCACAATACTCACAATAAAAGTCATGATTTGATTTCTGATCACATATTTTAAAAGGAAGGAAAATTCTGTAATTGTTGTTATTTATAATATTCAATTTATTATTAGAGTTTTCGGTGATATGTAAACTTAAGAATGGCAGTCAATTTAGAGAGCTGTGACAGCTTGCCTCCCGACGTTGAACCTAAGTTAAAATACGACAGACTCGCTAATGATGTACAAGATATTTTATTGAAAGACGCAGTGAGCTGTATATGTGTGCACACCAAGTTTATTTGTTTGGGAACACAATGGGGAGTAATACATTTGTTGGACCACGAAGGGAACACCGTACCTCTGTCGCAGGACGGCAAGAACAAAGAATTACAAGCTCATGCCATCGCTGTAAACAGGATCTCGGTAGATTTGAATGGGGACTATATCGCAAGCTGCTCGGACGACGGAAAGGTGTTGGTGTATGGTCTTTACACGGACGAGAATACTCATGAGCTTTCTTTGGGCAGAGTTGTCAAGTCTATAGCTCTAGATCCTTGCTACTTCAAGTCAGGGTCAGGGAGACGATTTTTAACAGGTAATCCATTTTAAATACAAACTTTATTGTTTTTAAACGTAAAATTTATAAAGCTGGAGCTCATCCAATTAATTGCTGGCAAAATATATTTTTTATCTGAGGTTCCTTGGTTATTTTAACATTGAAATCAGGCCAATGTAAAACAATAACAAAATATAAAACTAGTGCAAGCAAGCAATAATCTGTTTTCCTAACAAACCAATTGTCCCTATGTCCTGTCCTATCTATTTAACATCACATGTCCATATCTGAAGTCTATATAATCAAAGGAATAAGTTGTCTATTATTGAAATAAAAATTAGTCATTTATATTGAAATAAATATTTTTTATATTAACTTAAATTTAGTTCACTTCCAAACATTAAATACACTTTATATCTAATTATCAATTTAAAATCACATCCAAAAATTCAGCTCGTTAGCATATTTATAATATGTGTTTAAGGAAAATATAGCCTCGAATAAAACAGTATAGATATGAATCATGCATTGAAATAAACATCATTCGTCTAATCAAGGAAATTGCCACCAATTTAGCTTATTCTCTTAGTAATTCTAAATCAAGCTTAATATCTGATTATGGGTCCACATCTATACTAATATAATAAAGCTAAAGAGTTGGTTTGTTTGAACCCGCTAATCTCAGAAACTGCGGGCTCATTTGAAAAATTCTTTCGGTTGGATAGTTCATTTATCAAGAAAGGCTATATATCATCACGCTACTACTAATAACAAATTAGGTTGCGTGGCTCAGCTAGTATTTATATACTCACTGAGTTGCTCTGTAGATAAGTCAGCATAAGGTGGTGGTCAGCACAAGTGGTGATTACTAGAAATAAAAGAATGAACATCGGGTTCCTGCAAGGCTAGTATTGCTCCAGTTGATACATTCCAAATATGCCAAACCAGTTAATATTTTTCTACACCAGTAGTTACTAGAGTTGATTAGCTTCTCGCACTCCACTATATAGGTTATTCTGATAAATAGTAGCCTATGCGTCATTCTGCTATAGAAGCTATATTACTGTAAGGTCTCACCTAAATCTAATCAGTAGTTTGTGCTTGAAAGAATAACCATCCTCACAAACTTCCACATTTATGATATTCAATGATGTAGAAGCATCTCAATTGGCCGCCGTAGTGTGCATTCGCAGTGAGTGTGGTGACCTCTCCTCTTGGACTCTTGCTTTCCATCAGGCAGGGTAGAGGCACTTTGGCTCAAACATAAAAAACAAACTTTCCTGTGAACAATCATAGAACAGAGTAAGCTTATCTTCATACAACAGTGGCAAACAGTTGGTTTCATTAGAGAACACAATTATAACTATATTATACAAAGTACATATATGTGTTTTAAAGAACATGTTCATAGCCTTTCTTTGCGTTATAGGAAACTAATTTTTATATTCAGAATACTTCAATATATTTGCCAGACACAACAGTTACAATCTATTTTTCAGGCACTTAGTGAGTCCATTCTCAAATACTGTATTCTTTGTTAGGGCGACTGCTTTAAAACCACTCTTCTACAATTAGAAAGGGGACAGCGTTCTGTACTTAAAGTAATGCACTTTAAGCATTTTATGTTTCCAACATACAAAATTTCGAGGAATCTAAACGTAAGGCAACTATTCATTCTACAAACTGTTGAAAGATGTAACAAGCGGCGCAAAGACAGGGTTTTTCAGCTCCGCTGTGCAGAACAACTTTTATCTTTTTTGGGCCTTTCCTTTATAGCGGACTTTATATAAAATCCAAAAAACATCAAGATATTCCTAATCTAACAGTAAGAAATTGCAAAAGCGCTGTTTTTAGCTACCTGGGATCCCTAAATTGTGACGCCACCGAATCCTTACTTAATATTGTAGGCTGAAATCTAACATTAAATTAAAAAGACAAATTTATTACTATTATACCTACGTACTAATACTTTACCCAGTTACTTGCATACCTAAACTGATGATCTAATTATATAACGAATGTACCGTCTCCACGTACCTACATTTTTGTAATTTATTACCTTCTGAGATACAGTATCCACTAGTTCAGAAGGTATGGAACATATAACTAACTAGCTGACCCACGCAACCTCGTTTGCGTCTTATATTGCCCGTAGCGTGAAAATTTTCCCCGTTTTTGAAACATTCTTCATTGTTGCTCCGCTCCTGTTAGTAGTAGCGTGATGATATATACCCTATAGCCTTCCTTGATAAATGGACTATCCAACACCGAAAGAATTTTTCAAATCAGACCAGCGGTTCCTGAGATTATCGCGTTCAAACAAACAAACAAACTCTTTACGTTTATTATATTAGTATAGGTAATCTATGTAAATAAAATTTATAATCATCATAGTGGAGTTAACATAAATAACTTCTTACGAAAATTCTAAATTCTAATGTACGAGTATATCAACCACTTACAGTTCATATCAGTTTAAAAGTTGTGTCTCTGTCTCTATAAAGGTTTTATGAAATGTTCTCTTGACGGAGAAATCCTTGTACCTCTTTTATCTATTTTAATTCAATAAAAATACATAAACGAAATTTTAAATGCATTAATTCTGAAAATATAATTATGTATGCAAAGTATGATAATTAGAGTTTAAATGAGTTTTATCTGTAATTAATTACTAAGCAGTTGTTTGTTTGTGGACTGTGGATGTAGGTACATATACAACTAGAACTAGATACTGAGCAAACAAACAGGAACATAGTATCATATATACATAGAATTATATATTTGCATTATGATATCAAAAAAATACTTCGTGGTGGGGAGCAACCATTATGACAGTCTTACGTATTTTTTCCTTCTACTAGGCACATATACATGTTTGCCAGCGTCGCAACAAGGAACCTCTTCACGGGGGTGGTCCGGTCGATGGCCCTATATGGGTCACCGGTGTGGGTCCCGGCTCTGACCGCCCAGAATAAGGCACGCCTTTGGCGGCCTCAGAGGGTATTGGCGGTCAGAGCCATACGCGGATACCGCACCGTGTCGACGGAGGCGGCGTGCGCCTTGGCCGGAACACCCCCGTGGGATTTGGAGGCGGAAGTGCTCGCCGAAGTTTATCGGCGAGCGGCTGAATATCGGGCGGAGAACGGGTATCGTCCTCCGCCCGAAGAGGTACGCGATTGGCGTGAAGCCGCTCGCCGAGCCACGATGGCTCGTTGGTCGTCCCGGCTGGAGGCTCCACGCGCTGGCTTTGCCACCGTGGAGGCGCTCCAGCCGGTCATCCTCGAGTGGGCAGGGCGGCAGCACGGGACCCTTTCCTTCCGGCTGACGCAGGTGCTTTCCGGGCATGGTTGCTTCGGAAAGTACCTGCACTCGGTCGCTAGGAGGGAATTGAGTCCCGCCTGCCACCACTGCGACTGCAGTGAGGACTCGGCCCAGCACACGCTGGAGATCTGCCCCGCTTGGGCGGATCAGCGCCGGGCCCTCACTGCAGTCATCGGAGGGGATTTGTCGCTACCGGCCATCATACGCTCCATGGCCGGTGGCGACAGCAGTTTCACCGCGGTCGCATCCTTCTGCGAAGACGTAATTTCGCAGAAGGAGGCGGCGGAGAAGGCCCGGGAGGAAGATATCCACTCGGACCCGATCCGCCGCCGGCGAACCGGGCGGCGGAGGCGCGCCCATCTGCGCCTCATGCCGCCCTGAGTGTTGCCGCGGATGGACGGGATGGGTTTTCCCGTCCATCCGCTTTAGTGGCCAGCCGCGAAGGGGCGACGTACGCGTGTGCCGTGCGTCGCCTAATTTGAGAATTTTGTCAGCAGAGGGTGCCCGCTTCAGTGCGGGCAGGCGCTGGGAGGGGTCCGGTTTGCGTTAATAACAGCGATCCCGGACCCCTCCCTTCTCAGGCGCAGAGTTGGCACACCGTGTGGTTTTAGTCGGTTCGATTCCGACACACCGCCCCGCCGCAAACCCCGGCGGGGTGACGGCCCGAGGGGGTTTCCACACGCAAAAAAAAAAAAAAAAGGCACATATACATGTTTAGAATAATAACACACAGATACAAAACAAATGATCATTCTCAATACACAATATTTGTCTTGAAAGTGAATCAAACCCTTTATTTTATACTAGCTGACCGACGCAACCTGGTTTGCGTCTTTTATTGCCCGTAGCGCAAAATTTTCCCCCGTATAGGGTTGATTTGTCCTTGACCTTGTGTCCGAAAAACCCCAATATCTTACGGAACCCTATTTTTTTCCAAAATAAAATATAGCCTATGTTACTCGTGGATAATGTAGCCTTCGAATGGTGAAAGAATTTTTTAAATCGGTCCAGTAGTTTTAGAGCCTATTCATTACAAACAAAGTTTTCCTCTTTATAATACAGTGCAACCTTAATATAACGAACCTCAATATAACGATTGCCTCGATTTAACAAATTCTTCGTAATCCCCTTGAATTGTCCATAAGAGTCAATATAAAATATACCTTTATAATGCGAACATTTTTTGCGAACAACCTCTTTATAACGAATTTTCAACTATCAAGAAAAAGTATTCATACCTCTAATTAACGAATTTTGTCAACCCAAAACCTTTATATAAAGTTCCCGCCAATATAAACTCTTAATGTTATAGTATGTGATTCATGTCGCGACATGTTTCGACACGCTATTGTTCGTAAAACAATCATTGTTGTTTGATGGAAAGTAATGTAAACACTTCTGCTCGTCACTATTGTTAAAGATTTAAGTTAAAATGGCTAAGAAACGTAAAAGGTATTCATTTACCTCTTTATAACGAATTTTAGACCAACCTAACCTCAATATAACAAACCTCAGTTCAACGAATGACTTGATATAACGAATATTTTCTTGTTCCCTTCCGATTTGTTAAATCGAGGTTGCCCTGTATTAGTATAGACAAGCTGAACCCCGCTGTGCTACCCGAGGTACGACAATACCGTGGGCAACGCCGCGAGGCGAAGCTATATCTTAATAAATTGTAGCTTTTGTGTTATTCTGAAGTATAAGCTATATTATTGTAAAGTTTCACCAAAATCCATTCAATAGTTTTTGCGTGAAACAGCAACAAACACACTCACTTACATACTTACAAATTTTCGCGTTTATAATATTAGTAGGATGCAAAGTAGTCAGGCTCACTAACAAGTAAACAACAGGCCCTACTCAACCAATTATCAGTTATCATGCATTAAATAATATGTGTACAACAGTTGCATGATGATTAGTTTTCGCGTGAAAGTGTAACAAAGAAACTTGCATTCACATTTATAATATTAGTATGAATACCTATACTTTCTGAGGGTCACAAAAAATTCCCTCATTTTACATCCAAGTGATGCCACTGGCAGAAATGTAAGTGGAACAGAATAGACTGCACGGTTGGCCTAGTGGTTTAAGCGTTCACTACAACGCTTGCTACTGCGCCAAGTGCCGTGGGTTCAAATCCTACGTGGGACATCACTTTGTGTGATCCACAAAATGTTGTCCTGAGTCTGGGTGTTCTTTGTGTCCGTTACATAAATAATAAATAAATAAAGTCCCCCGCGACACAGGATGTATACTCCTAATGCGGGAGTTGTCTTACACACACACTCATGTCTACTCTATCATCATCATTAGCCTATCGCAGTCCACTGCTGGACATAACCGTCTCCAATTGCACGCAACTTGATATATCTACTGAATATATTTGTTAACACCATTTCCCCCTGATTCAGTTAACGCTTCTGTGTATCTTCAACTTTAAGGCTATGAGTTTAAAGTTGAAAATAACACAGGAACATTGCTTAAAGTTAAATAATGTTTATGAACAAGGGGGTTAATTTATTAACACAGATGTTACTATCAGTATTGTTGAAATGCCATAGGAAACGTGTCATATGTTTCCTTAGTTAAGAACTCAAAATACTTGGTTGCACAGAAACAGTCTGTTTTTTGTCATATGTTTACTTACGAGTACAATTGTAAATACATTGAGTGGCGGGTATCGAGTCAATATTAGTCAGAAATATGGTTTAAAATTTTTTAATTCAGGTGTTCTTTTTTCCATTTTTAGTAATCTTGATTTGATATCATCTTTTTTATTTTGGCGGATATGTTACACTTGATGCAATAATGTCATTGCATTTTGTTATCTTCTTTAGCAATTAATTAAACTCTATATATCCCAACTCGTAAGCCTGCCAACAATACAAAAATATATATATAATTATTATATTATATGTATACGCTGTATACCAAGCTAAACAGAGCTTGTATTACGGGTACTAGACAACTGATAATACATACCTTTTTTGAAAATGATGATGTTCTCCGAGCCGATTACAGGCACGGCGGCCAGTCTCAATAGAGACCAGCCAACTACGCAGGAGATATTATAGTGCACAAGTGTGTGCGCAAACACAGGTTTTGAAAATACATACATATAATATGTACATATAAAATACACAAACTCCGAAACAAATATTTACAGAGCATACAAACGTTTGGTCCGACCTGGGAATCAAACCCGAGACCTCAAGCACAGTACACAACACACACTATCACTGCGCTACTGATGCAATTAAAAAAAATGAATATGTAGA
This sequence comes from Spilarctia lutea, assembly GCA_916048165.1. Lineage (NCBI taxonomy): Eukaryota > Metazoa > Arthropoda > Insecta > Lepidoptera > Erebidae > Spilarctia > Spilarctia lutea. The sequence continues at coordinate 20,602,226 of OU696479.1, forward strand.
ATTAAAGTACTCATTTTGTTATATTCCAGGTGACAACAAGTTAGTGTTATACGAGAAGACATTTCTCAACCGCCTTCGCAGCACCGTTCTGTGTGAATGCGAAGGTTACGTCCAGTCTATGTCGTGGCACGACCGCTTCGTGGCCTGGGCCAGTGAGGTGGGCGTACGTGTCTACGACCTCGTCGCACGGTGTTCCCTTGGGCTCATCCAATGGGAGAAAAGTCCCAATAGATCCATAGAAGATTACCGGTGCAATCTACTCTGGTCCGCCTCGAAAACCCTCATGATTGGCTGGGTGGATACCATTAGGATATGTGTTATCCGAAAGCGTAGTCAAATTGAACTTCAAACGAGAGATGTTACGGAATATTTAGTGGATCCTATATACACTTTTCAGACTGACTACTTTATCAGTGGCTTAGGACCTTTAGATGATCAATTAGTGTTGCTGGGAGTGCCCAAAGAATGTGATCCAGAAACTGGCAAAGCCCAGCGTCCCGTGCTCGTTGTCGCTGACTACAAAGACTGCGAATTCTGTGAAATATCCTCAGATACCCTCAATATTCGTGGGTACGAAGAATATTCTTGTAATGACTATTATTTAGAAATGCTCATCGAAGAAAATAGATTTTTTATCGTATCACCCAAAGATATTGTAGTCGCTTGTCCATATGATATCGATGACAGGGTCAGTTGGCTCACAGAGCATAGTCGGTTCGAAAAAGCAATAACTGTTCTTGAAGAAGTAGGAGGGAAGACGAATAAACACTCAGTGGTGACAGTAGGGGTACAATATTTAGATCACTTGCTGTCAGAACACCTGTATCAGGAGGCAGCAATACTTTGTGCCAGGATTTGCAAAAATGACAAGATGTTATGGGAAACTCAAATCATGAAATTCCAAGCTATGCAACAGCTACGAACTATATGCCCATATGTGCCTAAAACCCCGGACCAAGCACTGAACTCACATATATACGAATCAATATTATATGAGTATCTAAAATCAGACCCACGGGCATTTTTAAAACTAATTCAGGAATGGAATCCTGGCTTGTACAAGATAGGTGTGGTTATTAAAGCAGTTTTGGAATATTTGTTGACATCGGCTGACAACTTGCTCGCGGATCCAGATTCTGATTCTGATTCGAAACAAGCTAACAATAATATTTATTTAGAGGCTTTAGCACTGCTTTATTGTCATCAGAAAAAATATGACAAAGCATTATCAGCATACTTGAAACTGCAGCACAAGGACGTGTTCACATTGATCACCAAACACAAAATGTATAACGTGATTCATGACAAAATACTTGATCTGATGACCCTCGACTGTGATAAAGCTCTAGCGGTACTTCTCGACAAAACAAAAGTACCAGTAGAAGTAGTAGAAGAACAACTTGCCAATAACGATGTTTTACTCTTTAAGTATTTAGACGCTTACAGCAAAGTTGAACCTAACGGCAAATACCATGGCAAGTTAGTTAGATTGTACGCAAAGTACGCTAGAGAAAAACTTCTTCCGTTTTTAAAATGTAGCGATAATTATCCTATACAGGAAGCGCTAGACGTTTGCCAAAGTAACGAATTTTATCCAGAAATGGTGTTCCTGCTGGGCCGTATCGGCAACACCAGAGAAGCTCTACAAATAATAATTAAACAATTGAACGACATAAACCAAGCCATCAATTTCTGTCAAGAGCACAACGATAAAGAGCTTTGGACAGATCTGATCAAACGAACTGTCGACAGGCCAGAATACGTGACGTTACTCCTCAAGAGAATAGGAAACTATGTCGACCCTCGTATGTTGATACAGAACATACAATCTGGTTGCGAAATAAAAGACTTGAAAGATTCTTTAGCGAAGATGATGTGCGATTATCACCTTCAGCTGTCGGTGCAGGAAGCGTGCAAGGAGATCACATTACGGAACTATTTCGATCTGCACGAAAAGTTGATCATGAGTCAGCAGCGAGGGATATCGGTCACCGATGACTTCTTGTGTTGTGTGTGCCAGGGCCGGATCATCATTAGGGACTTGTCGAACGCTTTCGATCTAATGGTGTACAACTGCCGGCATTCCTTCCACAAAAAGTGCATCCCGGACAGTGATGAGTACCAAAATTGTGCAGTGTGTAGTGCCGTCAAAATGTGATCGGCATGTTAAAGCTCAATCTCTAGTTAGATACTGTATATAATTAAACAATATTTTTCCATTACAAACTGTACAATTATGTTAATCAACTAATTATTTCAAATGTTTATCAATGTTTGGTGCTTTTATAATGAAATGGCTTGTATTGTTTTTCCTGTAATTAGATAAACCGGGTACCAATAAACCAATAATATATAAAATAACATATTGAAATACATGGAATTATTTAATGTAGATTTACATCTATCCCAAACAAGAACAATAGTTTTATTATTATTATTTCAAAAGACAACTCCCCAACACTAGAAATAATTCCTGCGTCGCGAGGGACTTACAAACACATGAAACGGACACAAAGAACACCCTGATTTAGAACAACAATTTGTGAATCACACAAAGTGTTATTCCATGTGGGATTTGAACCCACAACACTTGGCGACGCGACGTAGGGAACGACGTAGCGACGGCTTAACCACTAGACCAAACGTGCAGTTAACCATCAAGTTACTTATCAAGGTATGACAGCATTTTCATAATGACTAATATACAGAGTTTGATTTAGTAAAAGCAGGAGACTAAAACATAAAAAAATCGAAAACAAATTGAGATAAAGAAAATAGATAGGATTTTTTTTTTTTTTATTGAATTGGAGGCAAACGAGCAGACGCATCACCTGATGGTAAGCGATTACCGCCGCCCATGGACACCTGCAACACCAAAAGCGTCACAAGTGCGTTGCCGACCTTTGGGGATGGGGGGAGGGAATGGGGGAGGGGTTGGGGTGGGGTATGGGCCTCCGGTATCCTCACTCACTCGGTGAAACACAGCGCAAGCGCTATTTCACACCGGTTTTCTGTGAGGCCGTGGTATCACTCCGGTCGAGCCGGCCCATTTATGCCGAAGCGCGGCTCTCCCACGGTGATTAGAACTTTTGGACGGCGTAGCGGTTTAAGCGGTCGCCATACCGCTCTCTACTGTGCTAAATGTTGAGGGTTCAAAGACCACATGCGACCATACTTTCGTGTGATCCACAAATTGTTGTTCTGCGTGTACAGGCGATTAGCATAACTAATAAAATTATTAGACTAATATGTACTTTAAATTCCCGTTCTATTGTAAATGACCATGTCTCTGTACCATCATCAGAACTGGCAACACACTGGGTAATAAGGGCTCCGGTCTCCATTGAAAACAAATATGATAATGTGAAAAAATAAAAGTTTTGAGACTATATTCGTAAGGTTTACAATGTTAAACTTTCGCGTTGCATCATTATCAAGTATTAGGTATAGTGCCCGAACTTAAAACAGTGTTATATAATACATATTGTTGAATGAAAGAAGTCACGACGACAATAGATGCACTCCGGTAGGTGGCCCGTGTTGCTTCACGATAGCAGCATGTAGTAACACATGACAATGTACATACCGCGTTTATATACTGTTATTGTAATACTTTGTAAGGTTGGCAGCGCTGAGTCTAATCAAACCTGATACAGGTCTATGAATCGGTACAGAAAAATCGTATATTTTCTAGAGTATCCAAGTGGAAGGGCGCAAGAGCGAACTGAGTCTTATAAAGAAGACACAGGCTGTGCTCGGGCGAGGAGAACCGTTTCACCCTGTTCAGTTTCCCTAGCTTCCTCAAGGCCTGACCGGGTTCGCGCTGATTGAGACGCCGGTAACTATCCATCCGATTGCACATTTTTATATTTTTGTAAGAAAATTTCGGCTACATGAACGACTCTCTAGTACTGGTTAAGGGACACGGCTTACTTCTTTCCTTGTTTTTTTCCTAATTACCGCAGAGTTGTTTTAGCGGGGTGTTTCTCAGAGGGAAACTAACGTCCAAACCAGCAATCACATAAAAACACGATCGAACCACAACACATAGGCAGGGGGAATCTTGCAGCTTCTGACGACTTGTTTAGGCCCGGTGTATATTCGTGGAAGAGAGAGGGGAAAGGAAGTTCGTACAACATAGTCCTAGCTCATGCGTCTTCAAGGCACTGGATATCCAAAGACATTTTCTATCCCGTTCGTAAAAATAGGGTCCCTAAGTAGTACTTGTTCACAGCCTCATAAAGTCACTGTACGCCCTTGGTCTCAGCTCAGCTCAGCCATACGCCACTCATCTGAGGTAGATTCAACGATTGACCTCTTTTCTAATGAGAAATATATATGTATACATATAATATATTATATATAATCGTATACAACTTCAAGCATAGAGCTCTCCAATATTCATGGCGTCCGTGTCACATGGAGGTTCAACATAATTTTCGTTTTATCGTTTATCGTACTCGTTTAGAGACCCCAGTGAGACCATTGAGTGTTGTGCTAAGGTCTTTCATGGTTGTTTGATGTCAAATTCATTTGAACATGTCAAGTTCGAATGGGCTTGTAAAAAGTTCTTTCAGTGGCGCAGTAAATAAGTATTTTCAGAGATATTACGTCTTCGAGGGTTAAACTTCAAGGAATCTCAAGAAAATTTACAAGCTGCTTTTAGGGAGTCTGCTCCTGCGTGAGCAACAATTACTGTTTGGTTTTGTGAACTTAAACGTGGTCGAGAGAACTTAAACGATGACCCCAGACCCAGGTCGACCACCAACTACAGTAAATCATGAAAACGTCATCAGGGTAGAGTGGCTATAGCGAGGGAACCGACTTATTACATATCGAGAGATACAGAAGTCCGAAGAATATAACCTTTACTATGCTTGGCTTTTACAACTATAAAAAAGCAGTTGATTCGATTGAAACTTGGGCTATTGGTGGTATTGACTACTGGTACTGGACAAGAAAGTAATGATGCAGGAAGACATAAAATCTTTGATTACGGTTTGGTACTACTCACTGCGGCGCTGGAAGACGTTTCTAGACTGGAATGGACTTGGTATTAATATTAATGGCGAGTGTATCACCCCCAAAAGAATCACAGTGTCGGGCTCGGATCTAGAACATGTCCGACAATACGAGTACCTTGGTGTTTGGGTAAATAAAGAATGGGACTATGATCAAGAAATTCGTGCCCGGATTGCAATTGCCCGAGCTTCGTTCAAAAAGATGGAAAAGTGTATGTATGTGGATGTAAACTTAATATCAAGCTCTGGGTTCTGATTCTCCATTGCTATGTGTGGCTAGTTGTTTTCTACTGTGGACTCTGAAAGACAACACTCAAATACGCCTCGAAGCATTTGAGATGTGGTGCTACAGTGTAATGCTCCGCATTCGATGGGCCGAGAGAGCGCCTAATGCTAATGAGTGCTCCAACTTATTGGTAGAAATCGCGAACTTTTGTCTATCATCAAGCAGAGAAGAGTGGCATACCTGGGCCATGTGCTGCGAAATGAGCGTCGCCAGCTACTCCAGCTCATTATGATGCGTAAGGTTTGCGGAAACGACCTGGAAGTAGAACAAAGTTTTGGCTGTGCAACATCCGTGAATGGACGAACATTGCAAGTGACGAGGAACCATTCCGCTTGGCTCAGAATAGGCCACATTTCTGAGAGCTGACAGCTGTAGGAGCAGCACTTGAAGAAGAAGAAGTCTTACCCCACTTAAAATTTGGTAATGATCTAGTCGTCATGGCGGAAACCCTGTAAGACTTTAACACAATGCTCGATGGCCTCAGAATGGTCTTCAAAGACCCGCTGGTCTTAAAATTAACTTATATAAGACGGAAATTATATAAATAATATAAAAAATGTCGAAACTATGTCGCACCCGCTCCAGTGAAAATTGAATGCTCAAGTTATTGACGTTTACATCCGTCTCGCACTTACAACGAAACTCGAGAGCACGAATGCTGTCACTTTAGGTTAATCTTGTGTAGGTAAGAGAGAATTTTACCGCCCCGGTCAAGCCTGCCCATTCGTGCTGAAATCAGCGTGCCTATACTACTTTATACTTATGCGTAAGGTATATGTAATCGTCGTCTAGGTATCATATTCTGCTAGAAAGGTCTAAATTGAAACGCTATCGCATCATATAAGAATGATGTAGTGCATCAGAAAATTTTTTTGAGCAGTGTATGTCGCCAGTGATGATAATGGTACAGAGATGTTGTCGCCCACAATAGGGCGGAAATGTAAAATATATATTTGTCCAATATTTAATTATGTTACGTATTCGCATTTCAATGCTTTTATATTATTCATTTCAATAACTAGTGCAGAATCATTTCGGAGGTTGTTAGTATATAAATTATTCGAACCCACATAAATTTCATTTACGTTCAAGAAGTTTTCTTTACGTTCACAAATTATTTGATCAATTTAAATAAATAAACATTATTGTATTTTTTTTAGATTTTTCAGATTTTTTATTAAAAAACGTAAATTTTCTGTTTCCGATCAAAATCAAAATATAATTTAAAAAGAGAAAAAGCGAACGCATCTTATTAACGTTCCTATTTTTACTCAGGAAAAAGGTAGGAAATGCATGTTTTTGAAAGTGCAATTGGTAAAATAAAACTAACTGTATAAAGTACATTAAACCTGAACAAAAATATAACTTTAGAAAAAGTAATTCTATACTAACATTAACGTCACAAAGTTCAATGTAATGTAATGATAACTACAGAAAATTAATAAACGTTGTTTTGGGGAACGTAAAACGGAATAGGGATTTATTGTTTATTCCCATGTGGTGGAAAAATGGACGCGCACATGATTCTGTGAGGTTTTGAAAATGTTTTGCATTAATGTTCATGTACGTTGAGCGATCAAAGTGACGTGTTTGTGAAATTGTGCTGTGTAAAGATGACAGATATGCCGCCTTATCTCGCGGTCAAAGATGACGAGAAAAAGAGTGATAACACCGAAAGTGATATTTCTAAAGACGTCGACGACTGGGATTTACCTTTGAGTTTTAATAAACCTAGGCACCTTGAGCCTATCAAAGGTGCCGAGCGAGTGGAACACACATGGCGGGTTAAGGAAAAGGTACGTATACTTCTCTCAATAGAGAGCCGTATCGTGAGTAATTGCGTAGCAATAAAACGTTACTGCGATGAAAACAAACGCACATGGTTGATTGACTGATTGCGTCGTTACCAGCGTCTGGGTCGATTTACAAAAAAATACTACTTTGTTTTTGTAGTAAAGTTGCACGCTATTACTGAATGAAGCTTGTAGTTATTGCATGTTTTCCTCGTGTTTCTCGTCTTTATTTATCTCGTTCTAGATAATATCACATAAAAAATCGATTGTAGTGTTTTATGACTTGTAATGTTAACAAAAATAATTTTGACAAGTGTCTATAACACAAGTTTGTTTACTAACATAAGTCATGATATTATTTAAATGTCATTGATATTTGACCTGCTGCCATAACTGATTAGGTTTAATATTATGTGTAACTGAAGGTGCATCAAATGTTTTACGGAATTTTCCGTTTATTCTTTACAGACAATCAGAAAATTAGTTTAAATTTAAAATGTACTATTCCAATGACATACAAATCTTTCAATTTTTATTTTTCTGAATGCTGTCAATAATATTGTTCTGATGTATTCTTATTTTTAGTTTTATTATGTTAGTAGGGCAGGTGTTGGGTTTCAATTTCAAGTGGATCAGCATGACAAAAGTATCATAGATTGGCTCAGATATGGTCTGAATGCATGAATGAAAATCTGTATGTTTAACACCTTCTTTTTTTTATTTTTATGTTATAGGATGAGAAGCGTCACCACATGGTAAGTGACTACAACACACCCTCAACATACGGAAATGAAGAGACAAATTTATGTGGTTACTCCTCTTCCCCTATTCAGGGGGGAAGAGGTTTGGGAATGTGGCAACCCCACTCACTTGGTGATAAGCAAACAAGAGAATTGCTTAGCACCAGTTTTCTGTGAGACTGTGTGCTCACACAAAGCCATAGGTCAACTATGGCTCTTCTCCAGCAACTTTGCTGAAATGTCCACAGTACTGTACGCAAGTGTATGTCTGCTGTTTAAATGCTAAAAGCATTGCCCAGTTCAATGGGTCATATTTTCCAACCATTTCACAGGTTGACACTTAAAACCGTTTACTATGCTTTCTAGTCGTGTGTATTATATAGTAATAACATAATTACATATTGCAAATTTTTGCAATTGAGGCCCTATAACATGTATTTGACAATGAACATTTTTATTCTTTGGTTACATTTACAAGTTTCCAATCTTGTAAGTTGTGCAAATCAGATTGTCCTGAGTGCATGATAGGATCACCAAAGTACTTTTCAACATCGCAGAACATGACTCACAAGTCAAATAGTGTTGGAGTCTGACTTTGTATGATCATTATAATAGATAGTTTTCCAACTATTTCAGAAGTGTTCTATGTATACCCAAGTTTTTAAGTTTCAACAATTGTAAGAAACTTTATCAAGACATGTTCAATATCTTGATAATTAACATCCACACTATGTTTACTAATTTTCTTTGACCACAAGCTTACACATTCCAGTATTCTGCGGATGTCTTCTTAACAAAGCCATGTTCTTTTACAGATATAATGTTTTGTCTGATGCGGAATGACCAAATATGGTTAGTCTAAACTTGGGGCTGCCCTATCACTACCACTGTTAGTGAAAGAGGTTCTCATTATTATCTATGTTTGGATATTAATTGCTTCCATTGCTCCGAAACGGATGAGTGGAGGTACTAGCTAATTGGTTTGGAGTTTCAAATCTATTACAAAAATAATTTAACAATCAAAATCGTCACTATCCATACTTAGAGAATTTGAAAATTCTTCTTGGTGACATTTACTCTTAATATTGGTAAATGTCCATCTGATCTGTATTCACAATCGCTATTATTCTTTTTCTGTTGTTCAAAGTAACAACACTGACAAATCCAGCTAATGCAATGATAAAATGTGTATACGTTTGTCTTACTACTAAAGTCAAACTTAAAAAATGTACATCAATACACACGATTTGGACCATACCATACAGATTGTTCACCCTGCACATGCTAAAGAAATTTACCACCACCAATATTTACAATTCAATTGGAATTTATTATGTCCTCATTCTTAACCTTCTAGTTGGATAATCACCAATTTTTTTTAAGTTTTCAATAAAATTCCGTCAAAGTGCAATGTTGCGTTGGGTTTCTATGCCTAATAGGGCTAACCGATCAGTGTCAACTATCGTCATCAATCTATCATAAACACCTGCAACTCAACGGTACAAGTGCGTTGCCAATGTTTTGAGTTCGCACCTCTTGATTCTGTTCACCTCAAAAGGTCGTCGGTAATCTCATTGTATCCGTGAAAAGTAACGAAAATTACTTAACACCAGCTTTGTTACGGGAACTGCTCTGACTCATCAGCGGCAGCTCGTCAACCTCTCCTACCTGCTGACACAGGTGCTGACTGGCCACGACTATTTCCGAAAGTACTTGTATCAAAGAGACCGAGAGCCAACATCCGAGGGGATATCTCACACGTAACAAAGCTGCCACTTCACGGCGACCAAGGACGTAGAAAGCCTTTGCTAGTAGTAATTCTTGAAGGACGTGAAGTCCACTAAAGAGACGATGAAATGCGAATGGTAGAGAGAAAGTAGCCTCCTGTCATTATGAGGTTGATGCGAGGCTGACCGTAGCCATAGCACAAGCAAACCTCCGATTGTGATTAAACGTTTTCGCTACCCTAAATCTTAGGCGAACACGGAAAGGAGGATAAGACCTGACACCTGTGGTCGCCAGGGTTAACGGGGACTTTATTCCTAGTTCAGGAAATAGACCCACATGATTCAGAACAGTTAAGTGGGAAACACGTCATAATCTACCTAGCTTCGACCCAATTTATTCCGCACAATCTCTTTAAAAGCGGAAAATTTCTTAGCCGTTATCGAACCGTTAGACCTGGCATCTAAAATTCTTACTTCCTCGAACCAATGGCGCAAGGAGAGTGATCAGGGAGGATCAAGCCCTTATTTCAACTCACGCCTGAGTTGAAATACGACTTTTACGATTATTTTGGCGATAGTGCCCGTCAAGGAAGAATGGCTAAAAAAATGACACTGCGGTCTTGCTTCCCAGCAAGAGACCTAAAACCTATTGGTAGAACTCTGACTGTACAAACAAATTACAAATCTCAGTGCCTAACTTATTACGTACCTATGATGTGCTATACCTTTTCTCTATTACCTATGCACTTTTATCCTGGATTCCCAAGCACCAATATCATCACAACCCTTCGGTTAAAATTGGGAAGTTGTACACATGATAACTGTGCTCGTTGTGAGAACTTTTCACATTTATCGACACAGGATTAACAGTTACTCTGAAGTTTGGCGTGTCTTTAGAAGATGGCATAAATGTATTGTATTGTTTCATAGCATGTGGAGGTCGCCACAAGTAATGTATAAATAAAATGTCACTCTCTATAACACATCTTTGTAAATTATGTTAGTCTGTTTATCTACTCTACTAAGGCACAGTGACTGACTGCTGCGTAGACGGGAGAAAGATGCTCTTCTTACATGCCCCATGTCTAGTCGAATTGGTGACCAGACTGGATAATTACTACCTGCGTTGGGTATCCTTGTTGATTCCAATGTTGCTGTCTGGCTGAGACTTAATTGGCGTTCGCTACTGTGTACACGATGGTGTTAATGGTACTGCTGCTGATCTACTTCTTGAAGGGTTTATTATTTTATTTCAAAAACTTCATGCCTTTGTGTATATGGGCGGATTTAATGCCTAGAGCATGTTGACAGAAGAATTATTTTAAATACTGCTACTACGATTCCTTCTATATCCGTTTCAAACGGGTTAGACCGCTCGCTGTATCTGAAGTGTAAAACAGTTCTTGAAGAGTCCCAAACACGTCGAGGTCACTACTGTAGAGGAACGGGTGTTATCTTCCTCAGACCCCCAGGGGTTTCTCCGACCAGGCGAGGTGATCATGCCTGGCGGCCTGAAGATTAACAGATAACGTTAGGAAATTATATTATTATAGGTGCTAATGGGCGGGCTTTTTGTATCGCCACATAGCAGTTAGTCGCATAGTTCGGTGTGTTCGAGAAGGCTCCGAATTATATTTTTGTTTCATAGTCATCACACCTAAATTACCTAGTGGTCTAAGAGTAAAATTCGTATCAGGTTGGTACTAATGTGATATTCTGTAATAGACCTACGCTTCGTAGGCACCTATAAACCTTAACCTATATGTCCCTGTAGTGCCTTCCTTTTAAGTTCTTTTAGAGATAAAAACAGGTAAGTTCGGGAAATCTGTCACTGGGAGTTTTAAGGCGAGAGACGGAATGTGAGAAGGAATCGGGTTCATTACAATGGTTTTATCATTGCCGGTTAAACAAGACTTGCCGCAGTGAGCGGTCGAAACGTTGACGGGTCGAAGTCGTATTCTACTACTAATGTTAACTATACATACGTCGTTAGTATGCTATGTCCTCTCAATATTATGTCTACTTCAGCGGATTTTCCCAATACTTTATATTTTTTATAATTTTGTCGTCTTGCACTTGGGCCAATGTAGGTACATCTAGGGATACACTGTCATGTTCTTGTATGCCTGCTGTCAAGCTTCTGTACTTGCACCCTATGGAACAATAACTTCGAGAAAGTAAGATACATTTCTTATAAATTGTCATTCTGCGCTGGTTTTGGTTATTACTGCGCTTCCTGGGATCAGCTTCTTGGGGCTAGGATCCGTTACGACACTGCTGGATGGAGCTGGTCTGCTTTATTGGCACTACTACTTTAGGAAGTCTCTGAAAGCACTTGATTATGGTTTATATTCTATTTAGGAGAAGCTGTTTTCATCGGAAAATTGTGGAGAAAAGTATTCGCCGTCTGACTCGATGTGATGTTTGTAAGCAAGTTCCAGTATTCACTTAAACTCTGCTACTTAAAGGTTTAATTTTTATTAATATTTCTTTGGCTTAAAAACTAAATTGACATAAGAATATGTTGTAAATAAATAAATAATGTGGAAAATAGGGCTCTTTATCTACCAACTTCACAATTTAGGATATAAATCCCAAGTCATAGTTACTTATGTCTTCTCTCAAAAGGACATAAGTGACACCCGTGGTCGTAATACTAAACTTTAACACAGCACACTGAAAAATACTCACGTAGTCATTTGGTTATCAACAGCAGAACAATCTAATCTGCTAATAAAAGTAGTATCGGCCTCAGAACGCCATTTTTGGCGTCTACAGACCACAAGTGGATGTCGGTCACTTCAGTAACACATACACTTTCTTAAACTGTAGTTAAATGTTGTTATTTTCTTTATACAGTACAAGACTCATTGCGTGGCACTCGTTCTTTGCCTCAATGTTGGAGTGGACCCTCCAGACGTGGTGAAGACGCAGCCGTGCGCCAGACACGAATGCTGGATCGGTAAGTAGAACCTAAAAGATAAGTTTATGAGAACAGAAATAGCTTTTCCAATTTCATGCAGGGCCTATGATTTTATAATCTCACGCAAAACAAAGTGCTAGGTTATTAGGTTAACATATTTTTTTACTTTATCTCGGGCGTTTACTACGAGTTTTTTCGTGTTGGATATAAAATAGCTTTAGCACATATTGTGGCACATTAACACATGTACATATTATGGCACTCAATCTAACAAACCCCAAATCTACCTTTAGGTCTAGTAATAGGTCTTTACCTATGAAATTGCGTTTCTACAGTACTGGTCATTTCAAATAAAAAAAAGTTTGTAATGGCTCTGTATTCTAAATTTTGTTTTAAAACCACAACATTCTTTTTACAAACTCAGTCTTTTGTTTTTTGATTAGCGTTGTATTTTCATTACATTTGAACATTTTTCGTCATAATGGATACTTTAAAAATTCGTGTAATTATGGAATATGAGTTCCGTCGTGGCACCAACGCGACACAAACGGCACGTAACATCAAAAACGTTTACGGAGAGAACTGTACAAACGAACGCACAACCCTTTATTGGTTTTCCCGGTTCCGTTCTGGAAATTTTGACTTGAAAAATGAAGCTCGTGGTCGTTCGGAGACTTTGGTTAACAATAATGAATTAAAGGCGATTGTGTAAACTGCCAATGCGTTGGCAAAGATGCGTCGATTGCATGGGTGATTACTTCGAATAACGGAAATAAAAAAGTTTGAAAAAATAAGTACTTTCACTTATTGCATACAAAACGGCAATTTCATAGGTAAAGACCTAATATTATTCAAATAACTAGCTTCTAACAGCTCAGCCCGCGTGTGTGTCTGTTATCACAGTAGCCCATGTCCTTCCCCTAGAATCAAAGTATCTTCATGCCAAATTTCATTGAAATAGGGTGCAGCGGCTTAGCAATATCAATACTGCGTTAAGACAGGAGACTGATAAAGAACGAACCGTGCGTTTTTTGTTTAAAAGAAATCCGTAATGTAAACTTCGATTTGTAAAACGAAAATTGTGATATGTGACGGATGTGGATTCTTCACGATAGCCGAAAGCGAAAAATACAATGACTGACCCCAGGTCGAACGCCACAACAGTGCCCTATTTAGCAAAGCTTACCAATAAAAATGTAAAAGTAACTGTTTGGTGGTCTATCCGTAGTTGTTATTCACTAATGCTCAGTTCCTATACTTGAAAAACGATCCGTTCTAGGTACGAATAGTAGTATATTATACGGGGTAAGGTAAAATCGTTCCTATAAAAAATAAATTGAGGAACGGTATTTACGACTCGTAGTCGGTTGTAGAAAATTTTTACACGATGGCGATTCGTTAAATATAGGAACCGGGCATAAAGCTTTCTCAGGTGTTATCAACTTTGGGTTCGACTTCGAACAATGCCAAAACTAGCAGTTCGAACAGTGGCAACAGACTACCATATTTTTTCGTGGTTTAGACAATTTACTTCGTGTTAAAAAAAAGTTCCCAAGAGGCAGTATAAAATTCTGTCACACAATTTGTCGAATCTACAGCCTTAGACTTATATCGCAAAGGTATAAATGCACTTCCGATTACATGGCAACAATAAGAAAGACCAACGAGGTTAAATATTTTGAGTACCCAAATAAACATGTTACATTTTAGAGAAAAACAAGTTTTAATTTTTGATTACAAAACGGCCAATTCATACTGTAACCCCTCAAATATTATTAGTATAAATGATAATTTAATAAATATCATTTATAAATTTCATTTAATATATAGTGGAAGTAACACATCTTCTTATAGTCCACGGGCCCACATATAAGGGATTTCAGTGATTAATAACAGGCTGAAAGTTTATACACCGCTTCGTTTTGACGAGACACCCAACTTTTATCATTGGACCAAATTCTGATAGTGGCAGGAAAAAGCGCGATAGGGAGCGAAACACGTCGATTTGATGAGTGTCCCAAATTAAATAATAACAGTTTCTAAACATCAATACTTTGAGAAAATACGATGGAAAACTGAGAAAAACTTGTGGCATACAAATTGAATGGTAAATTCCGAGTGACCCCCAGCTCTAACATGTCAGAATGGTGACTTGAAAAAATTTATTAATTACAAGCTGATTTTTGTTTTGGGGCTTGCAATATATATGTATTTTATCAAAAATGCATCGGCATACAAATTTGTTGGTAATTTTTTTGAGACATACACTCGAAAGTTGTCAAGTTTATGTTAATCTTTTTTTGATTAATAACAACTTCTTTTTTATTTTTTTCTGTTAAGAATCAAACGTATAACACCATGAAACTATTGGCATACAAAAAAAAATGGAAGCGATTGATTACAAATGAACTTTTCGAAATTTTAAAACAAATTAAATTTTGAAACATAGTATGTTGAAGTCCTGTACATAATTTTCGCCAGCTTTTGTTGGAAATTGCTTAAATGGAAAATACGTATACAATATTACAGCTTATTTAATAAAAATGATTATTATTTTTTAAATTACTTAATTATATAAACAATTACAGCAATAAAAACAAGGGAATTGCATGAAAATTTGTTGAATTTTCTTGTAACGAGTGATTTAGCTATTGAACTACTTATTTATTTTATTATTCAGATAACAACAATTTTTAAATGATAGTCAAGTAAGGAAAAAATCATTGTTTTGTAAAACAATTTGTAAAATCAGACCACTTGTATGTGGCGCCCTCCCAGCGTCTAGTTGACACATCTGTGTCATCACTTCTGGGTGGTCTCGCGAAATTTAATTAAACATGTAATTAAAATGACGATATCTCAAAATTTTTGTATGGTACCATTATATAATACTTATGTCTCTGGAATTGTTATGAAACAAACTAATTTCTAAATTATGAATTAGGCCAGTCTTGCCTAGTCATGTATTATTAATTCTTATGATACAGATAATTCTGAAGATGACGATAACATCACACATAGTGAAGAGTCATCGAGTGACGAATTTGATGAGGATTGATTGATTTTTTAAATATTTATCATTAATTATTTAAAAGTTTAATTTTTTTCATGCTAAGCATGCTAATTTTGCATTAATTTTTTTGTTAAGAAAGTTCTGATAATACACTCAAAATACAAGCTTTTATTTTTATAACATTAGTTTAATACAAATGAAACCAGTGGTTACAAGACATAAGTACGGAGCACATATTAAATGATTCGATTTTTTGTTTTTGTAGGTTAACCTCAAAAATACCATTTTTTTTGTAGGTCACTATTATATTTAGATTGAAATTAAGCAAATGATCATAATTTTTTCGTGGCATACAGTTATCAATCAAAAAAAGATTAACATAAACTTGACAACTTTCGAGTGTAGGTCTCGAAAAATTTACCAACAAATTTGTATGCCGATGCATTTTTTATAAAATATATATATTTTGCAAGCCCCAAAACAAAAATCAGCTTGTTATTAATACATTTTTTCAAGTCACCATTCTGACATGTTAGAGCTGGGGGTCACTCGGAATTTACCATTCAATTTGTATGCCACAAGTTTTTCTCAGTTTTCCATCGTATTTTCTCAAAGTATTGATGTTTAGAAACTGTTATTATTTAATTTGGGACACTCATCAAATCGACGTGTTTCGCTCCCTATCGCGCTTTTTCCTGCCACTATCAGAATTTAATCCAATAATGAAAGTTGGGTGTCTCGTCAAAACGAAGCGGTGTATAAACTTTCAGCCTGTTATTAATCACTGAAATCCCTTATATGTGGGCCCGTGGACTATTATTGTTGCCTGTCCTAAAAAAATATTTGATAGCAACTGCAAACACAATAAAAAACACTAAAATGTTAAAGTTACTGTGTTCATGGTCGCGAATTGTTATGTCTATCGACAAAAACGGGCGGTCGTCCAATACTTCACCAATGGTATAAACAAAGCTCATTAAATGTGCAACGACACACTGGTATCACGGGGTGACCTCATCGGGATCTACGCACGTCTCGGCTCTCGACATGCACGCGTCACGTGACTCTGGACGTACGTACCATGTGAGGTGTAGGTAGATAAACGTGCGTGAACGTAACATTGTGAATACAATTCGCTAGTAAGTAGTAAGGTCAGGTTGGCGAATAGTCTTAACAACATCCTTGATGACCATGTTGGTCTATTCGCTGGAGATTTTGGCGCATGACTGCTAAATCAGGGGTTTTGGGTTCAGTTCTTACCCAGAACTAATATTTAATTTATGCCCTACTCGACTAACAAAGCAATCTTTGGGGGTGTAGAAATCTAATTAAAATTATATTATAATTGTATTTTGAGCACGGTTTTTTTTCTTGTACATATTTAATTCTTGAATTGTCCTAACACTATCACACACACCTATCTACTCGATTGCCAATTGATTAACGTGACTTGCATTATAAAATATCGATATTACTGTTTGAGAAAAACCTTAAAAATGTAAGAGATCCGTTCAATGACTAATGTTTTGCTCCAACCCTATAATTATCGTATATTTATAGTCGATGCTAAAAGCGTCTGCCTGCCCGTTAAGCGATGAGTCAGCGCTGTGTAATCATTTAGAGGTCAATTACCAGACACAGTACAAACAGCTGATGGTGTTGCCAATAGTCATGCGACTACTACAAATGAATACAAGTAGATAATTAACAGAGATACATTTTGAAGTTACATATAAACCGTCTGAATGTATCGGAGTGTTACCACACATCACACATCAATAGCCTTTATTAGTTCACTGATGGACATAGTTCACTGTTTGGGTGTTTTCTATGTATAATATGTACGTGTTTACGAAAAGTATAAATGTATTTATATCAGTTGTCTAGTACCCATAATACAAGCTCTGCTTAGTTTGGGACTAGGTCGCGTTGTATGTTAGATGTTCTAAATATTTATTTGTTTATTTATAGGCCTTCCTTTAGAAAGGTTTGGCCTACTATATTATGCTGTTAGTGATGTTGTCTTCATAATTCGCTTCTTTAGTAGGCTCTTACGACACCCATGAGATGAATAGCTTTGATGTTACTCTGTATAGGTACTCAATCCGTCACTACAGAGATATGCTACTAATAACCTCACACCTTTCATATACGGCTGTCTGCCTGTGTTCTTTTTTTATGGAGTAGCGGGCATACCAGCAGACATATCGCCTGATGGTAAGCGATTACCGCCGCCCATGGACACCCATAACACCAGAGGCGTCACAAGTGCATTGCCGGCCTTTGTAGGATGGGGAGGGGTATGGGCCTCCGGTATCCTCACTCACTCGGTGAAACACAGCGCAGGCGCTGTTTCACACCGGTTTTCTGTGAGGCCGTGGTATCACTCCGGTCGAGCCGGCCCATTCATGCCGAAGCGTGGCTCTCCCACGGTATATTAACCAGTCTGCTGATAGTATATACTTCAATATTTCTAAATACATATTGTTAGTAAAGCGCAGATGAAATAATCGTGATCATCAAACAAATGTGTGTCCTTGGTAAGAATCGAAACCAGTATATCTTGGTTTAGCCGTCAGGGCCACTAACTACTAGAAGAATATGCCCTTCGTAAAAACAGGTAAATACGGAGTTACCATGGCTTCACATGTGTGCTTCTGTGTGGTGTCTCCGCCCCTACTCACCCAGTCCAGCAGTTGACTGCTTAAAAGCCGTTCATGAAAACAAAAAGAAAAATGGCTTCACAGATAACCACAGTTAAGCAGTTCTTTGCTTTTCGATGATTATGGGATGTTACCACTGTCCGAGCTTCCTCTCTCTCTTTTGATTTCCATATGTTCATAGGTGGCGGTAATCACTTACTATCACGTATCTCGCCTACTTGTTTAATCAACACACAAATATGTATTAAACAGTGCATTATTTCTTGATGGTTGTGATTCGAACCCATGACCTCGGTCGACACGGCTGGCTTAAATACGGTTAGTTTGACAGTCATCTAAAAATATGGCTACAAAAGTCCATACAAAACTCGGACACTTTTTTTAACGTGTAGAAACCCCCACGCGGCTGGGCGGTATGTCGTAATCGGACCGACTAAAACCACACGGTGTGCCACTCTGCGCCTGAGACAGGAGAGATCCGGGAACTGCTGTTATTAACACATCCGGACCCCTCCCACCGCCTGCCCGCGCGAAAGCGGGCACTGTCAGCTGGTAAACTCTCAATTTAGGCAAAGTACGGCAAACGCGTACGTCGCCTCCTCGCGTACCACCGGCGCGCACGCGTGTTGGTGGCCACTAAAGCGGATTGCGGGAAAACCCGTCCCGTCCATCCGCGGCCACACTCAGGGCGGCATGAGGCGCTGGTAGGCGTGCCTCCGCCGCCCGGTTCGGCGGCGGATTGGGTTCTAGTGGAGGTAGTCCTCCCGGGCCCTCTCCGCCGCCTCCTGCGAAATTACTGTAAAACTGCTGTCGCTACTGGCCACGGAGCGTATAACGGCCGGTAGCGAAAGATCACCGCTGATGACTGCAGTGAGAGCCCGAAGCTGCGACGCCCAAGCGGGGCAAATCGCCAGCGGTGCTGACTGATATGACATACTATACATAGAAAACACCCAAACTCCGAAACAATTATTTGCGGTTCATACGAACATGGTAGTGCGTAGGCATCGAGTGGGTATATTCATGTTTTCTTGTTAAAATTGTTAGTTAGTGTTCAGTCACTGTCATTATTGACACATGATTATTATTTTTGTTTCTTTTTTCTCTTTATTATTTCTTTTGGGGTAACCTGTAATTTAATTTTTACCGATTCTTATTGCTACTTATAAATTATATCTCACTGTACTTATACTGTTGTGAATGTTATTTACACCGTAATTGTATATATCCGACTAATAATACTACGTGAACAATGTGGTTGTACTAATAAATAAATAAACATTTGGTCCGACCCCGAGACCACTGCCCTAACGAGGTCGGCAGACAAAGATAGTTAGCTAAAGTGACAAATGAATATGTTAACGTGCTCTTTTAACTATATAACGGAGTTTTTGTTTCCATACACACATTTTCCGATCTTTTCAAATTTTGCACACGTACTATTACGATGGGAGAGATAATACTGTAGTAAGTAAAAAAATATCTCTGTTATGTTAGTCGGTTTTAGCACGTGACTATAGATGACATTGCCTGAGGTCGGTGTCGCTCATATTTTTATTGCATCGCTTAGGATATGATGCATTTGTTTAGATTAGTCATCAAACACCTCGTTATATCTCTTTCGCCCACTGCTTGGGTTGCGTAACAATTAGGTTTTGTCATAGTCCAGACTAGGCAATCGCGACAGACTGCCTCAGTGGCGTAGTGGTAGCGTATGCGACTACTAAGCTTGAGGTCTCGAGTTCGATTCCCGGGTCGGATCGAATGCTTGTATGATCTGCAAATATTTGTTTCATTCATGTTGTATAAAAAAGTATATAAGTATTGATATCAGTTGTTTAGTACCCATAACACAAGCTCTGCTTAGCTTGGGACTAGATGGCGTTGTGTGTTTGATGTCCGGAATATTTATTAATTGTCCCCACTTTTATCGTCTTTATTGTGTGATTGAGTAACAAATATCCATCCAAACTTTAGTATATATAATTATAATAGGTATAATGGATATTATCGGTTCTGTGGGTTTGTGTTCAGTATGTGCTTATCCTGTGGAATATGTCGATGACCTTAGTTCTCTGTCAGATCAGCTTGTTGCCGAAACAGATAGACCTTTATCCAGCAGTTGACTACGATAGGCTGAGCATGATGATATGTATCTATACCTACCTTTTTTTTACACGGGTAATGCTTTTCGCTCCATACCTTTCGTTCGTGGGGGAGACCAAGGGCGTGTGTGGGACTCCCGGCGGACTGGTCTACCCACTAAACCCCACGGTGGCCTACCTCGGCAGTCGGGAGGAGGTCCAGGAACGCATCAGCGGCTTCTGGAGTCCCCCCTGCCGTACCTTACTACTGAGGTACATCCCGGGGTAACCAGAGTCACCCTTGGGGTGGGACACTGTCACGCCTCACACCGTTCTACACAGTATGAGGCATAACACCGACCCGCGTTAGACGACACCCCCTCGGCCGCACCGGGGTGTCACCTGTCCCCGGTTGTTTGTAGCGGCCACATCTCCCCTTTTTTTTGTGCGGAAATCCCCTCGGATACCACTTGTGGTTATGTCGGACTCGAACCGACCAAAATCCTCACACCGTCTCGGGTACTAGAAGCCGGGGAAACAGGTGCCGTTCCGAGGGCGGAAGGAAATCCCTGGAACCCCGACGTACCTCGGGCCACCCATTGCTTGTAGGTGACCCCCTTCCGTGTCGGAACCCTAATATTCCTATTCTATATACCTACTATATATCCACCACCCTGGCCTGCTTCTGCTAAGGTGACTGGTGGCCTCACCTGTCACCTTCACACACACGGGGGGCCACATCTCCCCTAGATGATCTTCCCATCACTGTCCATCCAGTCACTCGCCAGCGTTGCCGCGAATAATGCTGGCGGTGACAGGTTTCGACCAATCTGTCCGACCAGGACTCGACGCTCGGACGTGTCGGTAAACGTATAGTCCACGGGCCCACGTACAAGGGATTTCAGTGATTAATAACAGGCTGAAAGTTTATACACAGCTTCGTTTTGACGAAACCCCCAACTTTTATTATTGGACCAAATTCTGATAGTGGCATGAAAAAGCAGGATAGGGAGCGAAACACGTCGATTTGATGAGTGTCCCAAATTAATAAATAACAGTTTCTTAAAAACAATACTTCGAGAAAATACGATGGAAAACTGAAATTTGTATGCCGATGCATTTTTTATGTAAAATATATATTTTTTATTTTGTTATTAATCACTGAAATCCCTTGTACGTGGGCCCGTGGACTAGTATAGTTGGACGTCCACAGGCCAGGTGGAGTGTTGATTTGCGCAAGATGGCTGGCAGAAAAGGGTTGCGAATACACATATACAACGTTAAAAAATAAACATACAGTATTGCACAGTTATATGTAAATGAATATACACCAATAGGTTGACAAATGTAGCAGGCGACATGTGGAGCGGTATGACGCAATGTTATGGATTTATAAATTTTAGAAGGAGGAATCGAGAGAGGAAATAAAAGCTTTTATTCTTAGTAAAATATACGTTTTTTACAGCTATGATGACTTCATAGAAACGCTTAGAAATAAATGTGAAGGTGTGTATTTGTGTAAGAAGATATTATATAAATACTTAGATAAAAAACATGTTCTCCAGTGTCCTGCTCGTACGTGGCCTAAATAACACTTGATAACCTGAACGTGATTATTTCTACTGATAAATATGGTTCACATCGTACCAACAGCAGATTACATTTCGAAACGATTTGAACTTCAAATCTCAAGTACATCGCAATTAGTTTTGAAATCCTAAGCAATCCATAGCAAAAATAAAAGTTATCATGGTTTTTAACGTAAACTGCTCATACCCCTAGCTTCCGCACTGTCGCTATAGCTTCTCAAATGATCTGGGGATCAAAGATTCTAAGGTAGAGGACTGCGGCTTTTGTTGCTGGCCACTTGCGTGATGCCAACTTTAGGAAATGTAATTGTTATTAGACAGAAGAAAGAAAGAAGGTAAATTGGAGATAGGATGAGTAATAAGTATTGGGTGGTAAAAAGGTCTGGGCCGAACCTGCAGTACCGTGTTGTAAGTTAGTCCTGTTAAGTGACTAGAAATATTACAAACGAGATTGTATCAACAACTTTCGCACTAGAAATATATCCTGTCTCACGGGGTACT
The DNA here is from genome assembly GCA_916048165.1 of Spilarctia lutea. NCBI lineage: Eukaryota > Metazoa > Arthropoda > Insecta > Lepidoptera > Erebidae > Spilarctia > Spilarctia lutea. The sequence goes on from OU696479.1 coordinate 20,624,566, forward strand.
TTACAAAAATATATGAGACAGAAACAAAGAACACCCAGACTCAGAAACTCAGATAAAACAAATTGTGGATCACACACGGTATTGTCCCTTGTGGGATTTGAACCCACGACACTTACCGAAGTAAGCAGCGGCGTGGCGACCGACCGCTTCTTACACGAGACTATACTCGTACGTGCAGTGCGTTCGAAATTCTTTGATGTTACTTTTGATACAACTGAAGCGAGAAAAGCGTATGACAACTAAGTTCTTAACTTAGCTATGAGTTACCACTATGCACAAATACTTTCAGTCTGTAGCGACTTCCAAATACAAGACAACGTAACCTATTACAGCGCCATCTACCGAAGGTACACTGAACTACGGAGTAACGCACTACACGGAGTAACTACCAATCCTGAATCGCGCAATAGAAGTTCACGCGCTGATTATCATATATACAACATCCCAACATCAACTGTTGACCAATGGCCCGCCAGGCATGATCACCTCGCCTGGTCGGAGGATCCTCCCTTTGTGTTGGTGGGACATTGACACCTGTTCCCCTATAAGTCTAAAGCGTTTTGTTTGATTGATGATCTCTTCAAAAAAATCATAGTTAAATATAATAATATCGTAAATTAGATCGTAAACTATCAAAATCCGTGTATTACTGTGTCGACCGTTCAGCGGTTAGACTAATTGTGATGATATTTTCAGTCAATTTTTGTTATGCTAAACTAGGACAGATCAGTTGGTTACAATAAACTACCTATTGTACTCGAAATGTTAATATCTTTACTTTTTCCACAGATCCACAATCATTGTCACCGACCAAAGCATTGGAGAGCATCGGGCATGCACTTCAGTCGCAGTACGAGCGGTGGCAGCCACGAGCCCGCTACAAGCAGAGCCTGGACCCTACTAGCGATGAGGTAAGCTTCTCCACCAACACGCACAGCCAGCATCACAATCATTTGTGATCTCAAAGTGCTCAAAATTATGTGAAAAACATCAATTCAAATTTATATTTGCAACTCAAACTCAAATTATTGTAAGCATTCAAAATGGTCAAATTATGTTAACTATCAGTTGTCAATATTGTATTGGCTGACAGAGAGGCAGAGACATCTAGATGGTTGGCAGTCCACAACTGTGCGCTTTTCCCAAAACTTTCTGCCGCGCACAACAAAACTGTGAAATGAACTATCGCCTGTGGTATTCCCGAACCAATACGACCTTCAAGAAAAGAGCGTACTCCTTCTTAAAAGTCTATCAACGCACTCGTGACGCCTCTGGTGTTACAGGTGTTCATGGGCAGCGGTAATCGCTTACCATCACGCGATACGTCTGCTGGTTTGCCTCCTATTCCCTAAAAAAATCAAATAGATTGTTCAATGTACGACTGCCTCGTTGGCGCAGTGGTAGCGTATGCGACTGTTGTACTTGAGTTCTTGGGTTCGATTCCCGGGTTGGACTAGATCTTTGTATGACCTTTGTGTTTTCCATGTAAGTATTTCCTCTCAAAAGTCCTTGAACGTTTGGTCCATGCTCAATTTTCCAAGTTCCTTTCAAAAAACCTGCTCCTCAACCCTCTCCAGTCTGGTTTCCGACCTGGCCACAACACCACCACTACTCTAATTCAGATTACCGAGGACATCAGAGATGCTATGGAGAACGGCGAGCTTACTGTCCTAACACTCCTCGATTTCAGTAATGCATTCAACACCGTCGACTTTGACATACTGCTATGTATATTACGCTCTCTTAACATATCTCCAACCGTGATTGACTGGTTTCACAACTACCTGTTTGGTCGCCGGCAGCGTATTAGTATCGATAACACTGTCTCTTCTTGGTGTAGTACTAAAGCTGGTGTCCCTCAGGGTGGCGTGCTCTCTCCTTTACTTTTCTCCGTTTTTATTAACACCATCACTAATGATCTCACCTCTTCCTACCACCTATATGCAGATGATCTCCAGATTTATTTTAAAGCACCACCGGTTAACCTGACTGATGCTATTGATATAGTAAATGCTGACTTGGAAAAAATATGTAACTGGACCATTTCCCACGGCCTTAAGATTAACCCTACCAAGACTCAAGTCATAGTTGTAGGTAGTTCTAGAATGATTTCCAAAATCGATTGGACTATACTGCCTCAAGTCACTTGCGGTAACACACCTATTCTCTTTAGTGATAAGGTAAAGAACTTGGGTATTTATGTTGACAGCACCTTATCCTGGGGTCCTCAACTGCAGGAGCTGAGTCGCAAAATGTTCGCCGCTGCAGGGTCTTTGCGTAGGCTACGCAACTTGTTACCTACTTCTACCTAGACTGCTCTCACACAATCCCTTCTTTTCCTTATCCTTGATTATGCTGATGCCAGTTATTTAGATCTCACTGAAGACCAATTAAATAAGCTTGAAAGACTCCAAAATCTCTGTATAAGATTCATATTCGGATTGCGTAAATATGATCACATCTCCGACTATCGTAAAAAGCTTAAATGGTTACCTATCCGCCTTCGCCGGAATACACATATCCTCTCTCTTCTATACAACATTCTATTTAATCCTTTTACCCCACTTTCCTTAAATCACGGTTCACTTTTCTACACGATACACATCCCAAATTACTGAGATCGTCTGAGAACTTGAAACTAAAAATACCGTCACATTCTACCAAATTCTCCGACCACTCTTTTTCTGTCCAAGCTGCTCGACTGTGGAACGCCCTACCAGTCGCAATAAGACGTGCACCAACAATAACTGCCTTCAAGAGACTAGTAAAGGGGCATTACCTGGAGGACTTCTAGGTCACATAGCCTATGCTTTTTTCGCGCTTAGTCATTAGATCACCTTATCCCATAGAAGTGTGTTAATAGTAGTTTCTAGGCATTTCACTCACACTCACTCTTCTAAGTTTTTATTTAAAAGTGCTCATTTTATATAACTTCCACCCTATACGAGTACCAGTCTTGGAGGGGAGTGATGTGGCGACCTCCACATACAACATAACGTACTACAGCGCCATCTACCGAAGTTACACTGAACTACAGAGTAACCTACAATACGAAGATACTACCTACTACTACTACTACTACTATTATAAAGCTGAAGAGTTTGTTTTATTGTTTGAACGCGCTAATCTCAGGAACCGCTGGTCCGATTTGAAAAATAATTTGTGTTGGATAGTTCATTTATCGAGGAACGCCATGGGCTATATATCATACGGCTAATTCTAATAAAAGCGGAGCACCAATGAAGATTGTTTCAAAAACGGGGGATAATTTTCACGCTACGGGCAATTGAAGACGCAACCGAGTTTGCGTAAGTCAGCTGGTTGCAATATATAACTACACTTCGTAAAAGATTGGTAAAAACTGATTTAGGTACTAAATATTACTTTTCTCGTTCACTGTATAAATAGAACAGAGAAGGTGGTCACTCAATCGATCACCTTAAGTTCAGTTCGAGTGTAGACCATAATGCATTGTGGAATTTTTGTATCTTTCTAGCTTTAGTGAAATAATTGAAACGATTATTAATTCAACCTCTGCTTTGTAAAAAAGCCTGTCAATAACTTATAAATCCACTACAAGTCTTAATTGAAACGTTTATTATCAAAAAATGACAATTTACAAAACGTTTTTGAATTTCAATAGATTAATGCTGAAGTCTATCTTTTAGGAGCATTTTTTCATTAAAGATTACTTTACTAAAACGTTTAAAAAATTAACGGTTTTGTTTGAAAATAGTAATCAAAGTACACACTGTCCATCCAGTTTTTAACGAAAATACTATGTGTGGCCAGACTTAGTTTATAAGAACTTGACTAAAACCGAAATTGAAGCCAGCCTTAATGACAATGACTTTTGACTAATTTGGATCCTTAGATACCATTCAACAACTTCTTTGATAACATTAATATCAACACTCTATCAACACAATATTGACAACTGATAGTCAAGATATTTTCATCATTTTGAATGCGTACCACAATTTGAGTAACATGTCTGCCAATTTAAAAATAAATTAATATTTTTCACTACTTTATTGCTAACTACTGATCTTGATAATTTTTATAGACTATAAATTACTAGTTAAGTTTTACAGGATCAGGAAATTGGTAATTATACATAGATAATATATATTAGTTGGATACTTGACTTTTCGACTGTATTCCAACGACAGGAAGTCCATTTAACATCATGATGTTACTTTTTTTGGGATCTTCTTGGTGTAGTACTAAAGCTGGTGTCCCTCAGGGTGGCGTGCTCTCTCCTTTACTTTTCTCCGTTTTTATTAACACCATCACTAATGATCTCACCTCTTCCTACCACCTATATGCAGATGATCTCCAGATTTATTTTAAAGCACCACCGGTTAACCTGACTGATGCTATTGATATAGTAAATGCTGACTTGGAAAAAATATGTAACTGGACCATTTCCCACGGCCTTAAGATTAACCCTACCAAGACTCAAGTCATAGTTGTAGGTAGTTCTAGAATGATTTCCAAAATCGATTGGACTATACTGCCTCAAGTCACTTGCGGTAACACACCTATTCTCTTTAGTGATAAGGTAAAGAACTTGGGTATTTATGTTGACAGCACCTTATCCTGGGGTCCTCAACTGCAGGAGCTGAGTCGCAAAATGTTCGCCGCTGCAGGGTCTTTGCGTAGGCTACGCAACTTGTTACCTACTTCTACCTAGACTGCTCTCACACAATCCCTTCTTTTCCTTATCCTTGATTATGCTGATGCCAGTTATTTAGATCTCACTGAAGACCAATTAAATAAGCTTGAAAGACTCCAAAATCTCTGTATAAGATTCATATTCGGATTGCGTAAATATGATCACATCTCCGACTATCGTAAAAAGCTTAAATGGTTACCTATCCGCCTTCGCCGGAATACACATATCCTCTCTCTTCTATACAACATTCTATTTAATCCTTTTACCCCACTTTCCTTAAATCACGGTTCACTTTTCTACACGATACACATCCCAAATTACTGAGATCGTCTGAGAACTTGAAACTAAAAATACCGTCACATTCTACCAAATTCTCCGACCACTCTTTTTCTGTCCAAGCTGCTCGACTGTGGAACGCCCTACCAGTCGCAATAAGACGTGCACCAACAATAACTGCCTTCAAGAGACTAGTAAAGGGGCATTACCTGGAGGACTTCTAGGTCACATAGCCTATGCTTTTTTCGCGCTTAGTCATTAGATCACCTTATCCCATAGAAGTGTGTTAATAGTAGTTTCTAGGCATTTCACTCACACTCACTCTTCTAAGTTTTTATTTAAAAGTGCTCATTTTATATAACTTCCACCCTATACGAGTACCAGTCTTGGAGGGGAGTGATGTGGCGACCTCCACATACAACATAACGTACTACAGCGCCATCTACCGAAGTTACACTGAACTACAGAGTAACCTACAATACGAAGATACTACCAATCCTGAATCGCGCAATTAAAGTTCTCGCGCCGATTAACATATATACAACATCCCAACATCAACTGTTGGGCAGTAGCCCGCCAGGCATGATCACCTCGCCTGGTCGGAGGATCCTCCCTTCGTGTTGGGTGGAACATGATACCCGTTCCCCCACACGTGTATATTGCTTTAATTTTTCCTTTAAATATAATATTAATGCACCAGACACAACCCTCTACTTTCCCTATTCTGTTTTGTCTCCATCCTAAGGTTGCCTGTAAGAGATTGCCTCCGGGCGATAAGGCCGCCAATTGTACCTACTTATCTTAAGTTAAGACCTTTGTAATTTACCTGGTGTACAATAAAGACATTATTATTATTATTATTTACAAAAAAAAACAGTATCCATAACACAAACTCTGCTTAGCTTGGTACTAGATGGCGTTGTGTATTAGATGTCCGAAATATTTATTTAATGGTACCGAGGAAAACAAAGAAGCCAAAAATATTTTTATATTGAAGAAAAATCAACTTTATTGCTCGTAGCTAGAGTGTACTTTATTTATAAAATTGATAATTTTAAATATTTGTGTCCCTTTTTTTCTTGAATACCTGTCCCGTTCATTTCTTGCATGACGTATCTTACATGTCTTTTGTTTCGAATATTCTTAGAAAATAAACATATTGTAGTATTCTAATATATTCTATTTACAATATTGTACTGAGAAAAGGAATATAGATGCAAGTATTTCACTGAGATAGAGCCATTTTGAAATTTCTTTAAAAATAGACCTTTATTGTAACATTATAATAATGCAGCGGCATTAATGACACTGAATAATATTGTTATCTCTCAACTGTGATTGTATATGTTATTTAAATCTATACTAATATTATAAAGCTGAAGAGTTTGTTTTATTGTTTGAACGCGCTAATCTCAGGAACCGCTGGTCCGATTTGAAAAATAATTTGTGTTGGATAGTTCATTTATCGAGGAACGCCATGGGCTATATATCATACGGCTAATTCTAATAAAAGCGGAGCACCAATGAAGATTGTTTCAAAAACGGGGGATAATTTTCACGCTACGGGCAATTGAAGACGCAACCGAGTTTGCGTAAGTCAGCTGGTTGCAATATATAACTACACTTCGTAAAAGATTGGTAAAAACTGATTTAGGTACTAAATATTACTTTTCTCGTTCACTGTATAAATAGAACAGAGAAGGTGGTCACTCAATCGATCACCTTAAGTTCAGTTCGAGTGTAGACCATAATGCATTGTGGAATTTTTGTATCTTTCTAGCTTTAGTGAAATAATTGAAACGATTATTAATTCAACCTCTGCTTTGTAAAAAAGCCTGTCAATAACTTATAAATCCACTACAAGTCTTAATTGAAACGTTTATTATCAAAAAATGACAATTTACAAAACGTTTTTGAATTTCAATAGATTAATGCTGAAGTCTATCTTTTAGGAGCATTTTTTCATTAAAGATTACTTTACTAAAACGTTTAAAAAATTAACGGTTTTGTTTGAAAATAGTAATCAAAGTACACACTGTCCATCCAGTTTTTAACGAAAATACTATGTGTGGCCAGACTTAGTTTATAAGAACTTGACTAAAACCGAAATTGAAGCCAGCCTTAATGACAATGACTTTTGACTAATTTGGATCCTTAGATACCATTCAACAACTTCTTTGATAACATTAATATCAACACTCTATCAACACAATATTGACAACTGATAGTCAAGATATTTTCATCATTTTGAATGCGTACCACAATTTGAGTAACATGTCTGCCAATTTAAAAATAAATTAATATTTTTCACTACTTTATTGCTAACTACTGATCTTGATAATTTTTATAGACTATAAATTACTAGTTAAGTTTTACAGGATCAGGAAATTGGTAATTATACATAGATAATATATATTAGTTGGATACTTGACTTTTCGACTGTATTCCAACGACAGGAAGTCCATTTAACATCATGATGTTACTTTTTTTGGGATAGGAAAACACCACAAAACATTAACGAGGCATTTTCCAATACCTACAATTTAGTAAATTTTTCCATTGACAAAGATATTGAATAGGTGTTCTATCTTCAATAGAAATTCGTACATTGTTTAGTCAGTCAACCGTATAAGAATGATTAAGGAATATAAGTTTTTGATGCTTAAATAACTTAGCTAGACTAAAACTAAAGTTGGCAAAATTAGGCCTACAATTTCGACTAGCTGTGTTTTGGGACTGAAGTGGCGTGGATGTAAATTAACAAGGTAATTATTGGAGGGCCGGCCCGGCGGTGACGGCGGCGGCGCGACCTTGGAATAATTGTCGCCACACACATCATGCGTATGCTGTACGGTAGCCGGACCCACACACGCCTAGCAAAGCCTACTTATACATATTGTTACGTGTTATGGTTCGATGGATTCCAGAAATAAACCTTCTGACGCGTAATAGGAGACTATTAAAAACACTCACAATCACAATATCACTCTAACTAACAATCCTTAATGGTATTCGAGGTAGCTAGGTTGATCACTGATATCACTTCGATGTTTATCGCACTGTAGCTCAAACTGAAGTGACTGCGGCCCAGCAGAGTTCGTATTTATATACATTTTTACTATTACTACCGCTTTCGAGAAACTTCTCGTACGTACGAGGGTGTTCCCGTACTAAGGACACGCCCTTCGGCGAACTCGTTGTAAACAATCGTGCAACAACCAATCTATATTCGACGCTATGTATATCGATATAAGGTTCGTTATTCCGTGCTTCAAAAATCAACTTTCTCGATCGTTGTCCGCGAATAATCAAGAACTTTTTACGATCGTTGTTCGCGAATAATCTTTCTTCATAACAATATATAGACTACTTGTTTTTTTTTATCGTTGTATTATAAACTTTAAATGATTTGGCAATGGTATGCAACGATGCGTGGCTTGTAACATATAAACTGTATGTTTGGCCTAGTGGTTAAGCGGTCGCCACGCCGTTCCCTACTTTAAAAAATGAATACTATCAGAACAATTTTTAAGCAAGCAATCCAATTTTATATCAACTTCAGAAAGCAGACAGTTCTCGATTCTATTTTTTAAACTGTATTAAGAGATATCCTTACCATTTGTAATTCTTAGACCCTGTTCCATCAGTTACAGAGAAGTTCCGGATAGCTTATCTGATAAATCTTTTGTCACAATTTATATGGCAGATACGTAAAATTATCTGTGAAACAGGGCTTTATGCTTCTCAAATCCACAAATTTCATTCTTACAATTTTTTTCTTCCTTTGCTATCAGGTTAAAAAGCTTTGCTGTTCACTGCGCCGCAACGCGAAGGACGAGCGCGTGTTGTTTCACTATAACGGCCATGGCGTGCCAAAGCCCACCACACAAGGCGAAATATGGGTCTTCAACAGGGTAAGTTTTAGTTATACGAGTACTATCGATATGGTACAAAACTCTCCTTACCAAAGTGTATTCATCTTCTCTCAATTCTGTACAATAAATATTGATGCGGAACATTTCTTTTCTTTTTTTTTTATGATAGGGAGTAAATGTGCAGATGTGTGGTCTGCTTGTAAATTACCGCCGCCCATGGACATCTGCAACCCCAGAGGCGTCACAAGTGCGTTGCCTGTCTTTTAACCATTTGACGACCACGGGAACACATTTGTCCCAAACCAAAAATATAAGATCAGCATCCGAACCGTCATCTTTGTCTGTGGTCATTGGAAATCAACAGTTCGTTTGGGACTATAATAGTCCGGGATCCCCGGAACTAATTTTATAATTTTTTGCAATCAATTTGCTAATTTTTCGTGCATGTTTGAATATTTTGATTCAAAAATATGTTTATTAGGCGCTCTATGAATCATCCAAACTATTCCAAACTGGTCAAAATGATTACTTTACCGCCCACAGTGTTATGGTCCTGAAAGTTAACCGTGGGAGAGCTATGCTTCGGCATGAATGGGTCGGCTCGACCGGAGTGACACCACGGCCTCACAGAAAACCGGTGTGAAATAGCGTTTGCGCTGTGTTTCACCGAGTGAGTGAGGATACCGGAGGCCCATACCCCTACCCCTCCCCTCATCCCCTTTCCCATCCCCCAAAGGTCGGCAACGCACTTGTGACGCTTTTGGTGTTGCGGGTGTCCATGGGCGGCGGTAATCGCTTACCATCAGGTGATACGTCTGCTCGTTTGCCCACTATTCAATAAAAAAAAAAAAAAAGAAGGAGTATGCCTTCTCAGTTTCTTTTAATTATGCCTGCTAAAGTGACTCCACTGCGCCTGATGGAAAGCATAAGTAGAAACCAAGAGTGGTTGTCACCATACTCATTGCGAATGCTGACAATGTAACAATGCAGCATTGTGACCCACACTATGGCCGCCTAGTGATGCTTCTGCATCATTGGGCCAACGAAACATGACAGCACGGACGCTGTTATTTTACGTTGATCTTCTGTTTCTGCCTTTGACTTCTAATGAAATCTCGTTTTTCGTTTGATATTACAGGCTTACACACAATACATACCTCTGTCGATGTACGACCTGCAAACGTGGATGGGTGCACCGTCTCTTTACGTGTACGATTGCTCCAATGCTGGCGTCATCGTCGATAACTTCAAGTCGTTCGCTGAGCAGCACGAGAGAGAGTATGAGGTAGGTGCATTATATACACACATGATTTCAATTACATTAATACAGTACCTACTCGAATATTTTCACCTAAAAATATTGTTTGTTAGGCACAATTGAACTCAAAAACCGAAGGCGCCGCAAGTGCTCCTATCCCCAACGTGTCGTTCAAGAATTGTATCCAGCTGGCGGCGTGTGCCGAGGGCCAGAGCCTGCCGATGAACCCGGAGCTGCCGGCCGACCTGTTCACGGCCTGCCTCACCACGCCCGTCAAGATGGCCATGAAGTGGTTCGTGCTGCGCTCCCGGACCAGAGTCGCGCCGCAAGATGTCAATGATCTTATTGACAAGTAATTTACTTATTTCAACCAATCTGCTTTAATCGTCATTTGTCGAGCTTAGCTTAGCTTCCACTAGGTTGGGGTCTACTTTGTACGATGAACGATTGTCATCAGACCTCTAGAAGCGAAGCTAGCCGGTATTAAAGTTATGTAGTAAGACTGTTATCAGGCTTTTCGGACTCCAGGAGACTCCACCTACCCGTAATGATTGCTACAGGTGTACATACTATAAACATGACCTATGGCTTAAGCTTAGCTTAGCCCCGAAGGGTCAACAAATATAAAAAGAAAGTTAATATAAACGAACCGAACCAATTAAACATTTTTTTATGTATTTACTTCTACTAGTACGTTATTGTTGTCCAGGATCCCAGGGCAAGTGACAGACCGACGTACCATGCTTGGCGAACTGAACTGGATATTCACAGCCATCACAGACACGATTGCTTGGAGCTCGTTGCCGCCCGAGCTGTTCCAACAGCTGTTCCGAGCTGATCTCCTCACCGCTTCTTTGTGCAGAAACTTTCTGCTAGCCGACAGGATTATGAGGTAATTGGCTAAGTAACTTTTATTTGAGTTAACTTTTTAACATAAACTTACTTCCTAGTAATTTTCTTGTTAATTTAGATTTATAAATTATAGTTTGTACATTACCTTAAATATTTTAATGATTGTGAGGAACATAATAATTTTATTTAGTAACATAATATGGTTACGCAATAAATATGATTTGCCGCAGAACCGATAACCGTGGGGTAAACGGGTTCTTGAGTGGAGACCGCGTCTCGGCAAACGTAGTGTAGGACGTCCACAGGCCAGGTGGAGTGATGATCTGCGCAAGACGGCTGGCAGGAGCTGGATGCGAGAAGCCGAGGATCGAACTAAGTGGCGTGCTATTGGAGAGGCCTATGTCCAGCAGTGGACTGCGATAGGCTGATGATGAATGATGATGAATAAATATGATAAGTTGATATTTCAGCAAATCATTGAATATTTACTTTATAGATTTAGAACTACGTCAAAGCAGATTCTAGGGCATTTATAATATTAATGGCTCTGTCAAAGTGACTGACGGAAATCATGAGCAGAATCCAAGACCAGACCAGCATGGTGACCCACACTAGGCGGCCTATTGAGATGCTTCTGCTTCATTGAGCCTCTGGTCTCATTATGTTTTGACCATTTGATTAATATTGTTACATGTTAGGGTTCGATAGGTTCGAGAAATAAACCTTCTAACTTTAAAAAAAAACACTTACAATCACAATATCGCTCCGGATAACAATTCTTAATGTTTGCCGAAATCACAAGGTTGATAACTAATATCACTTCGATGTTTATCACACTGTAACTCAAACTGAACTGACAGCGGACTGGGAGAGTTCGTATTTATATCCATTTTTACATTTACTAGCGCTTTCGTGAAACGTCTCGAACATTCGAGGGCGTTTCCCGTACCGTGTATATCGATATAAGGTTCGTTATTCTGTGCCTCAAAAATCAACTTTCTCGATCGTTATTCGCGAATAATCATTCTTCGTAACAATATACTTATCTTACGTGTAGGTCGTACAATTGCACCCCGGTGTGCTCGCCGGCCTTGCCCTCGTTAGCAGCACACCCTCTCTGGGCGGCGTGGGAACACACCCTGGACCTGGCGCTGGCCCAGCTGCCCAACTTGCTGCGGCCAGACCCCCTCGAGTATACGCACTCGCCATTCTTCCGCGATCAGCTCACTGCGTTCCAAGTGTGGTTGGATCTGGGCAAATGTAAGTATACGTTGACTGCCGAGGTGGCGCAGTTGAGGTCTTGAGTTCGATACTAGAGTCCGACCGAATGTTTGTATGATCTGCGAATATTTGTTTTGGAGTTAAGATTATTTCCATGTAAAATATGTTTGTACTTACAATAAAAAGTATATATGTATTCTATCAATTAATCTAGATTTTGTAGTGTACATATCATATTTGCACGAATTAATTTATGTATATGTATAGTTGTATTATGTGAGTTTATGTCAGTTCTGTATATTTATTGTCAAAATCATAACCTCCGCCTTCCACCACAGTGCAGCTACGTTACAAAATGTGTACATCACCCAAAGGTTAGGTGCGTGCGCTGTGTTGAGCCGTGAGCGTGTGGTGACGTGTGGTGACGTGTGGTGTGTAGTGTGTGGTGTGCGCAGGGTGGTCGTGGCGCGCGCCCCCCGAGCAGCTGCCCATGGTGCTGCAGGTGCTGCTGAGCACGCTGCACCGCGTGCGCGCGCTGCGCCTGCTGTGCCGCTTCCTGGCGCTGGGCGCCTGGGCCACGCGCGCCGTGCTGGCCGTCGGCATCTTCCCCTACATGCTCAAGCTGCTGCAGGCCTCCGCGCCCGACCTGCGCGCCTCCATGGTCTACATCTGGGCCAAGATCATCGCCGTCGACCCGGTCAGTCACTATCGCCACTCTTGGATTCTGCTTATGATTTACATCAGGCAGATTAAAGTCATTTAAGCAGGGCATTACATACAAAAACTTGACACAGACCTCTTCTTGAAAAATATGTTTTGACCTCTCTTGGACTTTATCGCTCTAGCCGGCCGAGTTGGTATAAGGTTTATTTCAAGTTTTCGCAGTTATATTGCCCCACGAATTTTGTTTTAAAATGTTCTGTCATAAAATCAAAAATACATCTTTGTTACATGTGTTTTTAATTGTAATTTTTACACTTTATTTGAAACATTATCACTGTAAGAAAGCCGTATGTCCATACAACAAAGTGAACCATACTCAAAAATTCTTTCTTTGTTCTAAATCAAGTCAGTAAAGTTATTGAAAAGTCACTCCCTATCTCCTAATTCTAAAAAAAGGAATCTTAAATTTAAAAATGTATTGGTCTCTTAAGTCACATGCGTTCATTAAAAGCGATTGTCACTTACTCATTTGCCTAGACGCATATACCATTAAAAACAATATAATTTATTTACAGAGTTGTCAAGTGGATTTGGTTAATGCAAAAGGACACAAATATTTCTTGTCGGTACTACAAGATCCCACGGTTGATGTAAGTGGTTTTTAAACAACTTTTAGATATAAGTTGACTTTAAACATATGGACAATTTGGTCAGTAATGACTCTTGTGGATTTCAATCTCTTCCTTGTCCCTACTTGAAAGTAAATCTCCGTTCAGCCAAACACAAAAACATCAATGGGTGGAAAGTAAAATGAACATCAATGGACAAGTCTTATGGCTTTTAGGAGTTCTTGAGAAGATTTTAATAATTAACATAACACCAGAATATATTGTTACATCTAATACATTTAAACGAGAAAAAAAAATATGGCGGCGCGAGACATATGCTGTTCAACCAATCAGCGCGTGAGATGCGATCCGTCGCGTACCATATTAAAATTTAACGGTTCCACTTCGCTAAATTATAATCTAACTTAATCTTTCGAATGCGGGAACGGGTACTTCCGGTTCCATGCACCGTGCGGCGAAAGTGCAAAATTTTGCAACACGGTGCATGGTGTACGAAAATGATCAAATATTTTCAAAAACAATACTCGGTGGTTATAAAAGTGACTATTTTTCTATAGATGGATAACAAGCGTACATGGTTATGCCATATTTTATTACTAAACTAATGTTATCGCTTTATTATTTACTCACAATTGAGCCAAGTATTAATTTACGCACCTATTGTGTTAATAAACATGATTTTAATATTTTATGTGGTTTATTATTCATTTTACTTATTATCCTCATAAAGTTCGATAACTAAGCTATCTACTGATATAAAAAACACTATAACTGCAGTAAAAATTCATTGAGAAACATATTTGTAAAAATCACATTTCGCTGTCGAGATATTCGCCATTTTGTCACTTTACAATCAAACTATTATTTGCGCCGAACACCAAATTACGTAGTATTTATATGAAGAAATAGTGTTTTTTAGTTAAATAATTTATTTTTTTAGTTAACTAGTGCAAAAGACAGGAACAATACATAAAAAAAACAACCTATTTATCAAGTTATTTAAAAAAAGGACTCGTTTGCTAGACCAGTTTTCATTTATTATTTTTAAGTTCTGAGAATTCTCTAAACTCTATGAAAATGACTGAATGCTAAAGAGAACAAACTGATCGTTCCATTATGTGACACACAAAGTCTATGGTCAATACAAAATAATTTAGTAAAACATAAACAAAGATCAGTTTACGTCTTGTTCATTGTCCGTCACTACTGTGTATGTGTGGGTGTTAATAGTTCCGGGACTTCCCGCTAGGCTGCGTGCAAACACGAATCAACGGCGATATACAATTTTAAGTGGCGTGCTATTGGAGAGGCCTATGTCCAGCAGTGGACTGCGATAGGCTGATGATGATGTAGAACAGTAATGGCGTGGGAGCCCTGTGTATGTGTGCGTCTAATTTCGCTAGTAGTAGTAGTGTTTATTTAAATATTTAGCTTTTCTAACACATTTTTGTTGCTATTCTATATTCTATATAAGATTCTCATCGCAATTATATCATTTTATCAATAAAAACATAAGAATAAATACGTAAAAACCTTCAAATGAGTAAGCCCTTTTCAATAGGTAATAGACTCGGTAACTTTTTGAGTGACACTATTCAAAATTACGCATGATTTATGCCTCAATTCGTATTGATAGTGGTTCCTAAAATAAGTATAATAAGTAAAATATAACAACAAACTACCTTCAAAACCACCTTATCGGCAAAAAATCAATTTTAAGAGGCACTTGAAAGATCGCGTTGCGTCATCGTCAACTTTGAAATTGGAACTCGTTTTTTTTACGGCTCTTGAAGCGCACTTGACAAACGAATGTTTTAAAATGTTGTTCGTATAAAGCAAATGCATAACAAACCTTTCTAGACTTCATTATAATAACTTTATTTTATTTTTTTTTTATTTTATTTTATTTATTTGGAACAAAAAACAGTTACATGCTAAAATCTTAACTAAATACAATTAAATATTAGAGGTAATGAACATGTAACCCACACTATTGTTCACAGATTAACATAAATTAAATTGAGAGGAAACAGGTCACACTGTTACAGTGACATTTAAATTTAAACGCATTCAGGAACGATACAAAATTGTAAAAACTAACTTATTTCGTTGGTAATGCAGACAATAATTTTATGGCCTGACTCTTGAAGAGACCATTGGATAAAGCAAATATGTCAACATCATTGAAATATCTATTATATGTAACCACAAGGCGTCGTAGAGGTATGCGGACACCAGCGTTAGTCCTACAAGATGGTGTGTGAAAAAGTTGGTATTGATGCGCTTTTCGCCGATAGGCTGTTCTTGGCACAATGTAGCAAATTTCATTTGTGATGACAGAGCAGTCAAATCTATTATTGCATAGTCCGTGCAACATCATGACATCGAGAAGCAGACGTCTAGACTCCAAGCTTAAAAGATTAAAATAGCTTAACAACTCAGAGTAAGGTAGTCTAGATCCCGCACACCTATAATAAGCCGAGCGTAAGAATTTCTTCTGCACTAATTCTAGTCTGTCCGAATATTTCGCGTATATAGTGTTCCAAACAGGTATGGCAAATTCCAATTGAGAACGTATGAGTGTTTTATATAACAACAATTGTGTGGAGGGTCGCACAAAGTCAACGGTGGATCGTACGACAAAGCCATACATACGATAAGCTTTGTTTATGATATTATCGATGTGCTTGTCAAAGTGCAGACAGGGATCCAATAAGACCCCAAGATCGCGAACCAGATCCACCTTATTTAAAGGGACATTATTAATTGAATATAAGAAATTGAGTTTATGTTTTTTTTTGGTAAATGAAATAGTGTGGCATTTAGGGAGGCTAAGAAATAGTTTATTTTGAATACAGTAATTATGTAATCGATACAGGTCTTCCTGAAGAAGCTGACAATCTTGTATATTTTTGCATGATATATAAATTTTAATATCGTCAGCGTACATCAAGAACTTAGAGTGCTTGAAACATCGTTTTATGTCATTAACAAAAATTATAAAAAGCAGTGGGCCCAATATCGACCCCTGCGGAACTCCAGAGCTGGCCACAATGGAGTCCGAATAGTGTCCATTTATAACAACTCTTTGTGTTCTATTAATAATATATGACATAAACCAGCGAAGCAAGTTCCCACGAATACCATTGAAAGCAATTTTATCTAATAGCAGTGAATGATCCACTTTATCAAATGCTTTCTTAAAATCCGTGTACACGGCATCAACCTGTATCTGCTTGTCCATATTCGAAAATATATAGCCAACAAAGGTCATAAGGTTCGTACAAGTAGAGCGTCGCTTGACAAAACCGTGTTGCTCATGTAAAATTAATTGGTGGATATGCGGATACACTGCATCGTGAACAAGTCTCTCAAAGACCTTTGACAGAGTGGATAAAATTGAGATCGGACGATAAGTTTCCACGTTATTCTTATTCCCGTTCTTGTAAATTGGTGTTATAAATGCATGTTTCCACACAGCTGGAAATACAGACTCAAGTAGGCATTTGTTGAATATAATTTGTAAAGCTTCAGAAATAGTGTCTACCGTTCTTAAGAAGAAGCATGGCGGTATCCCATCAGGACCGGCACCTTTGGAGGAGTCTAACGATTTGAGAGCTTTTTGAATAGAGATTTCTGAAAGATATACGTCGGATAAACACAAGGAAAGCTCATTACATTGATCAGAAGGTTGCCAATTCAGTGGATCGAGAGTAGAATGCTCATAGACAGAACAAAAGAATGAAGAAAACAGGTTGCAAATTTCTGTGGGATTGTCTGATGAAACATTTTTATGATACATTTTATTAGGAAAGTTAGCTTTATTTTTTTTATTCGAAATGTAAGACCAGAAATATTTAATATTACTAGGGATGCTGTCTTCTACAGTTTTTATGTAAACACGAAAACAATTAACCATTTCCCTGTGAAATAGCTTGCGGTAGTTGGAAAAGTTTTCGTAGTCAAAGGTATTTCTGTAAATTTTCCATTTGTTCCAGGCGCGATTTTTTTTTTTAAATATTCGAATTAGATTAGGGGAAAACCAAATAGGAAAACGTGAACTCTTTGACTGAACCAAGGGAACATGAGTTCTAACCACACTATAAAGGATTTCGTAAAATGTATCAACGGCATGTTCAGCAGCAAGATGTGACAGTGTTGCCTTCCAGTTCATTTCAGCAAGTGCCTCATTAATGTGGTCGTAATTAGCTTTGAAGTATTTGTGAGTGAGCAATATCTGACGTTTCATAGATACAAACTCAGTATTCAAACTAGTATAGATAGAAAAAGGTGGATGATGAGGAACAGTGTTCAGAATGGCACCACAGGATACGGCATCACAATCGACATTCGAGATATACAAATCAAGTATTCGGTCTAATTTGTTTTTAAATGTGTTATACTGAGTACCGTTTATCATTGACAAGAAATTAAACAATGTTTGCCCAGATGAGCTAACCGACGAAACTAAATTCGGAAAAACATGATTATCTTGAAATTGCCAGTCGATGTCGGGGCGATTAAAGTCTCCAGTAATAAAATAAGATTCTACTGATGAGTCATTGACAATATTCTGCAACATGTCCAGATATTTAATATACACTGCGTCGTTAGAGCGTGGTGGAATGTATACAGCACTAATAATGTGGCGAGTGTGTGCTTGAGAGGCTGGGAGCTCTAAAATAATCTGTTCAATAGCTGAGCTATCGAACTGTGTAATTAATTCAGTTGGACGCAGTTCACGTCGAACTGCCACCAGGACTCCACCACCCTCGGCCTTACAGGTGGCAGATCTATCGCGATCACATCGGAAAACCATGTAGCGACTATCAATAAACTGGTTATTTAGAATGTCCGGTGTGAGCCAAGTTTCGGTTAGAATTACTACGTCATATGAGTTTGCCATTATGTTCATATATAAAGTTTGTAACTTTGTGCGAATGCCTCCACAGTTCTGATAATACATAACGATACTATTAGAAGCCATTAATAGTGAGTAAACTATAAATACATTTTATCATGGAACAGCTTAAAATTATAATAAATGATAGAATATGGAACCCTATCGAGATGGCACATCTCACTACAGGTGTTACGGAACATAGAACCATCATACCAACGTATTTAAACTTCGAATTATGAAAAGCGATACAATTTGACACCACATACCTCATAGACCTGAACAATAAACAATATTTATGGTTACAAAAAATAGTTCTTACTATCACCAGAAGTTGACTGTGTACGCATACAGTAGTATATATAAGAATAGTAAGTATAAGAATGTAGTTTTGTTGTATAATGAAAGTATTTGGGATGAAAAAACAACGCACACTATAAAAATTAAAACACAATAAAGAAAACTGAGTCATGACAGTCCGGAGAACGAGTAACTGATTGTTATCATATGCGTAACCCTGATGATGATGATGATCCAGTTTTATTCTTTTCAGCAAACTTTTTAAGGTCGTCCTCGCAGCGAACAGCATGCGCCGGGGCCCCATCTCGCTCACGGACCAGTATAGTCCCGTTTTTGATCCACACGTATTTGTATCCAATATTGCGAGTGACTTCCCTGCTCTTCCGAAATAAAATCTTGTTCCTCAGAGTAAGATGTTCGTTAAGGTAGACTTGTACCACTGTGCCAGGAATTCCCAATTGATCTGACTTAACACTCCCCTTCCTTCGGTAGGCGCTAATCAATTGGTCACGCATAATCTTTGCCTTCAGTTTAACAATGACATTTTTAGGCTTGTCACTATGCTGCTGAGCATGAGGAACCCTATGAATAGACAGGATGTCGTTTGATGAAACGGTAAAATTCACTGCTTTACCAATGGAGTCAAGTAGCGTAAGCAGGTTTTCATTCCTTTTTTCAGGCAAGTTGCATATTTCTACGTTGCACTGACGTGCCCGCTGTTCCATGGAATCGATTTTAGCC
Organism: Spilarctia lutea; assembly: GCA_916048165.1. Taxonomy (NCBI): domain Eukaryota; kingdom Metazoa; phylum Arthropoda; class Insecta; order Lepidoptera; family Erebidae; genus Spilarctia; species Spilarctia lutea. The sequence goes on from OU696479.1 coordinate 20,643,959, forward strand.
TCGAGCTCTGCTACCTTGATACCGCCACTACTCTGAGATAGATACTTCTCTTGGTCGCTTTGGTGCCTTTCTAAGGCTTCTATACGACTCTTCACGTCCTCGTAACCCCTGTTTATAAATGATATTGACCTTTCAATGTCTAAGTTAGTTTTCTGAATAGAGATGTTTTGTAATTTCAATTCAGCAATTTCGGAGACCAATTTGTTAAGAGTAACGTCCTGCTCAGTCTTCCAGGACAGAAGCATGTCCCTAAGCTCATCAAATCTATCTTCATGTAGCTGCAGCTGTACTGGTGAAACACCATCAAGTCTGGAACGCTTACCTGGTCTTGTGATTATATCCATTGTGTCGCAGGGGCTGCGACTAGTAATCGAAGCAGCACCAGCCACCGAGATATTCGGCTCCGATTGCGTTTCCTGAAGAGGACCAGCGGGGGGCGAGTACTCGACTCGCGGCATAATGGCTTATTTATGTGGAGTTGATAGTAGATAGTAAATTAGAGCTAGTATTCCACTGCCACCGTGGTCTTGCGTGCAACGCACTGGTCTCGAGACACCACGCCGACCGATCGAATCCCAGCCCTCACTATGAGTTCTTTTTGTGATTTCAATAATTATTTAAATTCCAATTATCTATATGGACCGTATGTATCACACAAATGAAAAGGTAGCTCACTGACATCCGCTATCCTGCTCCGACTCCTCCCAGTGGGCGTACACTACCGGTTTAGATACCACAAGAGAGACAAGGAATCGAAAATCGAACAAACAGCCAATAATAAATAGTTTATATCACAGATGCAATATTATCACTGCACAATGAGTAACACGACTGACCGCTTCCGTATATACGAGCTGACCGGCTTTAATACCCAAAATTAATTAAAATGCAAGTTAACTGCGGAAAACATGGATCCGTGTGTGCCGCACCGACGGGACAAACAAGGATCCGTGTTGCCGCACCCGAACGAGTAAAACAAATATGGCGGCGCGATACATATGCTGTTCAAACAATCAGCGCGTGAGATGCGGTCCGTCGCGTACCATATTACAATTTGACGGTTCCACTTCGCTAAATTATAATCTAACTTAAAGAATACGTTAAATTGTAAGCAGTATGTTACAGTTATCAATCTCGCCAGATAGATTACAATCTCACGGTAACATAAAAATATATATACTGCACAATTATTTGTTCATTTTTTTTTAATTGTTGTATACTAGCTTAAACCTCGCGGTGTTACCTGCAGTTATTAGTTTACATATTGTTCTTTTTTTTCTTACAATTAAAATAGCCTATAATAGCCTATATTAATCAGTGATAATGTAGCATTCAAATGGTGAAAGAATTTTTAAAATCCGTCCAGTACTTTTTGAGCCAATTCGTTACAAACATACTTACACACAAACCACCACTTTATAATATTAGTATAGACTAGTAGTCCAATTCTTGCTTAAATACCTACCGGGCTTAAGCGAGATCAGCTATGTATGTATAGTATAGGTAATGTTTTGAACAATAAATTTAAAATAACAGTAAATCTAACAGGAATGGACGAGGTCTTAGGAATTTCTTCGCCCATAACCTTTGTCTAGCACAGTTTCAATTCAGGTCTAATATTGAACAATTATTCAAAGCCAATCTTTTTATAAGTTAATGTATATGTTACAGAGCGAACACAGAACGTTAGCCGCATATGTGTTGGCTGGTATTGTCGACAGTTATCCCGCAGGACAAGAAGCAGCGCTACAAGTAAGTATCCTGTTGTCTGTCGATCTATTTCGATGATCATAAGGTTCAATTCTCACTGTCATTGTATGTACCATCATCACCATATTGTATGATGAACAAGCACATTTATAGAATCGTAAAATATGCATTTGATCATGTCATGATCTACAACAAAGTATTGTGCATGAACCCACGAAGATTTCTGAGTTGTTTCTAGCTTTGCCCCACGGTTGTAAAGATACAACAATAAACGCCGATAACACCGCGGGACTCAGCTAGTTAATAATATTTTTGACATTGTGTTGAATCGTTTGTTACATTGAATAGTGAAAACTAGTGAGTAACTAATTATAGATAAACTAAAATTTGTTAATTATCTCACACTGTAACTTTGTTTAACTCTCTCAAAAGCAATCCTCTTCTAATTGGTAAAAGCCTATCCTATAGCTTTGCTTGAGGAGTAGACCATCCAATATTTTTATTTATTTGAACAACAACATTTACACGTGACAATAAATTAAATACGGGGAGTAGTTGTTAAGCTTGTCGGCGAGATGCACTCTTTATTTATCTCACTAGTTTATAAAATGTCTGCCTACTTCTTCACACTTCACCAACCCCGATACTCTTCAACGAAAGAGCTGTTTGTTTTATCTTCAGTTGGCATGATTTTAACTTAGGTAATTTACAAATAAAACTACCAGTTCTTGAAATAAGCGTGTTCAGCTAAATCAACAAACTTTTCAGTTTGAAAGTATTAAATACCAATTAAACCGCGGTACGACAATAACCTCGGGCAACGCCGCATTTCGAAGCTATATCTTTATAAATTGTAGCCTATATGTTATTCTGATGTATAAGCTATATTATTGTAAAGTTTCATCAAAATCCATTCAGTAGTTTTTGCGTGAGAAAGTAACAAACATCCATCCATCCATACTTACAAACTTTCGCGTTTATAATATTAAGAGGATAGATATGTATGTAAAAAAGTATTATTTTTGGCACTTTGATTACCATAGTATAGGGTCTGCTTTGTTTGTATTCAAAGTACTTGATTCTTTGTGTGTGTGTGTGCAGGGTTCGATGATCTCGATATGCTTGGAGCAGCTGAACGACGGCAGCGACCGCCTGGCGCAGTGGGCCTGCATCGCGCTGGGCCAGCTGTGGCGCGGGTACGACGCGGCGCGCTGGTCGGGGGTTCGAGACCTGGCTCATGAAAAGCTCTACCCCCTTCTCAGCCATCCACATCCAGAGGTAAGAGATTTCTTCTTTGCCTCCACGGCGGCAAAGCCAGCGCGTGGAGCCTCCAGCCGGGACGACCAACGAGCCATGGTGGCTCGACGAGCGGCTTCACGCCACTCGCGTACCTCTTCTGGCGGAGGACGATACCCGCTCTCCGCCCGGTATTCAGCCGCTCATCGATAAACTTCGGCGAGCACTTCCACCTCCAAATCCCACGGGGTGTTCCGGCCAAGGCGCTCGCCGCCTCGGTGGACACGGTGCGGTATCCGCGTATGGCTCTGACCGCCAATACCCTCTGAGGGCGCCAAAGGCGCACCTTATTCTGGGCGGTCAGAGCCGCATCCCACACCGGTGCCCCATACAAGGCCATAGACCGGACAACCCCCGTGTAGAGGTTTTATGTAGCGACGCTGGCTCCACCCAAATTGGGCAAAAGACGCCCAAGGGCGGAGGCAGCGCCGACCAGCTTCGGAAAAAACCGTCGGAAGAGCTCCTTCGACGAGCACTCCTGCCGTCGAGGATCAGGCCCAGATACCTCATCTGGGCCCGAACCGGTACGGGGACCGAGTTGACTTCGATAGAGGCGCCGGGGGCAAGACCACGACGGGGCCCATGAAAAGCAGGGCCTCCGTCTTGTCAAGGGCCACCCATAAGCCCAGCGCCTCATTGCGCCCAACCACCAGAGAGACACCCCTGGTGGCCAGGCGCCGATGGGGGGCTTAGTGAGATACACACAAGATGATTTGCGCCAAGATAGTGTCTCAGTCCCCTTTGTCGTCATACTCCCGAGCCCCTGTTACCGGGCAGGCGAGGACTCAGATAAACGGTCGGCCTTTTATAGACGAAATTCAAAGGCAAATTTACATTCAATACAATATAAAAAATCAAAATGTTTAGCATACAATGACATTGGCTTACCGCGATAGCATTTTTTTTTGATTTTGTAATAAAAGGGATTGAATTTATGATGTACCAACAAAATATTAAGGAAATAAAAAGCTATAATAATAATATAAATACCTAGATTGTCTTCTAGAGAAAAACATCAAAAGTGTTTCGATTTTCTCGATGATAAATGTATTTGCAACAATATGGTGTGTGTTATGTCAGGTGCGCGCGGCGTGCACGTTCGCATTGGGCACGTTCATAGCGTGGGGCGGCGGCAGCTCGCGCACCGAGCACGCCAACGCGCTCGACCAGCAGGTGGGCGTGCAGCTCGCCGCGCGCCTGGCGCTCGACGCCTCGCCGCTCGTGCGGCACGAGATACTCGCCGGTACGTAGCCCCACACACACACACACACACACACACGCGCGCTCGACCAGCAGGTGGGCGTGCAGCTCGCCGCGCGCCTGGCGCTCGACGCCTCGCCGCTCGTGCGGCACGAGATACTCGCCGGTACGTAGCCCCACACACACACACACACACACACACGCGCGCTCGACCAGCAGGTGGGCGTGCAGCTCGCCGCGCGCCTGGCGCTCGACGCCTCGCCGCTCGTGCGGCACGAGATACTCGCCGGTACGTAGCCCCACACACACACACACACACACACACGCGCGCTCGACCAGCAGGTGGGCGTGCAGCTCGCCGCGCGCCTGGCGCTCGACGCCTCGCCGCTCGTGCGGCACGAGATACTCGCCGGTACGTAGCCCCTCACACACACACACACACACGCGCGCTCGACCAGCAGGTGGGCGTGCAGCTCGCCGCGCGCCTGGCGCTCGACGCCTCGCCGCTCGTGCGGCACGAGATACTCGCCGGTACGTAGCCCCACACACACACACACACACACGCGCGCTCGACCAGCAGGTGGGCGTGCAGCTCGCCGCGCGCCTGGCGCTCGACGCCTCGCCGCTCGTGCGGCACGAGATACTCGCCGGTACGTAGCCCCACACACACACACACACACACGCGCGCTCGACCAGCAGGTGGGCGTGCAGCTCGCCGCGCGCCTGTCGCTCGACGCCTCGCCGCTCGTGCGGCACGAGATACTCGCCGGTACGTAGCCCCACACACACACACACACACACGCGCGCTCGACCAGCAGGTGGGCGTGCAGCTCGCCGCGCGCCTGGCGCTCGACGCCTCGCCGCTCGTGCGGCACGAGATACTCGCCGGTACGTAGCCCCACACACACACACACACACACGCGCGCTCGACCAGCAGGTGGGCGTGCAGCTCGCCGCGCGCCTGGCGCTCGACGCCTCGCCGCTCGTGCGGCACGAGATACTCGCCGGTACGTAGCCCCACACACACACACACACACACACACGCGCGCTCGACCAGCAGGTGGGCGTGCAGCTCGCCGCGCGCCTGGCGCTCGACGCCTCGCCGCTCGTGCGGCACGAGATACTCGCCGGTACGTAGCCCCACACACACACACACACACACGCGCGCTCGACCAGCAGGTGGGCGTGCAGCTCGCCGCGCGCCTGGCGCTCGACGCCTCGCCGCTCGTGCGGCACGAGATACTCGCCGGTACGTAGCCCCACACACACACACACACACACGCGCGCTCGACCAGCAGGTGGGCGTGCAGCTCGCCGCGCGCCTGGCGCTCGACGCCTCGCCGCTCGTGCGGCACGAGATACTCGCCGGTACGTAGCCCCACACACACACACACACACACGCGCTCGACCAGCAGGTGGGCGTGCAGCTCGCCGCGCGCCTGGCGCTCGACGCCTCGCCGCTCGTGCGGCACGAGATACTCGCCGGTACGTAGCCCCACACACACACACACACACGCGCGCTCGACCAGCAGGTGGGCGTGCAGCTCGCCGCGCGCCTGGCGCTCGACGCCTCGCCGCTCGTGCGGCACGAGATACTCGCCGGTACGTAGCCCCACACACACACACACACACACGCGCTCGACCAGCAGGTGGGCGTGCAGCTCGCCGCGCGCCTGGCGCTCGACGCCTCGCCGCTCGTGCGGCACGAGATACTCGCCGGTACGTAGCCCCACACACACACACACACACACGCGCGCTCGACCAGCAGGTGGGCGTGCAGCTCGCCGCGCGCCTGGCGCTCGACGCCTCGCCGCTCGTGCGGCACGAGATACTCGCCGGTACGTAGCCCCACACACACACACACACACACACGCGCGCGCTCGACCAGCAGGTGGGCGTGCAGCTCGCCGCGCGCCTGGCGCTCGACGCCTCGCCGCTCGTGCGGCACGAGATACTCGCCGGTACGTAGCCCCACACACACACACACACACACACACACGCGCGCTCGACCAGCAGGTGGGCGTGCAGCTCGCCGCGCGCCTGGCGCTCGACGCCTCGCCGCTCGTGCGGCACGAGATACTCGCCGGTACGTAGCCCCACACACACACACACACACACGCGCTCGACCAGCAGGTGGGCGTGCAGCTCGCCGCGCGCCTGGCGCTCGACGCCTCGCCGCTCGTGCGGCACGAGATACTCGCCGGTACGTAGCCCCACACACACACACACACACACGCGCTCGACCAGCAGGTGGGCGTGCAGCTCGCCGCGCGCCTGGCGCTCGACGCCTCGCCGCTCGTGCGGCACGAGATACTCGCCGGTACGTAGCCCCACACACACACACACACACACACACACACACGCGCGCTCGACCGGCAGGTGGGCGTGCAGCTCGCCGCGCGCCTGGCGCTCGACGCCTCGCCGCTCGTGCGGCACGAGATACTCGCCGGTACGTAGCCCCACACACACACACACACACACGCGCGCTCGACCAGCAGGTGGGCGTGCAGCTCGCCGCGCGCCTGGCGCTCGACGCCTCGCCGCTCGTGCGGCACGAGATACTCGCCGGTACGTAGCCCCACACACACACACACACACACACACACACACGCGCGCTCGACCGGCAGGTGGGCGTGCAGCTCGCCGCGCGCCTGGCGCTCGACGCCTCGCCGCTCGTGCGGCACGAGATACTCGCCGGTACGTAGCCCCACACACACACACACACACACGCGCGCTCGACCAGCAGGTGGGCGTGCAGCTCGCCGCGCGCCTGGCGCTCGACGCCTCGCCGCTCGTGCGGCACGAGATACTCGCCGGTACGTAGCCCCACACACACACACACACACACACACACGCGCGCTCGACCAGCAGGTGGGCGTGCAGCTCGCCGCGCGCCTGGCGCTCGACGCCTCGCCGCTCGTGCGGCACGAGATACTCGCCGGTACGTAGCCCCACACACACACACACACACACACGCGCGCTCGACGCCTCGCCGCTCGTGCGGCACGAGATACTCGCCGGTACGTAGCCCCTCACACACACACACACACACGCGCGCTCGACCAGCAGGTGGGCGTGCAGCTCGCCGCGCGCCTGGCGCCCGACGCCTCGCCGCTCGTGCGGCACGAGATACTCGCCGGTACGTAGCCCCACACACACACACACACACACACACGCGCGCTGACGCCTCGCCGCTCGTGCGGCACGAGATACTCGCCGGTACGTAGCCCCTCACACACACACACACACACACGCACGCTCGACCAGCAGGTGGGCGTGCAGCTCGCCGCGCGCCTGGCGCTTGACGCCTCGCCGGTACGTAGCCCCTCACACACTAACACACACACATACACACACACTCACACACATTACGTCGTAAACGTGCATTAGAGAACCTAGCTTGGAGATTATGGAGCACAATATAATTTAATGTTTTATTTGTATTTACGTTATTATTATTTACCTGCTTATATTTGTACAGAACCCTTCGAGCAGGCGAAATGATCATGAGTGGTGGCAGCTCAATACTTGAAGCAGCTAATCGGCGTAATAATGATTCACATCGCGATACAGAATTGGCAGTTACTTCGTAGTTCTGTGTATCTTCTTTAGAGACGCTGTAATATGTATTTATTTCACAGTATGTGGAACTCCCTACAGTAATATTACTACTACTTTTCAATAAACAAAACTCATTACTCAATAAATAAACAAAACAAATTGAAATGTTAATTGTAACGTGACTTTACGTGACACAATGTTAACAGTTTTATGTTGATATTATATTTTATATTATTTACGCTTTCAATATTTTTTTTATTTGTAAGCCGCTTGTGGCCGAATATGCTGTGATTCCTAATGCATGTTTGAAGAACTTTGTACCTACCATCATATTCATGCAAATAAATAATATATTTTATTGTTGTGTTTGCAGCACTGCAATGGTTGGTGATGATTTTCGAGCAACATTTCATCGCTGTTTACATCCAAGAAAGAGTACGCAAAAGCGATAGGTGAGTGTGGTTAATTTGGAGGCTCGCCAAGAGCCCATAGTGTACGATGTATGTTGATATGGGCGTGCGTGCTCGCAGGCAGCCCGACGGCCGCGCCGGGGACGTGGACCAGGGCTGGGACCCGCTGTCGGACGCGCGCCCCGTGCCCAGCACCCCGCACTCGCACGCCATCGTCAGGAACGCCGCTGCGCTCGCCCTGCCCACCATTGGTACGTGCGACATTCTAACATACATTTATAGTCCACGGGCCCACGTACAAGGGATTTCGGTGATTAATAACAGGCTGAAAGTTTATACACAGCTTCGTTTTGACGAAACCCCCAACTTTTATAATTGGACCAAATTCTGATAGTGGCAGGAAAAAGCGGGATAGGGAGCGAAACACGTCGATTTGATGAGTGTCCCAAATTAATAAATAACAGTTTCTAAAAATCAATACTTCGAGAAAATACGATGGAAAACTGAGAAAAACTTGTGGCATACAAAGTGAATGGTATCTTCCCGAGTGACCCCCAGCTCTAACATGTCAGAATGGTGACTTGAACAATTTTATTCATTTTCATTACTAACAAACTGATTTTTGTTTTGGGGCTTGCAAAATATATATTTTACATAAAAAATGCATCGGCATACAAATTCGATGGTAATTTTTTTGAGACCCACACTCGAAAAAATATTAACATAATCTTGACAACTTTCGAGTGTAGGTCTCAAAAAAATTACCGTGTCACTCATCAAATCGACGTGTTTCGCTCCCTATCCCGCTTTTTCCTGCCACTATTAGAATTTGGTCCAATAATAAAAGTTGGGGGTCTCGTCAAAACGAAGCTGTGTATAAACTTTCAGCCTGTTATTAATCACTGAAATCCCTTGTACGTGGGCCCGTGGACTATTATTTCAACCACTTCCAAAAAGGAAAAAGTTTTGAGGTAACAAACAATCAAAAGCAGTTGAACTAAGCTTTTGATTGTTTGTTACCTCAGAACTTTCGACAACTGATTGTAATAATTTTTTTTTATTTAAAAAATGGCGATTCCCAAATGTGGTTTCAATTTGGTCCATTTCATGATATTGGTTATTTTGTTACAATTTTATATTATCTATTAATATCGTATAAGAAACATTTATTAATATCACAAATATACATTTTAAAGCAATAAAATGCATTTAAAATTGGGGAACAGACTTAGAAACTATAACGGTTGATGATAATGAAGAAGAGTAAAGGTGACGATGCTATAATATCCTAAACAACTGATATTACCCCAGGTTTTGGTTCGGTATACATGAAGCTATGGAATACACTGACGACGATGACGCGGGAGCCGCATCCACAAATATCCCAAATGGCCAATGATATCATCAACTACATCTCTAATCAAGTACGTATCATTATATATCACTTTTACTTCATACCTTCAAAAGACCTATTCAATGTTAAAGGAAGAAAAATTTTTATGACATGTTTTTAGCAATGCATGTCAGCATGAGATGCATGCCAGCATCCGTCCATAGCATGCCAGCGGGAGACATCAATAGTTAGAGATGTACAACACTCGACTGTCACTGCTTGTTAATCGATCTCAAACATAAAAACATTCTCATTTCGATCGTTTTCTTTTTGTGGAATTCGCAATGACTACAGTTATTGAATCGATAAGTAACTTCTTCCTAGTCGCATTCTTCAATTACTGAAAGTCTAAATTTGATAGATGTTTCCGCTTCCTCAATCTCGTTTTAGTTAGATAGAGGTTGTGTTTGAGTGATCCAAGATCAACTTGATTTAATCCTACCAGGGTAGATTCATTCTGTGTGTTTTTTTTTCCTTCTACTCTGCCTACTATAAGATAAAGTCCTCGTAGGGACCTTTTCTGGCTCCAGAATGGTATGTCCAAGGTAATACAGAATTCTCTGTGGGCATGTGTCTGTGATACAGAGATAGAAAAATGGACTTGTTGGTCTTGTAGTTCAAAGAATTCTCAGCTCAAGAACCCAGCACATTATTTCACAGCCTTCTATTTTTTACTTTTTCCGTTACGCGTGTTATTGGGGCATGAGAGCAACTTTAAAGGTACGAGCCACGCTGGTTTCAGCACGAACGGGCCGACGCGATTAGGGCGGTATTACTCACGCACAGAGGACCAACCCAAAATGACGCATTTCTTGCTGTCGTGTTTCGTTGTTGAGTGCGAGACCAGAGGCCCAATGATGCTGAAGCATCTCAATAGATCGCCATAGTGCGGGCTCACCATGCTGCATTATTCCATTGTCTGCATTCGTAATGAATATGGCGACCACTACTCTTGGATTCTGCTCATGCTTTCCATCAGGCTGTTCTCTGTTCTGTTCAACTGTTAGGCCGTTTGTGCAGGACGTGATCTCTTTACTAAATTCTCTGCTAAATGGGAATAAGCAGAGGCTATTTTAAGCTATTGAGCTATTAAATTTGCTGCACACAGCACAAGCTGAGTGACTTTTACCTCTCTTTGTTTTCACGAGATTTCATTTCATTAGCGGATTTATTTCGTTTTAGTTTTGCATAGTGTATTTATTTCAGATTCAATCATTTCAGGTTGTGGAAACGTTTCCTCAGCAGAATTTTGCACGTGATCAGCAACCGTCAGTAGAGTTGATCTCTCATCTTCGATTAACCATGTTCTGAGTTTGTAATCACGAGGAGAGCATCATTTTAAACTGTTACGAAGAAATCTCTTTAAGGATTTTTTTTTAATATTTCCATCAATATCATTGTTTCAGAATGTCTATTTAAGGGCTTTCAGTATGGTTGCAATCAATGACAGTCTCGAGCGGTGCCTTTCTTTCTGTTATCTCTCCAAATATCTTCTTAGTGCATTCCTGCTTCAGGGCGTCGGTTGTGTAATTGGTGAGACTTCGCACTTTTTGACTAACTACTTCTTGAATATGTTCCAGTGGAGTCCGACAGAAATTCCGTGTTCGTGTGGAGTGCTCTTTTGTTCCAAGAATGCGTCGAAATCATTGAAAACTCCTGCAGTAAGACACACACAAAATAATAGCTTTAGGTCCATCAGCTTATCGGCTCAGATGAACCTAAAGCTATCATCGAGTATCGGTGGCACAAAAACATGTTTTGTGCCACTGATGTCTATCTCTGGGCTGTGGTTAAATAGCCAATCTGGTTCCGAGTATTGCACTGAATATTGGTTGTATTGACCTGTATTGAAAGGAGAACGGCAGATCCTCTACACCTATTGATATATTATTATGAGATTTGTACCGTTTGTAAAGTAAATCATTCTATTTAAAAAGAATACATATTTTTTAAACTTTGCCTAAAAGAATTTTAATTCTTCTCGTAAAATTGTTACAACTACAATAACTAAACGTTAGTGTTATTTGAGCTTGTCATATTCTAAGTTACATAGTTTTTTTTATGTAAATCGTTTTCATGTTAATTATGTTTTATATAAACAGATCACGTAACGTCTACATTTTTTTAAATAATGCTCCGTCCTTATTGGTCTAAGCGTGACGTTAACTATCCCATCTTAGGCACGCCATCAAAACACACATGTATCAAAAATAAAATTCAGTAAGACAGTTTCGGAGTTTATCATGAGTAACAACGTGGCATGGAAATTATATAAAATAGATTCAAAAAACGTATACATGTACCTATCTAATGATCTTCGTGGATCATTTGTTTGAGAATCTCCATAAGTAAGTGCAGGTAGATGCCGCCTATACAGGCTTTAAAAAGGCGTTCGATAAGGTGTATCATTCACTGCTTCTGGATAAGATTGCTTTTAACGGAATTCGGGTTAATTTACTTCGATGGTTCACCACATACATATTTATTAGAATTTAACAAGTAGTGGTTAATGGCTTTAAATCGGAGTTTATAGTTGTTAAATCTGGCATACCGCAAGGATCCATATTGGGTCCCCTACTGTCACACTCTTTGTTAATGACAAAAAAAAAGTGCTTTATGAAATCAAATTTTCTAATGTATGCAGACGACCAAAAAAATTATAAGCCTTGTAAAACTATTCAAGATTGTGTCTCCGTACAAGAGGATCTTAATAGACTATACAAATATTGTAATGCAAATAAACTCTATCTTAGCTTCCCAAAATGTCATACAATATCTATCTACGAACGTATAGTTATTGCAGTTGTAATATTTTTTAAAGAGAATTTAAATTCTTTTACCATAAATTATATATTGTTACGGTACAGGGTCATTCGTTCTCCTTTAAATAAAACCGCCAATTTTTTTCTTACATGTTTTCAATAAACTTTTTGCCGCTTATTACGCATCTGTTGTGAATATTGTTGTCTCTGGTATTTTCGGTACGATTCAATCTGGAGGTCATATCGATTTGGAAGCTTAAAGGTTTAGGAAGTCTAAACCTTTAAATAAATGAGAAGAAAACGTTGCTGACGTCAATGGTTGTGCTCTAGCTGCAAGTTTTCATTGTTCCGGTGTTCACTTTCCATCAGTGCATATCGTGAAATAACTTTAATCCGTTTTAGATTAAAGCGTACGTGACTGCCAAACAAGAGGCCTCGGGTTCGATTCCCGTGTCGGACCAAAAGTGTTGTCACAAGAAATTCTTAAAAACAGATCGCAGTATGGATATTGCAGTATTTAACGCCTCGGCGAGCGAGTTAAGTTGTTGGTCCCGGTTGTTGTAAACATAATATATGGTGATTGTTGTTCTTATTAAGTGGTATACTAACAACTAGTTCAACCTTTGAATTCAGTTCTCTTTCAGGATTGCAGAGGTGGATAAACTGATATTCGGGTACAAGAGGTTGAACTAGTAGCAAATGTTGGCAATAATAAAGGCTAGGAAGAAGAGGCTCTCTCAACGGTGTGAATGGTCAATACATGATAAATCAGTATATGTAATGTGCATTCAGGTGGATAGCGTGGGTCGTGAGCTGGAGCTAATTCGCAGCAACTCTTCGTCGCTGCCGCCCTCGCCCAACACGCGCAACTCGCCCATCAACACGCACCACGAACACACCAGGACCTTGCCATCAGGTATGACTAACGTCTTTACCGTACTTTAATGAAATAAGAATAACCTGCAATCATTTGCTATTACTCACAGTTTTTGACATTTAGTTCTTAATTTTCTATGAGCCAGAGGTCATTGATTCGACTCCTATCCAGGATAAATGTTTATGCAACGAGGAGGATCACTGTGTGCCTGAGTGTAATTTGTTTATGATAATATTTGTATGTATTTAAAAATATATAAGTAAGTATATTTATCAGCCACAGTATCACATTAACAGCCTTTAAGGAAATGTACACACCGTACCAAAAGGTGACTGTGCAACTGCAAACAAACCGCCGATATGGCCGCCACGTTATTCATGGCGCCATGGTGTGTAGAATGCCTAACAGTCTACTATTGGACTGTTGGACATCGGTAGAGAGGCTATTTATTTTTATTATTAAATCGTTACATTGTGTAAAATATTGTTTTGAAGTAGCATCTTGTTATCTTAGTCTAGTACTACACACTTTATTTACTTCCAGGTAACCGGCGGACCAAAGGGCTGCCTCATACGATCTCTGAAGATTCCGTGGCGCTACGCGATCGGGAACGAGAGTCTACCTCATCTAATTCAAGTTAGACTAATATTCATTTATTAAGAAAAAACTGCTAGTCAATTCATCGTGACTAGGGTCTGAATCTGTATTTCTGTTTTTTATTTGTTAGGATTATAATGAAACGTCACTCAGTATATAATAGGTCTTTGCCTATGAAATTGCGTTTCTTCAGTACTGGTCATTTCAAATAAAAAAAAGTTTGTAATGGCTCTGTATTCTAAATTCAAATTAATTTTGTTTTAAAACCATGACATTCTATTTACAAACTCAGTCTTTTGTTTTTTGATTAGCGTTGTATTTTCATTACATTTGAACATTTTTCGTCATAATGGATACTTTAAAAATTCGTGTAATTATGGAATATGAGTTCCGTCGTGGCACCAACGCGACACAAACGGCACGTGACATCAAAAACGTTTACGGAGAGAACTGTACAAACGAACGCACAACCCTTTATTGGTTTTCCCGGTTCCGTTCCGAAAATTTTGACTTGAAAAATGAAGCTCGTGGTCGTCCGGAGACTTTGGTTAACAATAATGAATTAAAGGCGATTGTGGAAGCTGACGAAACTCAATCTACAGCTGAGCTAGCAGCAGCTTTTAATGTAAGCATCAAAACAATATTGATTCATTTGCGACCAATTGGCAAGGTAAAAAAGCTTGATAGATGGGTGCCCCACGACCTTAACGATCGCCAGCGCAACGTACGCGTCGAGACCTGCCTTTCGCTGCTCAACAGGCAAAGAAATGAAGGAATTTTGAAATGAATAGTTACGTGCGACGAAAAATGGATTCTGTTCGACAATCGAAAGCGCTCAGCAAGTTGGTTAGACCCTGGTTCAGCACCAAAGCAATGCCCTAAACCAAAAATGACCCCTAAAAAGGTGATGGTCACTGTTTGGTGGTCTAGTGCGGGTGTGATTCACCACAGCTTTTTACAAAACGGCATGAGCATTAATGCAGATGTGTACTGTGAAGAACTGGAGAGAATGATGGAGAAGCTTGCACATCTGCAACCAGCTTTGGTCAATCGGTCGTCCCCACTGCTCCTACACGACAACGCGCGACCCCATACTGCGCAACAGACAGTCTCCAAGCTGCAAGAGCTGGGGTTGGAAGCTCTCCCTCATCCGCCATACTCACCAGACCTTGCACCTACCGACTATTACTTTTTCCAAAATTTAGACAACTTTTTAGTGGGTAAAAAATTCAATTCCCGAGAGGCAGTACAAAATGCCTTTGAAGAGTTTGTAGCCTCCCGTCCAGCTGATTTTTACAAGAAGGGCATCAATAAACTGCCAATGCGTTGGCAAAGATGCGTCGATTGCATGGGTGATTACTTCGAATAACAGAAATAAAAAAGTTTGAAAAAATAAGTACTTTCACTTATTGCATACAAAACGGCAATTTCATAGGTAAAGACCTAATATTATGTGGTGCGGAGCTGTTGGCAAAACTAGTAACATAAATAAATATTTCCCTCTTTATGTGGTTATCCTCAACTCCTAGGGATCATCATCAACATGTCAGCCGAAAGACGTCCACTGCTGGACATAAGCCCTCCCAACCTTCAAGGGATTGGCAAACAAGGTTTTGGCTCCTCATAACAACCGGTCCTGTGCTGCCTACATCCAACGCTTTCCTGTGACCCTCACCAAGTCGTCGGATCATCTTGTAGTTCTTGTTTGAGAGTCATACTAATCTCGTACAAGCTGACGTCCAGAATATCTTCGGTATAGTGTCGGGTTAACTTAGCCCTTGAATCTTTAGCTATGACAGTGACTAGGTCTTATTCATCTAAAACTTCTCTATTTCATTTAAAAAATCAATTTTCGACGATAACCGTCTGCCATCATCGGTCTTCAACTTAGTCAACTGGTTCTGCCCAATAGACAGAGCTCTTGCAAACACTTTTGTACCTTTGTTTCGCTCTATAGTCTCTTTAACATATATGGTGTTAAATTGGCGTAGATCTGCCGACATTTTGAGATCTGTCTATTGAGCAGACGGAAATTGAACACTTCGTCTGGAGAGACACCTCGTGTGCAGGGCGGCGTGGAGGGTATCGCTGAGAGTGGAGCAAACTCGGTCTGTTCTCAACGATACCAAGTGGCAAAATTATCATCATCTGAGAGTAACTCAAAATAACCAGTAAATAACTTGCAGGTCAGCAGATAAAGAAGCCGATAGTGAACTCGTCGTACGTGGAGTGGGCGTCGTCGATGTTCGCTCGCGCCGAGGGTCCAGAGGCCAGCAGTGGCGGCGGAGGAGGCGGAGGAGGTGGAGCGGTGGGCGAGTGGTGGCGCGACGACTGCGAGAGCCGCCAGCACCACGAGCGCGCCTGGCGCTACGCGCGCAACCGCAGCCTCAGGAAGGAAGCCGCCGGTACGGACCGCGCACTACACACTACACACTACACACTACACTTGCATGTCTGTACATAAATACGCGAAGCAAAACCTTTGTGCCCCTTTTTGCGAAAATTGAGCAAACGGAGAAGGATGAAATATAGAACAGTTGATTTATATGGAAGAGGAGTCCAGAAAGCTAAATAATAATCAAACAAATAATAACACAAAATTTAACAAGAAAAATTTAATTGGACCACACGCGAAACACTAGCTTTGAAATAAAAAATAATCATCAAAATCGGTTCACCCAGTCGAAAGTTCTAAGGTCGAAACAAACATTTTAAAAAATTAGACGAATTGAAAACTTCCTTCTTTTTTGAATTCGGTTAAAAAATTTGTTATGGTTTATTTTCAACCACTGAGCGATCACTAATATTTATCATTTTATAAAACTTCACCTTGCCATCGTCAGCTATTTCATCATTTATGTTCAAAGAATATATTTAAAATTACTTTTTTTGAATAAGTTAAATACATTTTGTACCATCAAAGGTCATAAATGCAGTCCTATCGTAATGTTCAACCTCGCATGCCGGTTTTGTACTTATCTTTGTGTGTGTGATCTCCCAATGAACACACATATTATGAATAGACTTACTTTACATAATAAAGAAATATTGGACATCTTGGAGAGGTTTTACTGCGGAGGTCTGCTCACTAGATTGTTTTTGTTGAGACTAATCACGCCCACACGCCCACCATTGTAACACGTCGAGTTATGACACTCGAGAAGCCCCAGGAATTGTTAAACAGTTGTAGATTGTTTGTGGTGAGTAATATATGTGGTGTGCACAGGTCTGCGGTCGGCGCGGATCACGCGGCTGGAGTCGCAGGCCTTCCACTCGCGCTGCCCGCTGCCACCAGCGGTGGTGCTGTTCCACCCCTACGAGCAACACGCCGCCGTCGCCTCCAAGGATAACTTTGGGTTCGTTAACTACTTTTACAATTAAACATCTTCTATACGAAAAATACGAGAAAAATCTAGGGTTAATTTTTGTACTGCCTTGTAAGGCAAATACAAAATTAGTAAATAAAAGATACGACTTTTTTTTTTTTTTTTTTATTTATTCAGGATAACAACAGTCTTTTACATAGTCAATTACTTATATTATAATTACTGGGATATGACCAATTATAGTTCCACTATATATCCACTTAACATGAAATTAAAACTACAAAGAACAGATTTATGTTAGTTACACAGTTAACCTATAACATTTACAATTTAGTTTTATATTTAATGAACTTTACGTTGTTAAACATTGTTGCTAAATTAAACAGTTTGCAGACTTTGACAGTGTTATTCGATTTACAAGAGGCATTTGATACTGATATTCACACAATTTTTCTTCAAGTGTAATAATTATGTGTCGTGGGTTATACATAAAAATATTTTTATGAAATTCAAGTAATTATAAAATTAGTAATTATAAAAATGCAATAAAATTAAGAAAATATAGCATTTCTAATTTTATTACACATACGGTATGTTACAAGGCGCAATTCTGGGTCCACTTTGGTTTTCAATATGCATTAGCACAAACGTATGTTGTATATGTTATTATGTATGTGTTATGTTTATTACCAAAATGATACATGTAGGTATGAAATATGTGGTTTCGGTATAATTTACTCATTATTAATACTGATTATTTTTGCAAAAATGGAAGATATAAATTTGAAGGATTGTTTTATATAAAATGTTGCACCGATGGTTGTTGCGACAGTATCTGGGACTGGGGCACGGCTGCCAAGCTGTGCGTGGGCGCGTGGCGGCGCTCGTGGGGCCGCATCACGGCGCTGGCCTACCTCAACGCGCACGAGCACGCGCTGCTGGCCGTGGGCTCGCACACGGGGCAGCTCGCCATCTACCGGCCGGCGCGCGGCGCGCTCGAGCCCGCGCTGCTGGCCGCCTGGCGCGCCCTGCCCGTGCAGCCCGCCAGCGACTACCGCCCGCCCTCCGCGCACCCCGTCTACAGTCAGTACCGCCCCGCCCCGCCCCGCCCCACGCACACACAGGCACACACACGCGCACTAGCACGCTCCAGCTGACCTTGTATTATACTCTACCTAACGGTACTCACCTTCGATGAAACAAGGATCCTGACTTTGTTTCGGCGTTTCTACTCGAGGCTACTCAAAAAAGCCATCTTCGAAAGGATAATAATTACGAATTTTAACAAAAAAAACCGAATTCAAGAACTGAACCAAATTAAAATGGGAAGTACCAGATTTCAAATAAATAAAGAATTATCAAAATCGGTTCACCCGGTCAAAAGATATGAGGTAATAAACAAAAAAGAAACATTCGGATTTAATATCCTCCTTTTTTAAAGTCGGTTAAAAAGAAAAGAAATCAAAACTGTTTTTGGAAACCTTCACCGAAATACATTAACTTGACTTTGACATTACATCAAAAATATGCTTTATGCCGACTTTAAATGCATTCAAAATATTAAAAATACCTCCTAAAATTATAGCTATACAAACATACAACATACACATTGCGTATAATATTAACACATTTCATTGATTGTGTTTGGTGTTTTAACTTATCATATGAATGGCTTAACTACTAAAAATGAATACATTATTCAAGATCAATAAAAACAAGTGATATGGACTCGGTTATTGTTAAGATTTCTCTAATAATTTATTCACAAATGGATTTTATTCTTTACAAATTTTAGTTGTGTATACAAGCTGAGTCCATATCACAATATCTGTCATCATTATAACAAAATTCATAAATCATTGGCCCCATGTTCACACAATTTAATTCTCATTTAACATGTGTAATGACAATTGTAATTGGACTTTTAGATATTTTCAAACAAATGTTTTGAATCTGTGGTAAATAAAACAATGTTATAAGTTAGTTATTTTTAAACTTAATTAATATCATTTCAATTTAACGATTTAACCAAATTGTAACTACCGTGGTCACATTCGAACCGTAGCTTACGATAGATGCAATTAATTATATTCTTGCTGCAAAAAAAAGTTGATTTTTAAGTTTAAAAATAATTCACTTTTACAAGAAATGGAGGAGATATGTTTGTCTAAATTGCGATTGTCGCATCATCCATTGTATGTACGTTGTGTGTGTGGCGGCGGTGCAGGTCTGGCCCAGCTGGTGTCGGACCAGTTCTCGTCTGCGGAGGACAAGCAGGCCGCCGCCAAGAACAAACAGTCGGACGCCAACCGTGAGTCCCATCCCTCACCTAACCTGCTACTGGCATGCTTCTCATACTGCACTCATCGCATCGACACCCATTATCATTTGCACCAGTGCATGGCTTTTGGTATTTCATCTATTTAACGCACTCAAATGTTACATACGTATGTATATGTAAAACATTATTATTGTAATACTATCTCTAAAGTTATAATAGAATTTTATTTGTTTATATATACATTATATGTATTGTATTGCTTACTGTCTTCGAGAATTTAAATGATAACATAACATAAAGTATAGTTTTTATAAAATTAAACTATTACACTACTAATTTAGTAGAAAAAAAAAGGTTTTATATAGCCTATATCACCTAGGATAGCCTAGGTGATATAGGCTATATAAAACCTTTTTTTTATGTATATTGTAATATATTGAGTATACAATATAGACATAGTAATGTATTGAGAACTAATTCATTAAAATCGGTTCAGTAATTTAGGCGCTACCGTGGAACATACATCAAAGACTGACTGAACTACATATTACCCCTCTGTTTAGTTTTTTCGTAGTCGGGTAATAAATGGTGTTAGTTTATTACACAACTATGAAAAAACTTCACACTACGACACTCTGTGTCGTGCAGACTGTTTTTGTTACACATTTTCGTCTTTTTCTTTAACAAAAAATAAAAATGTTACACATAAAAAAAGGTGTGTGCGATTAACACACGATAGAAAGGAAACTTTAGTAAATCGACTAATGAATGAGACCGACATTTCCTCTCTCGCTTTGACTCACTAATTACAGGCGACTTTTTGTATTTGTGTCTCTTACCTGTCGTTTTTTCCGTTGCTTCCGGTTTGAAATCACAACGATTCTATAGAAGTTTCACTTCAAAATGCTTAATTGTTATGTATGAGTAGATTTATAATATGGGTATTAAAATTGTATATAAGTATTCTAGTTTTCACAGTAGAAGTTCTGCTTAGTGTGTAATTAAATGGCGAATGTTCGTATTATTTAATTTTTTTTTTTACTTTTTATAGTAATCTGTTGTAGTATTAGACACAGGGTGAGACTTATCGTTTATTAGAGCGAGCGATAGTTACATATTTTTATGATTACATTAAGTTTCGTATAAGCGCTCCGCATGCGACGAATAATGGCAGACAAAATGTCAACGGTGCACTTTTAACATACAGTTTAAGGTTGCACTTTGACAATACTTGTCGTGTCGTTTGGCGGTACGATGTCGACGTAAGCTCGGCTATATCTTTTGTCTAGTTAGTTCAGTCTCAATCGAGACCAAGTAACTAGGCAAAAGATATTATAGTGTACGCAAAGTCAGGTGCACTCTCTGCTTTCTCACTCTCACCGTGTATTCGAAACGATCGGGAAGGGATCGGTAAACACAAAGTGCAAAGTGCAACCTAAGGAGAAAGCGCGTAAGGTAGATATTTACGCTGAATGTGTTCGCAGTGGGCGGCGGGTCGGCGGGCGGCTACAGCGCGCAGCCGGCGCCGGCGCTGTTGCGCTGGTGCGCGCGCCGCCGCACGCTGGCGCTGGCCGGCCGCGCGCCCACCATCCGCCTCTGGGACGCGCACACCGAGCTGCTGCTGGCCGA